>QLTV01000965.1:4814863-4836846 GCA_003457575.1 Thermophis baileyi | reverse complement strand
CGCTGCCTCGCTGCCTCACCACCAACTGAATTGCGCAGGTCTAGTAGGGCTCCAAGACGCCCCGCCTACCTGCGTGATTACGTATGCTGGACAGCTCCATCCAGGAGGGGAGGGGTGTTATGTTCCAAACTGTGTTACATGNGCTGCCTCACCACCATCTGTATTGCGCAGGTCTAGTAGTGCTCCAAAACGCCCCGCCTACCTGCGTGATTACGTATGCTGGACAGCTCCATCCAGGAGGGGAGGGGTGTTATGTTCCAACTGTTTAAACTGTGTTACATGGTTCCAACCAGGTCCAGCGTTTGAGCGGGAAAAAGCTCAAACGCTATTGGCTGGTCTGTCTGACAGCTCCCTATAAAAGGGCAAGCTGTCAGACTGCTCTTTGCTGGTTGCTGATACAAGAGCTGAAATAAAGAGCTGTTTTGGAAGTCTGTCTCCTGTCATCTCTACCCACTATCTAACAGATTTCAAAGGCTGCATCTTCTGTCCACATGCATACACAAGTATTACACACTTATATACCATAGCTTTTTCTGAACATCTACGGTACAGTTGAACAAATTCTTCAGAAATGTATAAATACATTTTTTTTAAAAAAAGTATTGCTATCTGTACTGCTACAATGTGACAGAGTCTTTCTGTTATCTTCCTACCTGTAATAAATTTATTTACTTACTAACTAATCCTCGTTCGCCCAATATTTTCCAGGTTGCTGCTTAATAAGGCCAAGAGAATGTAAAGAAATGCAATACATAATGTCAGCATTCTGCCAGAGCACATCAATAAATTTATATGCTCCAAGAAGTCATTCCTACATGCAGGAACTAGTCCAAAGCTAAAACATCTTGGAGTTGATATTGATAAATAAGTTGTTTTACTGCATGCAAGAAAGAACCTTTAAGTATGCAAAAATCTACTTGCTCTAGAACACAAGCCTCAAGACCTTGTTTCCCTTCTTCTTCATATTTGAAATAAATTCTCAAGCCCTGAAAACAAGGTAACAGAAATCTCTTTCATAGAAGCCTTTTTTTCATATGAAAATTGTAACATAGATTTCAGCACAGTTTTACGATAGTCAAATTGCATACATTGTCTATTTGCCAATCTATGTTTTTCTGCTGACAGCTTCTTCGTTATGCCATTTTTGCAAGAAGCCAAAGTTTCAGGATGATAGCTGCATCCTGCCCACCTCTGAATTTGTAAAAATAGAGCCCTGTGTCTGGAAGCAAATGCAGTTTCGTGCCTACCGTCCCTGTCCTACTGTCCTATTGTCCTCATCTATCTGTATTCACCTTGATTATGTTTATGTTTATACCTATACCTGCTATCTTGTACATGTTTGACAAACAAATAAATAAAATAAATAAATAAATAAAATGTATCGTTTACAGTAGTGGGTTCTAAAACCCGTGGCTACCGGGTGCTCACACATGCGCGCAATGCTTCTGCACATGTGCAGAAGTGTCCCGGGTGGGTGGGTGGAGCCTCCCACCATTGCCGCTACCGGTTCTAAGAACCGGGCCGAACCGGGAGCAACCCACCACTGATCGTTTACTGTTGGTGCAAACACACAAAAATATAGCTGTTTCCAGTTAGGGATTGATGTAAACGGTCTTGTTGCATATTTCACTGTTGAACCAGAGGCAAGAGTCAGACCCGTGGCCAAATGTGGGGGTAGCACAAGGGTGAAATGCTCCCGGTTCAGGCGTGCCTGCTGGTCGTCGGAGAGCCAGTAGCGACGGCAGTGCTAGACTTCACCCACCTGCCCGGACGCTGCCATTTGGGTTCTTTTACCCTCTGCGCATGCTCAAAGCGTTCTGCGCATGCACAGAGGATAAAAGAACCCAAATGGCGGCATCCGGGCGGGTGGGCGAAGCCTAGCGTTGCCGTCGCTACTGGCTCTCCGACGACCAGCAGGCTAAAAATGAGAACAAGAATACAAGAATAAAAATACAGTGACAGGGACGATAGACACGTTAGTGCATTTATGCACGCCCCCTCTACTAACCACTTAAGTATGATGTAAGGTCCACGGAAGTCAATTTGTGACTGAAACTGTGAAAATGTGTAGCTGAAACAACTGAATCAGGTAGAGCATTCCAGACTTTGACAACTCTATTACAGAAATCATATTTTTTACAGTCAAGTTTAGAACGATTTACATTAAGTTTAAAGCAGTTGTTAGAGCAGGTATTATTGCGATTAAAACAAAAAAGATCATTTACAGGTAAAACATTACTACGTATAATTTTGTATGCAATACCTAATAGAAAAGCTCAGTATAGAACTCAGGGCAATGTCAGATAAAATAGGTAATGAAATTAGGAAAGAAACAGACATTGTCATAAAACCTAGAGTAGTTTTATGATCTTTCTTATTTTCAAACATGTATCCTATTGATAGTGTATTATCAACAAATTAATTATCTGTGAACAAAGTTTAGATATCATGCCAAATCCTTATAAAAATTATTATGCTATAGTTGTAGATGTAGAAAGGACGAACAAACCTGAGGATGAACAAACAGCAGCACACATGGATACAACTGCAATGGAACTTGCAGTTGAACTCCACAGTCTGAGGGCCAGCACTTCTCTAGCTGTTGACTAAGTTCCTGAGATATCAGAGAGAACATAATGAGGAAATGGTTCACCATATCTAAACCACACTTTATCTCATTGTTGCAATCTTCTCTTCTTATGGTAAAGTCTTGTGATTCATTCAGAGTGAGGTTCAGAAAACAGAAACCATCTGGTAGTCTCTGTCCACTGGTCACAGAATTTTTCTCATGATCCAACTCAAACTACATTGTGGTTTGAATTAATAATGTCAATGTTGTAGGAAAGGACTTTAATTTCCAGTTCTTAGACCAGACTCGGGCAAATCAAAATTGTGTCTCCAAGCCAGTGGTGAAATCTAAAAATTTCCCTACCGGTTCTGTGGGCGTGGCTTATTTTGTGGGTGTGGCTTGGAGGCTTAGGTGGGTGTGGCTTCGGGTGGGCATGGCTTGGTGGTCAGGTGACCGGGTGGGCATGGCCAACTTGTAAAATCTAGTGAAACTCACTTAACAACTCTTGCTTACCAACCAAAATTTTGGGCTCAATTGTGGTCATAAGTTTTTGTTTTTCTTTCTTTCTTTCTTTCTTTCTTTATTTCTCTTTCTTTCTTTCTTTCTTTCTTTTTTCTTTCTTCCTTTCTTTTCCTTTCCTTTCCTTTCCTTTCCTTTCCTTTTCTTTCCTTTCCTTTCCTTTCCTTTCCTTTCCTTTCCTTTCCTTTCCTTTCCTTTCCTTTCCTTTCCTCATTTCCTTTCTGCCTTTCCTTCCCCTTTCCTTTCCTTTCCCCTTCCCTTCCCTTCCCTTCCCTTCCCTTTCCTTCTTTCCTTTCCTTTCCTTCCTTCCTTCCTTCTTTCCTTCTTTCTTTCTTGTCTCTCTCTCCCCCTCTTCCTCTTTCTTTCTTTCTCTTTCTCTCTTTCTCTTTCTTTCTCTCTTTCTCTTTCTTTCTCTTTTTTCTTGTTTCTGTCTGTCTTTCTTTTCTCTCTCTCTCTCTCTCCTCTCCTTCCTTCCTCTTTCTTTCTTTCTTTCTTTCTCTTTCTTTCTCTCTTTCTCTTGGTGGTGGGAGAAGGAAGAAAGTGCTCTGGGAGGGAGGGCGGCCCGGCCCGGCAGTGGCACGTCCCCTGTCATGTGCAGGCATCTGCAGCCCCGTCGGCATGCTTGGGAGCCCCGTGGTGTTTCCCCAGTGATGGCACTGGGGCATTAGCGTGGGAGCGGCGAGGAGTTCAGGGCAGGCGGCGGTTCATCTTCATGCGCAGAGGTCAGGTGAGGGGAGGGCAGGGGGTCCCCCACCCTGGCACCCCTCCTCCATGCAACCTGCTGCTGCCGAGCGGTCTCGCTTCGCTCGTGGGGCAGATGGGCTAGAACCTCCACGTTTCTTTGCTGGGTGCCGGTGGCAGCTTCCAGCCTGGAAGCCGCTGCCTGCACCCAGCAAAGAAGCGCAGTTGAGCGGGGCCGGGGCAGCGCAACCTATTGTGCCTTCTCTTGCCCCGCTCTTCATCCTGGAGGGCCGCGCATCCCCCGCCAATCCTCCATACAAACCGCCTGCCCCATTTCTGCAAAGGCAGAGCCCTGCAGGGCGATCCAAAGAGGGGAGGGGGATGCTGTAGAAAAGGCCGCCTTCCACCCATGCCTCCCGTGCCGGCTCCATGGGGCTCCGCTGGGCCGATCTGCAAAGAGAGCAGGCAGGTGGCCGGGTGGGAAGCCAGTGGGCTGCTTTGGAGCCCCAAGCCCCACGGAGCCGGCATGGGAGGCATGCAGGCCCGGTGGAAGGTGGCCTTTTCTGCAGCATCCCCCTCCCCTCTTTGGATCACCCTGCAGGGGGGGACTCTGCCTTTGCAGAAACGGGGTGGCCGCATGTGTAGCAGCCGTGGGACATCCGCTTGCCCATCCGGAGTGCCGCTGCTGCCCCTCTCAGCATCTGCGTTTCCACCAAGGGCCGCCCGCCCACCCACTGGCCGGGCCAGGCTGGACGCCGACCTTGGAAGGCAAGCAGGCATGGGGGACTGCCGGGAAGGCCACGTGGAAGGCCGCCAAGCATGGCAGGGCTGTGGGGAAGGGAGTAGGCTGCTACCTCCCTTCCCCGCCGCCCCGACATGCTTGCTTGCCTTCCACATGGCCTTCCGCTTGCTTGCCTTTGCAAGTTGGCCACGGGGACACTGGGAAGGCCGCGTGGAAGGCAGGAAAGCATGTCGGGGCTATGGGCCATGGGAATGGAGTAGGGAAGGCAGGTTGGGATGGTGGGGGGGCAGGGGCAGCTAGGTAGGCTGCAACTTCGCAGGCTTACCTGGCAGGCAGATCAGGGGTGCAGCGCTTCAGGCAGGCAAGCTGCAGAGCAGAGACTGGGTGGGGCAGGGCGAGCAAGCAGTGACCGGGGGACCAGTTCAGGGGCGTGGCCAGCCAGCCGTTGCTACCGGTTCTCCGAACCACAGGCGGCCGCTGCTACCGGTACGCACAAACCGGTCCGAACCGGTAGCATTTCACCCCTGCTCCAAGCCCATGATTAGGCCAAAGAGTTATCTTGGTTGGATGTTCCTTGTCTATTTGCCTAAAGTTCTTTTACTAAGCCAAATTTCTATTCTCAAGATGTAGTTTCTATAGTAGAGTTCTATCCTTTATCTAACAACCAAGAAGGAAATTGCAATCATTGTAGATCTATGAGTTATCTTGACAAGGCAAATGGATGAAACTGAACATGTGTGCAAGGGATAAAGTTTTATTACCACCTAGGTAAAAAGCAAGTGAAACAAGACAGAAAGGTACAAGAAATATTGTTCTGAGAAACTAGTCCTTTCCCTCTCTACTTTTTCCCAACACTGTTTATTCTATGAACTGTCATTTATACAGCTAAATAGTATCTTGGAGATCTGGTATGAGGAAAGTGTTATACCCCACTCTTACTACACTGTCAGGAAGGACCTCTGATCTCCTCACCACTATCACAAATATCACCTTGAAAGCTGATATTTCAAGCTTAAAGAGGAAGGAGATTATCTCCCTCACCATATTTATTTGGCTGTTTCTCAATCCTTACCCGAGCTGGTTTAATGTGGCATCATAATACATGGAAATACATTTCCCACTTGCCAATTCAGTGCTAAAATGCTTTATCTCAATCCCTTAGCAAAGAGTTGATTCTATACTGTCAAGACATGCCAACTTTGAGCTATACACATTCAGCAACCAATGAACACATATTCTCACTGGGAGTTCTGCCAGCTACTGTCAAACATGATTAAAGATTAAAAAAATAAGAACAAATGTTGCTTGGCCCTTGAACTTAAAGGAGAAGGTAAAAATGACTGTCCTATTACAAAAGCAATGTTTTAGGCAAGAGCAGGTCTATCCTTGCACTTAAATTCTTGAAAAGACTATTTGTATGCACTGAATTCTGTATGATTATAGACACTGTGCTTATGGAGAAATATCAGTTGGGATGGGATGTTCTCTTATTTCTTCATTCTATTGAACTGATTAAAATTCCTTCTTGAAGTTATTGTTGTGAGTAGTGTTGTCCTGCTTCTCACAAAATGGGCAGCCATTTGGTTGATTTTAGAGAAAGAAACTGCACTTTGACTCTTATTTGTGTGAAAAATTGACTCTTTGGAATAATTCATCAATTGTTAGTAAAAGGATTTTGAAAAAGTAGATTGAAAATGGCATTAACCGCCCATTTAATACCTTGCTCAGCTAATTGTGCTTTGGGGAGTTTTGAGAGGTTAGAAAAAGAAAATAAATTGGCTAAAATTGTTTCATGAGAATATATTTCACTAAAATGTTTTGTTCTCAGTTTGGTTCTGATATGTTGGAAGTCTTGGAAACTCCTAGGATTTCTAGGATATTAGACAAAGTTTATTTAGAGGCTAAAAAAAAACTGTTAAGTTTTATCAATAACATCAACATCATCATGAAGAAGATCTGTCTCTGTAGCTGCAAGGTGTCAAAAATGACGGCACATCATCAGTCAATCAATGTATAACTAATTAACAAATTTGGAATAAAGAATTGGAATTCAAATTCTAGATGACAATGATATAAAGCAGTGTTTCTCAACCTTGGCAATTTTAAGATGTGTAGTTTTTAACTCTCAGAATACCACTAATGGCTGGCTGTGGAATTCTGGGAATTGAAGTCCACACATATTAAAGTTGTCAAGGTTGAGAAATACTGATATAAAGTGTTAAAATTGTTAAATAATTTTCTTATAGTTTTTGAGATCTGCTTCCCATCAACTTTTGTCTCACTTTCCTCACTTCCACTCTTTCTTTTCTAAAGACTAACATAAAGTCCAGTTAAACCAGCCAATTCATCTTATTCTTTCCCATATCTCACTGAATAAGAAGTTAATGCCTGTGAATATGGAAACCAAATACATTATTGCTCTTTTATTTCCACCATAAGATTTGCAAGTTTCTTGTTATACTGTGTTCCTATTCAGTTTAGGGAACTGATAAAACTAGCTGCATGTACAAGATTTCAGTATAAATAATATATACTGATTAGACTTTATTGGACATCTCGACTTCAATGTTGGCACAGCTGCCTATAATTAGTAGTCCAGAAAGAAGCGAAGACTTTATGCTTTTCCATCTAGACATTCCTTGTGAGACAAATAGCCTAAGACAAACCTTTCAAATGAGCCTGTTTGTAAGCTCTTCAATTATATCTGACAGCTGCAAGTTTGTTTCAAATGTTGATCATGCTTATAGTTTTTGTTTCCATGAAGAGTGAAAACACTCATCTAATAGGATATGTTTATTCCTATATTATACTGCTTTGTGTTTAAGGAAACAATTCATATAAGATAAGATACAATGCAAAAATCCATGATGATATCAGGTAAATGAAATAGGAAACAGAATTAATGAGGTCACTCTAATTGTAAGGCTACATTAACAGAATCTTGCAAGTCTGAAGTACAACTCTCCAGCATCACTTTTAACCACTAAAATAATTAAGATAACCCTCCTAAGTCTCTTCTGTCTATTAAGCTTATTAGATTGACAGAGTTGGAAGGGACCTTGTAGGTCATCTAGTCCAACCCCCTGCCCAAGCAGACCCTACAACATTTTTGACAGATGGCAAAAATGTCCAGTCTCTTCTTGAAAGCTTCCAGTGATGAAGCTCCCACAACTCCTGAAGGCAAGCTGTTCCATTGTTCTCACTGTCAGAAAATTTCTCCTTATTTCCAGGTTGAATCTCTCCTTGTTCAGTTTCCATCCATTATTCCTTGTCTGGCCTTCAGGTGCTTTGGAAAATAGTTTGACCCCCTCCTCTCTGTGGCAGCCCCTCAAATATTGGAACACTGCTGTCATGTCTCCCCTGGTCTTTCTCTTCACTAGACTAACCATTCCCAGTTCCTGCAACTGTTCATCGTATGTTTTAGCCTCCAGTCCCCTAATCATCCTGGTTGCTCTTCTCTGCACTCTTTTAGAGTCTTAACATTTTTTTTTATAGTGTGGTGACCAAAACTGGATGCAGGTGTGGTCTTACTAAGGCTTTATAGAGTGGTATTAGTACCTCCCTTGATCTTGATTGTATCCCTCTGTTAATGCAACTTAGGATTGCATTGGCTTTTTTGGCTGCTGCCGCACACTGCTGGCTCATATTTAATTGATTGTCCACTAAGACTCCAAGATCCCTCTCTCCCTCTAAGCACTTGTGGGCTCCTCCCTCTCTTGTCTGATGGCTTCCTAGCCAACATCTCTTCCCCATGTCCTCCAAGGTCATTCACACATTCCATTACAGATGGATACTATTGAAAAACTACACCTCTAATCATCAAGAATTAGAAAGATTAGAATGACACCGTCGGAAGTGGCTGTAGAGCAGTACTCTCCAACTTGGCAAATTTAAGATGTGTGGACTTCAGTTCCCAGAACTGTCGAGCCAGTGTTTGAGTTTGAGAAACGCTGCTCTAAAATACAGGACAGGAGTTTATGTATCCACAAGCTGTCTGTTCAAAGTTTTAATTTATTTAGGGTTTTTTAATTTATTTTTATTTAGGAGACAAAACTTTTAGAAAATTACACTGCATTCATTCGACAGTCACTTGTAATTTCCATTATTGTAATAGAATTAAAATAAATTTCTCAAACACCAAACTCAACGTGAAGCGTTACTTAAATGTATACGGTTAATAAAATCATTACATCTAAAACTAAGAACAGATTGTTTTAGTTGTGATGCAAAGACAACAGATGGGAGGATTTATATATAATTCAGGTAAATGGGACATGGGACTTTCAGGGCAAACGTTTATTATCAGGACCTAAATAGCTGTCAACAGTTGTGAGAAAAGCTCTTCTTTCTTTTTATATGATGTAATCTTGATTAATGTCATTTGAACCAATAATCACAGCAATTGTGGCTCCCCTGAATTTTTTTCTTTTTTTTCAAAAATAGGGTTTGTCCAAGTGCTGGCAAGGATCCCAGCCTCTTTCATGTGGATTGCACATTTTTGTAATCCAAAATCTAGACTGGATTTAAAGAATTATTTTACAGTTTCTCCATTTTCATAACAGGTTTATTATATCATTTAATATCTTGATTGTACTTCAATCAGTATTAAATATTTGTTCACAGCATTGCAGAAAGCAGCAGAGCTAATTCATTTAGAGAAGAAAGGAAAAGTAAGAAAGCAGAAGGATAAGACATCAGCTTGCTTGAATCCATTCTTTTCATGTTTCATATGTCACTGAAATTATCTGCCCTGGCTGTTAAATTGTTTTTTTTTCCCCTGATTTAGATGCTAGGATTAATTTGCCTTTTATTACCTTCTTCCCCAACCAGGTGTTTCTCAGTTGTTTAGATCAGGGTGTCAAATTCAAGGCCCGGGGGCCGGATCCGGCCCACAGGGTACTTAGATCTGTCCCGCGGGGCTGCTCTGGAAACAGCGAAGGATCAGCCCGCTGTGCTTCTGCCAGCTAAAACGGGCTCCTGAGCTCCATTTTCGGCTGCCATGGCTTCCTGCAACCCTCTGCCAGTGAAAATGGAGCTCAGGAGGGCCCGTTTTCACTGGCAGAGGGTTACAGGAGGCCGTGGCAGCCAAAAACGGAGCTCGGGAGCCTGTTTTTGCTGGCAGAGCGCTCGGATCACCACATGTGCCCCCAACAAGAATGACGTCAATCTGGCCACGCCTCCCCTGCCCCCCTCCCCAGGTCAAATACAACCCTGATGCGACCCTCAATGAAATCGAGTTTGACACCCCTAGTTTAGACTCAGCTCCCAGGATTCCAGCAAAGGGGTGAAAACTAATATATCCAGAAGGCCTCAGTTTGGGAAAAGCAATGTTGAACATGATTTAAAAGGCATGGAAGACATATGGTAACAACAAGTAATGTTTTGCTCCTTCGCCAGTAGTTCTAATGTTAATGATCTAAGAATCTAGAAAAAAAAATGTTAAACACTGTTACTAAAATAGTCCATATTTAAACAATCTGAACTTACAACTGACCTCTTTTAAGTGTGTTTGAGGTGAGATGGACAACAGCTGCTAAGTACAGTGCTTTAAAAAAAAAGACTGAAATAAAAAATCAATGCAAATTTCCAGTGTGTGAGTGTGTGTGTTATGTATGTATACATACATTCATACACAATATTACGTGCACACACACACACACACACTTTGCTCCTCTGTAATTAGAAGAGCTCTCTAGTAGTTGAACTAAAGTTCTGTTCATATGTTTTATGCCAATTTGGACTTGATGTCCAGGAAAGCATTTTGAAAATAAATATGAACTTTCAGTGATCTAGAGGAAAGAGAAAATTTGCTGGTGACCTGAAAGTACCTCCAAGGCTGTGGGGTTGCACAAAAAAACCCAACACGCATAAGAAAAGCAGTTGTGGGGAAGGGGGGTGTTGTTTTGTTTTTTGTTTTGCAGCTGTTTGTATAGCCTGCAGTTTGATACTTTGAAGCTACTATCTAAGAAATATTTTGAAAAGGAAAGGGGGGGGGGATTTCTAGTCTATTTCTATTTCATGACATTTTCACATCTGTTCCCCCATGAGTCTGTTCTGTCCCATTCTTGCACTGCTTTGTGAAGGTTTATGTACTGCACAGATATTACATGTCCTCTATCAAAATGCACATTTCAAAAGGTACCAATTATAGAGGGGTTTTTTTCTTGAAACTTCTCTAAACATTTTATAAATTAAAAGAGTCTGCAAAATTTCTCAGACATGTGGGTCAATTAAGTTCTGATCCAAATGAGCAAAAGATCAAATTTCCTGAAACTCTCTTAGTTTGGACGATTGATAACTTATGCATGACCGCTTTTACTACATCAGTGTTATGTGACAGATTTATGCATTAATGAAAAAAATTCAACCGTAGAATAAGCATGATAAATACCCATTATATTCATATTTGCTTATTTGGTAAACTATGTTATGCAGAGCACTGGAAAGGAGAAAAAATACTAACAATAAAAAAATAAATAAAAGCAAAGGAGAGGATAGAAGAAAAACAAAATTAGTTTATGCTCACAGCAGTTTTCTGTTCCTATAGATGACCTATTTCTCATCTATCTATCTATCTATCTATCTACCTGTCTGTCTGTCTGTCTGTCTGTCTGTCTGTCTGTCTGTCTGTCTGTCTATCTGTCTATCTATCTATCTATCTATCTATCTATCTATCATCTATCTATCTACCATCATCTATTATCATCTATCATCCATCCATCTATCTAGCTATCTAGCTATCTACCATCATCTATTATCATCTCTCTATCATCTATAAACTATCTACCCTGTTTCCCCCCAAATAAGACATCCCCTGATAATAAGCCCAATCGGGCTTTTGAGTACATGGCAATAAGGCCAAGCGCTTATTTCAGGGTTCAAAAAAATATAAGACAGGGTCTTATTTTCGGGGAAACACGGTATCATCCATCATATATTGCCTTTTTCTTTTGTTATTTAAACTTTTCATCTCTCTTTCTGAAGATCTCATCAATTCCATCCAGCATTGACTTTTTGAGTCTTCCCCTTTCTTACAACCCATTAGTTCTTGCTTCATATATTCAAGTCCTCATTCATTCTGCTTGCATAACCAAACCACCTTAATAACCCTTTTTTATATTGGTCGCTCATTTTTTATTACATCTGTTTCAATTCAGCATCCATTCATTCTTGACCCTACATTTCTTGATTTACCACATACTTCATAGATATCCCATTTCCACTTTATTCAATTTATTCTTACAGTGTGTTGCATTTGATCAATAGAGATGCAGTCAACCATTCTGGAATTATCTCATTCTTCCGTTTCTGATTTTCTATCACAGGATTTTATTAGGATAATTTCCCTAAAAATTACATGTAATAATGATGCTGAACACATATGAATTGTTAAGTGCCATCTCAGTTGTTTTTTTTTAACAAAATAGGCATTTTGATAAATGAACTTCTGAGGTACAAAAATGACACCTAACTACTTCTGAGTGTTAAAAAAAACTAAGTAGAAGAGGTTAGAGAAACTTAATTGTGTTGCAAATAAATAGCCTGAAAGTGTCACTAATGGAAGAAACCAAATTATCTGACTTGAAGATTTATGAACTTTATGTGTGAAATATGATTGAGAGATTCTGGAACAATTAAACCAAGCCACATGTTTTATACCCGTGTTATAGACCATCTGAATTTCCTTCACTATGCTGTGCTTAAGAAGTATAAAGGAAGATTTGCTGAGAAGTTACTCTGAAGTGCTTGTTCTGCCTTTGTGGGTTTAACACATTCACATTCCTTGTGGGTAGTGATGAGAAGCTTTTCCTTTTACTGACCTTCTGTATGTTTGCTTTTAACTTAATGAAATTTACAGCCAATAATCCAGGATCATTGTGGCTCTATGCTGTGACAATTTATCTGTGCTACTTTTTGGCAGTAAGAGAGAAATGCCTTTCATACATACTGTATATTATTTTAGATCAGCTCAAGGTATCTAAAGTTTTTTTATCAGACTTTAAATGAAGGTGAGATTTTGATACGAAGGGGAAGGTTAGATTTAAGAAAGCCTAAGAGCTTGTTTTTATATAAACTCCAGGTTTAAATGATACAAAAACAGGTCAACATATTTTAAAAGAGTTAGTTCTGGTAATTATGGATTGATTCAAATTTAATGCTCTTTCATGGAAGGCAAATTTCAATTGTGCAAGGGCCTCTTACATTTTTCACTTTCTTTCCAGGAAGTGAGGATGCCAATAACAAGATTCTTGTAAAATTTTATATAAAATATTCCTTTAAATTAAAGCATATAGGAGAGCCTGGTTACTCTATTCATAAAACTCCTCCTTCATGTGTGAAATCTGATTGAGAGATTCTGGAACTGTACTGTATCCTTCATGATACAGTACATAAAATATGGTTGGTTCCCATAAATCAGCAAAAAAAAATTATCAGAAGGAATACATGTGGGATTATTTTCTGTACACATTCCTATCACTACCATAACTATGAAACTAGTACTGAAGGCATTTGCATGCCAAAATCTCAGAACTAACCTCGTGATTCTCAGTATCACTCAATCAAGGTTATACAAGAACAGTAGCTTTCCTCCTCACTTAGTTCTTGAGATGGTTCTGAGGAGTTACTATGTTCCAATAAAGCCAATGAGCCACAATTGTTTAAATAAGAATATCTGGCGTATTTTATTCATGCATAATTCTATTCGATTTTTGTTCTTGGTTTATCACAACTTTATTTAAGATTAGAGTAGGCCAGGGGTGTCAAACTCAAGGCTCGGGGGCCGGATCCAGCCCATGGGATGCTTAGATATGGCCCACAGGGCCGCCCTGGAAACAGCAAAGGACCGGCCCACAGTGCCTCTGCCAGCAAACATGGAGCTCAGGAGGGCCACCTCCATTTTCTCTGGCAGAGGGTTTCAGCAGGCCGTTGCAGCCGAAAATGGAGCTCGGGAGCCCATTTTCATTGGCAGAGCATTCGGGCCACCACAGGCATCCCCGACACAAGTAACATCAAGCTGGCCATGCCCACCCTGGCCCCCCAAGGTCAAACACAACCCTGATGCGGCCCTCAAATGAAATCGAGTTTGACACCCCTGGAGTAGGCAATTATTGTCCCAACCTAAAATTCGCTCAGAAACCTTTTACTTAACAAAATAGCAATTGACTCAGTGATCTGAAGTCATCCAAATATACTCAAACAAATACCAACATCTGTATGACATTCTCCTCATTAACCAATCCTTTCTAGGATTACCCAACACTGATATTTCTCTCTCTCTCTCTCTCTCTCTCTCTCTCCCCTCTCTCTCTCTCTCTCTCTCTCTCTCTCTCTCTCTCTCTCTCTCTCTCTCTCTCTCTCTCTCTCTCTCTCTTTCTCCCTCCCTCCCTCCCTCCCTCCCTCCCTCTTTCTCTCTCTTTAGAAGCCGGTTATTTCCAAAGTTTGTCCAGGTACATGAACTTTATTCACCCCTCTACAAAGTGAAAAAGGACTTTAGAATAAATTGTTCACTCTGGATAAATATGGTGCAAATCATTTGTGAAACAGCAGATCTGCAACTCCTCCAAACATCTGTTTGTTTTGGATATTTCAGGCACACGTTGAATGTTTTGGTTTTTAATTGTGAGTTGTTTTGTTGGTACCCAAATATATGAAAATGAACTTTTGAGTAAAAAAAAAAAATACTCAACAGCCTTCAGCTTTTTCTTCTCTCTTTTAGAGTACATTAAGCAAAGGTCAAGTAGTGGCCAAAATCAAGAAGTTTTAACAGAGATAAATCTAAAGTGCTTCTTCAAGTAGCAGAAAACAGATGGGGTGCACCTGGTTTTACAGCAGTACATATGAACAGAATTTAGCAATTTTAATAAGCTATTAACTGAATGGGTCTTTAGCTAAAAAGAACACCAGGAAATCTGATCATGGGACTCTCAAATTATATCTAGTTTAATTATATTAAAATAAAGAGATACTTATTAGAAAATAATAGCAAGTAGTCGGTCCTTTGCCTCTTTGAAATTGGACATTGTTGATGTCTAGTGTTTCACAACTAGAAACTGATATTCTAAACTCTTCAAAATTGAAATCTCCTTATTTTTATCTTTTCTAACTTTTCCGTAGCATATATAGTTTTGCATACAATTTTTCCTACTTAACAATTTTTGACAGGGGGTAGCCCCGTACAGAATTTATATAAAAATATAGATCCCATTCTTCTAATACAAATCCATCACTCTTTTTAATATATACTATTTATTCATGCCAAAGCATAATCTCTTTTTTTTGGATTGTCTTTGAATTGTTTATTGTGTTCGGAACAAGCCAAAATAGGGAGGCTGAACATGGCCTGTGACCTAGACGAGCTGAATGAGTAGACCTGGCTAATTCTTAGATGGGAAACTACAGTGACATTAAAGATTATAGGTAAGAATGAGAAATATTTATTTTTTTAATTGTGAAAGGAAGTAATGGCAGGCTGCGTCCATATTACTGGCAATAAAACTCTGTAGTCCAGTGTTTCTCAACCTTGCCAACTTTAAGATATGTGGACTTCGACTCCTGAGGAATTCTGGGAGTTGAAGTCCACACATCTTAAAGTCACCAAGGTTGACATATGTATGAAGATGCCAGAAGTAAAGTTTATCTGCAGTTGTTCTTCTTTTTTATCTATTCACTGCTTTTCTTCTGCCGTCTGAGGAATACATCTTGAGTTATTTGTTCTCACTGAACTAATGTCTTTCTTTTATATAACCAACTGACACAGTCATTCATAAGTTTTGCAAAGCAGATATTAGATTAACAGAGTTGGAAGGGACCTCGTAGGCAGGGGTGGGTTCCAACTTACCTCGCTGCCAGTTCGCTCCCTCCCGTGCGCGCATGCGCAGTAACAAAAAATCCGGGGGAAAAAACAAAGCTGAAAAAATGATGGCGACTGCACAGTGCCAGAAGTCGGCTTAGAAGGGGGAAAAAATTCAAAAAAAATTCAAAAAAAATTCAAAAAAAAAGATGGCAGCCCCCACGGACCGGCACCGACCGATCCGGTTCGGTGACATCATCATGACATCACCAGCGGGCCACTACCAGTTCAGGAGAACCGGTCCGAACCGGGAGGAACCCACCTCTGCTCGTAGGTCATCTAGTCCAACCCCCCCACCCAAGCAGGAGACCCTACACCTTTCTGACAAATGGAAGTCCAATCTCTTCTTGAAAGCCTCCAGTGATGAAGATAACAGACCCTGGGACAAGTACTTTTTTTCCCAGACAAATTTTGGGGATTGCCTGTTCTTGAGACAAATAAACAATTCCGATGTTTTGGCTGGATCTCGAAGAGAAAACAGGAGTCCTATGTGATAAACCCAGAAGTAGAAAGTATTTACTACATCTGGCCAGGTACATATTTTAATAAGTCTTAATTGATCTAATACTTACTGCAGGCTTTTCTATACAGTTTATGCAAATAAAGTATCCAAAAGTTCATTTTAGTTTATAGTTTCAGGCATTTTAGGTAACTATTACCTGTCGAGTATATTCATCAACTGCAATAGGACATGGTAACAAGGTCAGCCAATGAATAGGCATAGCAACTAAGTCAGCCAATGAGGGCTGTTTGGGAGCTGAGACAGACTGGAGCCAGGGTGTGTCTTAGTCTGCAGCTTCTGAGTCTGTGCAGAGAAACTGAAACTAGTCTGCTGCTCTGAAATGAAACTAATCTGGACTTGCCTCTCTGCTGTACTGCTGCCTGTGTGTTTTGCTTATAACTGCTACTACTTTGAAGAAGAATCTGGTATTGTACATCTATCTTCATGTATTATTATGTATATAAAGAAGTTAATGAATCCTGCTGAATCAGTTTACCTGTGTGTGCTTTCTGGATTTAATTTCTGCAACAAACTCTAATATTACCACTGTTCAGTGTTGACTCAGATATGTACATGAAGACATGTATCTTCTTCAAGGTATGTATGTTGTCAATAATATGCAATGAAAGAAAGAAATTTGTAGCTGCCTTATTGTTTGGTGCCCTCTTCATATGCATCCTTCGAAATACCCAGCAAAGATGCAACTATAAATTGTGCATTGTCTTTCCAGGGTCACCACTTTATACACAAATCTCTACCCCAAGGTGCCAAAATTGATGGTCAACTCAATTTAAATGAATAGAAATAGAAAAAGCAGCAAATCTAGAACCTGAAAAACTATATTTTTGTCAATAAAAATTAATAGATGACTATTATGTTTCAATCAAGTGGTATATATGAATTCAACTTTATATTCTTAAGGGATAATTTTGAGCTAATAACACATTCTTGTAAGCTGGTAATGAAAAGAATGCTTGTGCCATCTAGCGGGTTGCAGAATAATTACACAAACTCTATCCTACAAAATTTTCATAAGGACATTTTTATTCATGAAATGAAATGCTTATAGTAGCACAATACGTCCCCCCAGTTCTGCTTATTTATCCATCAACTGTGGATCAATATAGCTTCAGCAACTCCCATGTCCTCACATGCCTTGAGAAGTCTGCACTATGGCAATGACAATGCACTACAAAGTTTGGTACTTCAAAGTTCTTGAACTGCAAGCGTCAGTGTACGAGAGCATTTCGCACAAGCTGTGCATGTTTCAGACATGATTTGGGAGCACTGCTTTGGATCCCAAAAGAGCAACACTCGCCTGCTACTCATTAAAGCAGCCTAACTTTTTTCTGGATTTCATGCAATCTTGAAGAAAGGGGGTAACTGTTTTAAGTTCAATTAGTCGGTTCCTTAAAGCAGCAGCATTATTTACACAGAAGTTTGGGGGGGTGGGAATTGGACTGTCCAAAGAGCTTTTTTCCAAAACATGTTTGACGCATGCATAACGCTATTTCATGCCAACAAGATAACAAAGTTGTGTGCAAATTCTTTTGAACTTTATCCAAGATTTAAGCATGAGCTGTTCCTGATTCCAATATGGAATTATTCCAGTTGCTTTTATATATTTTTTTTTTAAAAAAGTTCTGCTTCACTAAGATGAGCCCCTCATTTATTTCAATTAATTTTAAGTCAATCTTTGGGCTAAAATCTTACAAAACACCATACGAAAGAAAAATGAGAGGCAACCTTATGCAGATTACTTTTCAGGGGTATATCAACTGGGAGTCAAAACAAAGTCAAGAGGTTGCCTGGAGCCATGTGATCAACATCTCCCCTTTTTTACTCATGTTGCAGTGTACACACACAAAGAGATGGGGTTTCAATTGCATCAGCACCATCTGGACTTTATGTCCTCCTCCCCTTCCCCCATGACCCTGATTGCTTTATGAAATTGCATTGGAAACTTTGGAAATGCTGTGGAAACATATATGGTGTCATCAGAGAAAACTATAAGGGTCTTTAAGTGCTTCAAAGGGGAAACGTTTGAGTCACTTGGAAAGAAATTCCATGATTTGGAAACACTGCTGATAGGATCCTGGCACTATACAGCTACACACTGTATAGTGAATGAAAAGCCACTCCATACTATATTCTAAAACTAACCATCTACAAAATATTATTTCACCCAGCAGTCTGGAAAGATGAATGTTAAAATCAGTGGTATCAACCACCATTGACAGTTCCCCATTCATCAAGTTCCAAGCAAAAGACATCTATCACCGGAACCAAGCTGTTTATGTATCAAACATAGCATTCAGCCCATATCTAAGATTTATTTATATGTGGCAAGATGTAATTTTTTTTAAAAAAAATCACCTAGTTTACAGGGACTGGAAAAAGCAGGAAAAAATACACATTTATAATACTCAACTGAAATAAGTAAGGTAAAAAAAATGACAGGAGGTAGAACAGAGGTAGCTCAGGAAATCTCTGGATGCACAGAAAGTTTTCAGCTCAGTTCAGAGTTAAAAGAGATGTATAGGGAACAGAAGAACAAGAAGATATACCAACTATCAAAAGGGAGTAGAAGGAAGAAAAGGAAAGGGTTGTGTCTGATGCTAGAAGACTGTAAGATGACAGACTACGGGGAGGTTGCAGACCTCCTAAATTCCTATTTTGCTTCCATTTCTCATCAGAGAGGAACAGTGCTCAAATGCTTTAATCAAAGCAGTTGAGGATAGGAGGGAATGGCAGCCCAAATTGAGTAAATAAGTACTTGAGCAGGACTTAGCTACCTTGAAGAAGTTTAAATTTACATTTGAGGGTCTTGAATAAGTTTGTTAATATCATCTCAACGACCCTTTCTCTGATTCTTGAAGGAACTTAATGCCAGAGGGCTGGAGAAGGGCAAATGTTGTTCCCAGCTCCAAAAAAGGAAAAAGAAAGACCTGTAACTACAGATTGACCAGCCTGACTGATTCTGGGAAGAACTCTGAATCAGATTATGAAGGAGATGATTTGTGGGCAGTTGGAAGAAATGCACTGTTTGGCATGCTCCAGCATGAATTTATCAACAACAACTCAAACCAAACCAGCCTGAGTGCCCAGTTTAGTTGACTACAAAAATGTTGACATAACAAAACATTCAATATAGCCTCCCATGGAATTCTAGCAGAAAGGAGGGTAAAATGTGGAGTAGATTATGCTACCATTAGATAGATACAGAACTGGTTGTACAGTTGTTTCCAACAGGATATGAATGTTTCTACCTCGAGCTGAAAATATGTGTCAAGTGGCATACCATTGGCTCTGTTCTAAACCCAGGTCTATTGAACATATTCTGAAACAAACAGCATCGTGTTTATTTAAATTGTCCCCATTAATTACCAGGTCCTTCTCTAATTTCCACAATGAGCTCAAATGTCAAGGGTGGTTTCCAGAATTTGACTTTAAAAAGGCTTGTTTTTGTTGGGCACATTTTAATTAGGCAATTGAACCACTTCCACATGACCTGCCTCCGTAAAATTCTGAGGATCCGGTGGCAGGACAAGGTGCCAGACACAGAAGTCCTCTCCAGAGCAGGCCTGCCATCAGTTCACACCACTGTTCCCTCTAAGGTGCGCGGCCGCGCGGCCGCGCACGTGACAGGGAATCACCGCGCAGCAGTTTTGAACTGCCGCGCGGCGATTTCCCTTGTTAGAGGGAACGTTGCCGCGCGGCCGCGCACGTCATAGGGAATCGCCGCGCAGCAGTTTCGAACTGCCGCGCGGCGATTTCCCTTGTTAGAGGGAACATTGGTTCACACCCTGCTGATGAAAGCCCAGACACGCTGGGCAGAGCATGTTGCAAGGATGCGAGACCATCACATCCCCAAACAGCTCCTCTATGGTGAGCTGTCTCAAGGAAAGCGATCGCACGGGGGACAAAGGAAGCGATACAAAGACACGTTGAAAGCCTCCTTCAAGTCCCTGGATATCAACACCACCTCCTGGGACCACCTGGCACAAGATCGATCAACATGGCACACGCTGATCCACCAAGGCTGCCAGACATCTGAGGACAAAAGAACAACCATAGCACAAGAGAAGCGAGCACTCCGCAAAGCCAGAGCTACAAATGCTGCAACAATGGTGCCCACACATGTCTGCCCAAGATGTGGCAGAACATTTCGTGCCCGTATAGGCCTTACCAGCCACCTGCGGACACATCGTGGACAGCCCACAACCTGTTAGATGTCAAGGTCCTCTTCGAACACGATGGACGAACATCATCATCATTAATAGTCATGCAACCTCTCTTTCCTCTTCCACCCTCAGAGAAGCTTAGTTTAGGGTTCAACAAAGGCAAGTTACAAATTAATGAGGACTAATCATCTAGCAGGCACAAGGCACCTGCTATGGCAAAAAAAAAGGAAATAATGATTTAATTAGGGTTAGAGCTGGAAGTTTGTTATCTCATAGCTCACAAGAGTAGATAGGAAGAAATAGCTGGGCACAAGAGCCTCTGTTTCAGGTGTTAAATAAATAACTGTTCAATCACAGTTCTCATAGGCTCAGGACCAGAAGTGGGTTTCAGAAGGTTCTGACCAGTTCTGGTGAACCAGTAGCGGAAATTTTGAGTAGTTTGGAGAACCGGTAAACCACCTCTGACTGGCCCCACCCCCATCTATTATCTGCCTCCCGAGTCCCAGCTCAGGAGGAAATGGGGATTTTGCAATATCCTTCCCCTGGAGTGGGGAGGGAATGGAGATTTTGCAGTATCCTTCCCCTGGAGTGGGGTGGGAATGGAGATTTTACAGTATCCTTCCCCTGCCACGCCCACCAATCCACGCCCACCAAGCCACACCACGCCCACCAAGCCACGCCCACAGAACCGGTAGTAAAAAAATTTGAAACCCACCACTGCTCAGGACTAATCACACTTGACAACAGTATAATTGAAAAGTATCTGAATGTCTTGGTGGATTTCTAGGCTGAACATGATACAAGAGTGTGAGATAGCTCCAAAAAGAGCAATTGCAACTAGGCTGCATCAACAGAAGTACAGTGTCAAGATCAAAAGAAGTCCTCTCAGTTCTACATTAAGCAGGCCATAACTAGAATAATCCTCATGTTCTGGCCATTGCATTCAGGAAGCACAATGACCACCTGATGTTCAGAAGAGAGCAAACCAAATAATAATGAACCTGGGGGGAAAAAAACATGTGAGAAATTGTTGGAGGTGTTGTATATGTTTAGTCTGAAGAACAGAAAACTGTGATCAAATAGAATAATTGTCTTCAAGTAGTCTCTTGAAAAGGTTCTAATGCGTGGAAAGGTAGAAGGAAAGAGAAGAGGATGACCTGCAGCAAGGTGAATGGATTCACTTGCAGTGGCAATGAGTGCACTATTGAGAGATGGCTTAGTGATAGATCGTCATGGAGAACATCTAGCTATGTGGAGTTGGAAACAATTAGATGGCACATAATCAATTAGTCTTCAGGTATCTGAAGGACTGTCATGGGGAAGAGAGGTTAGATTTGTTTCAAAAGAAAAGTAGGAATGAATGAGTTTAAATAACAAGGAAATAGATTTTGGTTGGAAATCAAGCATTTTCTAGTGGTAAAAGCTTTTCAACAACAGAACAGATTGTCTTGCAAAGTGGTGGATTTTCCTTTGCTAGAGGTGTTTGAAAACAGGCTGGATGGTCATCTGTTAGGAATACTATACAAGTCGGGTGTGTGTGTGAAGTAGGTGATATCTAAGGCCCCTTCCTATTTTTACATTCTATGATTCTATTAAACTACTTTGGAGAAAGAATCAATACTTATATCCTATCAAACAATCTTCCTTTTTGTACGTAGCAAAAATTGCAATGGCTAGACAAGGAGATTAGAGAAGATAGATAGATAGATAGATAGATAGATAGATAGATAGATAGATAGATAGATAGATAGATAGATAGATAGATAGATAGATAGATAGATAGATAGATAGATAGATAGATAGATAGATAGATAGATAGATAGATAGATAGATAGATAGATAGAACAGACAGCCAGACATCCATAAACACATGTGTTAGATAGTGGGTAGAGCAGACAGGAGACAGACTTCCAAAGCAGCTCTTTATTTCAGCT
>QLTV01000965.1:4791037-4811590 GCA_003457575.1 Thermophis baileyi | reverse complement strand
AGATGTCTGCCTGGCTGGTTGAAAGTGCTGAAGAAGCTAGTCACAGTTCTCCTGGCCCAAGCCCTCGTCGCCACTGTTAGATAGTGGGTAGAGATGACAGGAGACAGACTTCCAAAGCAGCTCTTTATTTCAGCTCTTGTGTAAGCAACCAGCAAAGAGCAGTCTGACAGCTTGCCCTTTTATAGGGAGCTGTCAGACAGACCAGCCAATAGCGTTTGAGCTTTTTCCCGCTCAAACGCTGGACCNAGATGTCTGCCTGGCTGGTTGAAAGTGCTGAAGAAGCTAGTCACAGTTCTCCTGGCCCAAGCCCTCGTCGCCACTGTTAGATAGTGGGTAGAGATGACAGGAGACAGACTTCCAAAGCAGCTCTTTATTTCAGCTCTTGTGTAAGCAACCAGCAAAGAGCAGTCTGACAGCTTGCCCTTTTATAGGGAGCTGTCAGACAGACCAGCCAATAGCGTTTGAGCTTTTTCCCGCTCAAACGCTGGACCTGGTTGGAACCATGCAACACAGTTGAAACAGTTAGAACATAACAACATGGTACTTGCATCAGGGGTGGGTTCTGGTTTTCCTCGCTGCCAGTTCACTCAGTGTCGTGCCGCGCGGGCGCGCTTTGCGCATGTGCAGTGCTTAAAAAAAACTGTGCATGCGCAGAAGCAAAAAACAAAATGGTGGCGCCTATGGCACCACCGAAAGAACCGGTTCGGGGGCGTGGCAGGCCTGGGTCGCTGCCGGTTCTAGTGACCCAGGCTACCAAGTTACTACCGGTTCTAAAGAACCGGTCCAAACCAGGAGGAACCCACCTCTGACTTGCATGCAATGATCTTTCATGAGCAAGAGATTGTCACAGGGATTATTGCATCCATAAGCATATTCCTATTAGCTAGAAAAAAGCAACCAGCTATAATCATCATCCTTAATAAATACAAATGGTTTTGCTTCCTTCAGAAGCACCGGAAATTTCATGCAAATTCCATATGCTGACAAGATGGAATGAGTCAACATGTTTAGGTTATTTCCACTTTCACATCTGGAATATTAACAAAAGGAAAAGGAATAGGATTTGGTATGCTTTTTTGTGGGTTTATTCATTCAAAAACCCATGCTGTCATACCACAGATTTGGCCTGCTGTTGTAACAGTGGTAAAGAAAGCAGGAAATATCTTTTAAAAAATCAATATGGATTTTGTATTGTGCTTTTTATAAGTCAATCCCAATCTGTATTGCAAACCATAAGAAAACACATGATTTATCTGTTTTTCAAAGCATTTGATTAGTTTTATTTTTGCAAAAACTTGGTATAAAAAGCTTTGAAAGTTCCTTTTGCCTAATCCGATTGGACCCAAATAGCCTCCCAGCTCCAGACAAGCCTCCTGCAATCCCATCTGAACCAAAAAATAATAAAGGAATTGCAACATACCAACAAAGTGGGGATCTGTAACATTCCTTCCTGTGCCAGGGACCCTACAATGTTCCCATGTGATGATGATATTTATGATGAGACTACAGGACTTATCCTTTCTTTTAAAAGATTCAAACTTTTCTTTTAATATGTCCCTTCTTATTCTTTTCTTCTTTTCTTCCATTGTACATAGGTACCTTAGCTCAGAATGGGACAACTTACCATAGCCAACTCACTGCAGCCAACTCATCACGGCCAACTCACCGCAGCCAATTCACTACAACCAACTCACCACTGGACAACTTGCCATGGCCAATTCACCACGGGACAACTTGCTGCGGGACAATGTAATAATTCTATTTAATTATTTTTTTAAAAAAAAAAATTAAGTTGCCATTCACATTTCATTCTGTCCCTCCTTTTGCATCATTTCTTTAATGATTCTATTCCACCATTTCTTTGATATTCATGTAACTCTTGTCCCACAGTGAGTTGTCCTGTGGTGAGTTGGCCATGGAGAGTTGGCTGCGGTGAATTGTCCTAGACCCTATCTTAGCTAGGCTTGCTCCTTCTATAATTGATCTCCAACTTTGCTGAAATTTCATGCATTCTATTGTCCATAATAGACAATTTTCCTTGTGATACAGGATACAGTTAGGAAATGTGAGATTTCTCTGCTAGACATTCTAAAATATACAAATCCTAGAGAAAAAAACAAAACTTGAGTGGGGAGTATATACAGTAGGTAGTTCTTGACTTATAACCACAATTGAGTCCAAACTTTGTTGCTAAGTGAGACATTTGTTAAGTGAGTTTTGCCCCATTTTATGACATTTCTTGCCATATTTGTTAAGTGAATCACTGCAGTTGTTAAGTTAGTAACACGGTTGTTAAGTGAATCCGGCTTCTCCATTGACTTTGCATGTCAGAAGGTCACAAAGTTGATTACATGACACTGGGACACTGCAAGTGTCATAAATATGAGTCAGTTGCCAAGCTTCTGAATTTTGAACACATGACCATGGGGATGCTACAACGGTCATAAGTGTGAAAAAAGGTCATAAGTCACTTTTTTCAGTGCTGTTGTAACTTTGAGCAGTCACTAAATAGAAAGTTGTAAGTCGAGGACTACCTGTATATCAATGGCAAAGAGTAAATTAATGGAACACTTTCTGTAGGTTTCTCAATATGCAAGGGCATGACATAAGGATGTCCAATTTCCCCTTTATTATTTGTAGTTGGTTAAAAATCCTGGTAGAAGAGTTTCAAGAAGATAAGAAAATAACCAAGATCAAAATTCAAGGAGAGGTATATAAGATGAAATGCTACGCAGATGATGTACTACTAACAAGTATGCAAGCAGAAACTTCACTCAACACTTGATAAAAGTAAACAAAGAATTTGGCTGTCTTTCTGGATACAAAATCAATGGAAAGAAAACTAAGATAATAACAAGGCATTTCCCTTAAAAAAAAACAATTTATAAAAAAAACCAGACTCTGAGATAACAAGACAACCAGTGAAATATCTAGGACTGTTCGACAGGATGCAATAAAGATATATTTCAAAACAGATATAACAAATTATGGGAAGAAATAAAACAATATCTTGAAAATTGGAAAAGTTTTTAACTTTTTTGGCTAGGATTCATCGTGACAATAAAAATGAATACATTACCCAAAATGAACTGTTTATGTACTGCTGACCATACTGTGATGTCTCCTATTTCAATTGCCATTAGCCCTGAACAATGGATTCCAAATGAATCAACATGATAAAACTGTACAAAAAACACACATTCTTTTCTTTCCACTTCCTCTGCTGTACAGATAACAGATGTTTAATTTAACTTTAAAAAAAAATACCATAGGAAAAAAAGAGGTAAGCTCTCACAACTTCTGGGGTGGGTTCCAACTTACCTCGCTGCCGGTTCGCTCCCTCCCGCGCCGCATGGGCGCGCCTCATGGACGCGCGCGTGCATGCGCAGTAACAAAAAATCCCCCCCCAAAAAAACAAAGCCGAAAAAAAGATGGCGACCGCATGCACAGTGCCAGAAGTCGGCTTCTGCGCATGCTCAGAAGGAAAAAATTTTAAAAAAAATTCAAAAAAAAGATGGGCTCCTGCGCATGAACAGAAGGGGGAAAAAATAAAAAAAAGAAGGAAAAACTTTTAAAAAAAATTCAAAAAAAAGATGGTGGCCCCCACGGATCGGCACCGACCGATCCGGTTCGGTGACGTCATCGTGACGTCACCAGCGGGCCGCTACCGGTTCGGGAGAACCGGTCCGAACCGGGAGGAACCCACCCCTGCACAACTTGTTATGGAA
Organism: Thermophis baileyi; assembly: GCA_003457575.1. Classification (NCBI taxonomy): domain Eukaryota; kingdom Metazoa; phylum Chordata; class Lepidosauria; order Squamata; family Dipsadidae; genus Thermophis; species Thermophis baileyi. Next base: position 4,807,862 of record QLTV01000965.1, on the reverse strand, counting down.
CTGAATAGAAAGTGGATATATTTCTATTTGCCAGGTTTTTATAATACATGGGAAGGTCAGTAGAGTTATTTTCAAAATCAAAGCATCATTGGGGGGGGCATATAAAACTTACAAGACGATCAACATACCCATGTATTGATTGTCATCCCATATTTCAAAATCATAAAGTATTATTTCTAGCGAGTTCTAAAATTTCATTTTCTTCAGCTTCCAACAACATGCTGCAGATGGTGATCACATCACCATGCAACCACATGTGTTAATGACAGCAACTGGGGCTGCTGGAAGTGCCATTGTTAAGTTGGCACGGTCATATGACTTTGCGCCTTTTATGACTATGTTGCTTAGAGACGGAGTTCCCAGTCCAATTAACATAAGTAAGCAAGGGCTACTTTAGCATGACCTTGGAAACTTTAGCTACTTCAGCCCATTACTAACCTATTCTTCATGTAGATTTTCCAGTAGGTATGGGACCCTAACAGATCTCCAAATGGAAGTAATCAGCCAAGCCTGCTAGTATAACCCATGTCAAACCAGGATCCAAAGACAAAAACCTAGAAAGCTGAGTGAATGTTAATTCATCATTTGCATTTAACCTGCATTCTAACTTTCTGACATTGTCTTGTGGTACCAGACACATTGAGAAAACTTTGCTTAGTTGTTACACACACACACACAAAGTAATGAGGCACAATAGGAGTTGAAGTTTTCCCCAGATGCAGCTCTGTTATTTATTTATTTATATTTATATTTCTATGCCGCCCAACTCCCAGGGGACTCTGGGCGGCTTACAACAATATAAAAGAAACATTATTAAAATATAAAAACTATTAAAAAGAAACATAATTAAAAACATTTAAAAAACAACTAAAAACTCATACACACTATACACATACACATGTTATGAGTAAATTATTACAAAAAATAAGGCAGCCATGTAAAATTTGAATCAAATCATTAACAGGAAACTTTATACAGCATAGGAGCTCTTAGCTGACTCTCTTGCTCTTTGATCAGATAAAGACTATTTTGTCCTTATCACAATACCTCCGTTCAATTACATTTCTAATGCACTCTTTCTCTGCCACCATCAACTGTGAAAAAAAAAGGCTCATATCCCAAGGGCTACCAGTATACAATTCTTGACTTACAACCACAGTTGAGTCCAAAAGCAAGATAGTTGTTAAATGAGTTGCACCCCATTTTATGACCTTTTTTCCTACAGTTCTTAAGCAAATCACTACAGCTGTTAAGTGAATCATGCGGTCATTAAGTGAATCTGGCTTCCCCCATTGACTTGGCTTGTTGGAAGTCGGATGAGAAGATTACAAATACTGATCACATGATCCCGGGACCCTACAACTGTCATAAATATATGTTAGTTGCCAAGCACCCGAATTTTGATCATGTGACCATGAGGATGCTGTAAATGTGACAACTTTTTTCAGTGCTGTTGTAACTTTGAATGGTCACTAAAGAAATGGTTGTAAGTTGAGGACTACCTGATTTCAAGAGCAAAGACATAGTGAAGGAAGTAAGAAAATCCCATTTTCTTAGGATATAAGACTTGTTCTGCCAGGCAATTGCTCACAGTGCCAAAAATGAGTGACACATAACCAAACTGAGGGTTGATCTCAAATGGGGGTGGGAACTTTATAATACATAAAAACAGCTATAAACAAGACTAGAATTGTTGCAGCTGTTACCAGAAATACAGTAACTGCTTACTGTTTCAAGCTTTTGGCGTTTGCTGGTTGAAGTTCCTTTGCGCATTATTGCAAGATAAACAGAGTTGATGATGGCTCTGGGGCCTACTCCTTTCTACTCCAAATAATGTAAGAAGTTTCGGATCACTGACATCTCCCACAAACTAGATGTAGACAGAAATTTGGACCAACGGAATACCATTTCTACACTTGTGAAGAAAGAGCAACTCTCTATCTAATTTTCAGTGGTGCCACCCTTCTTCTATCAGTGTTTCTCAACCATGGTAGCTTTAAGATGTGTGGACTTCAACTCCCAGAATTCCTCAGCCAGCTAAGGAATTCTGGAAGTTGAAATATGATTGTTACCCAAATTAAAAGGAACGCCAAACTTCTGGGAGGCAATAAAAATAGTTAAAAAGAATATGCTTGCTAGCATGAGGCTTGTCTCAATCTAAGATCTTCAGAGGAAAATGTTTTAACAAAGCATTTCATGTGGATCTTCTTGAAAAAGACATACCGGTATTCACATAAACTCAAAAGTAGTCCTCAAATGAGGACGGTTGCTTAGCAACCATTCGAAGTTACAACCTACCTGCAAAAAAGGGAGCTTCAACCGAAGTTCCGACGGTTGTCTCCCCCCCCCCACCCCCGTGGTCATTTGACCGCACTTTGGGCCCTTGGCAACACAGCCACATTTGTGGCTATTTGCAGCATCCCACAGTCACGTGCCCAAGTTTTACAACAATTGTGCCCGCAAGTTGCTTCCAGTTTTCGGCAAAATCATGCCATAGCGAACAATGAGTTCACTTAACAATTACTATGTTCACTTAACAACTGCTGTAGAAAAGGTTATAAAATCAGATCAGTTATATGATTAATCGGGCAGGCTCCATTAAGGTCATATCTCAAGGACAACTTGTACATGGAACAGAAGAAACCATGAGCTGTTTTGCGCATCTGTAGCACTGTAATTGCACCAGTAATGCCACTGAAGTTGCCTCTAATTCAGAAATCCCAAAAGGAAGTGAGTGGACTTCTTCAAACAGCACAGGATTGGAACTGAATTGTGTGAAGCTATTTTCTGCAGACCAAAACTTAAAATAAACAGATGCCCTCCAGATGTATTGAAAAAAAGCATTTCTGGGAGGCTTTCATTTGGTGAAGTCTGATGTAAAATAAGCTTGCAACCAAACCTTCCTATTTTGACCTCAGACACATGTGCAGGAAAGAATCAATGTCTTCCTCGGTGGGGGGGGGGAGGCTGCAGGGATTACTTGTCTTTTCCCAAAAAATACAGGAAATGAGACTCACTAGTCAAAATAACTAGAAAAGTCAGAACAGGATTCAAAACATAAAGCTTAATATTAGCTTGATGTAAAAGGCTGGGGTTAATTAGGAAAACCTTGAAATTCCCAGCATAAGATAGCATTTCCATTTCAGAGGGATCCATCTGTTAATCTGATACAACCTTGATAACATCTGACATCAAAAATGAATCAGACAAGTTTCGATTCTCTTGTTGCTTTCTGAATTTTAATGGTCATTTCCTCAATTATAAAAGCTGGTTAGAACTTTAAAACTTTAACTTTGCCAGCAAAACAAATCAATATGACAGATGGAATCTCTACTCCCTGGGTTGTTTCATTTTCTCACCACTTCAAACATCATGATAGATTTCTGCTCCACAGAATAATTTTGTGGTCTCAAGATATTTCCTTTCCATTTTTCCCTCCAAAAAAAAAAAAAACAGTTTTCCAACATCCTGCATTACGTATGGAACTGTCTTTCCCCAACTGTTTCTACCCATCCAATCCAGTCTGGCAGGAGGGGCATGGTCTGGATCCCATCAGCTAAGGAGTGTTGGCTGGCCCAGAAAGAAAGACTTTCTTCCCCCTCGTCATCCAATGGAACCTAAAATTAGACTAGTTCCAACTCTGAGGGCCTTTAGTAAAATTCTGAATCTATGGTGGATTGAGGTGGACTGTAGAGGTAAATGTGCTTTTATTCCATAGCTACACCATTTCCAACCATTCCTTACAGTTGATTGAACACTTTCATTGCCTTCCTTAGTGTCTTCAGACACTAATGTCTTCAGACATTCATAGTCTTGATAATAATGGGCAACCTTTGCTATATCACATTAGCAACTGGCACATTTACAAGCTATAAATATTCCAAATCATTACCACTTAATACAGAATCTGATTAAGAATCCATATAATAATAGCGCAAACCATTCTGCAATATATTGTTGATAGTCCTCATTATCAAGACAACCGTTAAGCAATGAGTATATTAAGAAGACTCAGCAAGGACTTCATTAGCAGGACATCTAAATCAGCATGATAAAATATAAGCATCCTTTAGTGAAAGTAACAAGCATCCATCCTGGGCATTGTTACTTTCTTATTAGTGCTTAATTACCAATCTGTCTTCAAAACATTTAACTTCGAAAGACTTTTTCTTTATATCACATATGTGGAAATTGCCCTGTTTAGGTCAAGAAAATGAAGCATGGTTGTCGATGCTTTTCTATAAAGAGCCATAGAATCAGAGTGTTGAAAAGGATCCAAATCCAGCTTTAAGATCTCATGGAAATCAGAATAGGATCCCACTTAGTAGTCTGTGCCATAAGAAAAATGTAACCAGTAGCAGTCAGAACTGTCAAACTATTTAGTAAGACTGTATTAATATTATTATTCTCATCTTTCCTATTACCTGTCTCCTTTTCTACTTATGACTACAACTTTGTTGCTTGTATCTTTACCATTTATATTGTTTTATTTAGTTTCCTAGTACGATTTATGTTGATTCTGTCACTAAGTGTTGTATCTTATGATTTATGATAAATGTATTTTTATGATGACTATGATCATGATTTATCACTTATAGCTTTTATGTACAATGAGAGCTTATGCACCAAAGACAAATTCCTTGTGTGTCCAATCACACTTGGCCAATAAAGAATTCTATTCTATTCTGTTCTGTTCTGTTCTGTTCTGTTCTGTTCTATTCTATTCTATTCTATTCTATTCTATTCTATTCTATTCTATTCTATTCTATTCTATTCTATTCCCTATCTGTGCTGATCAGCAGTACAAGATATGCATTTAATTTATGTACAAGCAAATCTAAATACTACTCACTTCAGAGGCTCATGTTGGTTTACAAAACAATGATAATTGTTTTAATTTTTGACCAACTGCAGTTACCAGTAGTTTGCAAAGGTAGCCCGTGTAGGCTGTGTTGCAATAGTCTAAAAGACATGATGATGGTGGCATGAGTTTGCCAAAGAGAGAGCCAGTTTGATCTAATGGTGAAGGCACCAGGCTGGAAAGCAGGAGATTGTGAGTTCAAGTCCTGCCATAGCCATGAAAATCAGCAGTCACACTCTCTCAGCCCAATGTTCTCCAAAACATCACATCACTCACAATCATAACTGAGTTCCCTCCTCCCTCCAGCACACTCCTCTATGACATTCAATATCTATGCTCTCACTGAAGAATAGGTAGCCTCCTTCTGTTCCCTGCTCCTCACCCAAAAAGCAGCTCTTTTCTCACCTCTTAGGCCATCCATTCTACACATGCAATGCTATCACACCATCCTGAAATAACAGCAACAGGCCCAAAGTGTCTGTTTTCTACCATTACCCTCCTTCCAACCCCATGAAGTTTCAATCTCTCTATTCCAACTTCTTCCTTAGATTTCTGACCCTTCCAGGACCCATTCCTCATCATGCCATAGAATGACTTCTTCATTCATGTCCTGTCTTCTTTCCTTACCATGCAGTATCTATTCTTGATCTGCACGGCTGCCCAGAGGCCAATGGTAGCTGGGACAATTCAGAGATAAGCAATCTCCAACTTTGCTTCCATCTAGTACAGTACTTATATTGCTCTCCAGTGACAGACAGATCATATGGGGTCACTTTTGGTCTCCAGGTCTAATTGTTCCTTCTCCAGACACAAATTCCCTCTGACTTTCTTCAGCTTCCCAGTAACCTCTAACCATTTTTTTTTAATTCACCATGCTAATTTATCCAATCCTACTACTATTTCCCTACATCTTACAGCTTCCAAATCCTCATATTACACTCATTCTAATCCCCAGTCTCTGGACACCATACTATATATGGTTGGCGGTAAAAACCACATACACTGCCCATATCTTGATGCCAAGGCAGACAAGCCAATCACTGTCAACTTAGAGGAGCTATTTTAATTAAACCTTTGTTAATTAGACATGTGGCTTTTCATAACGTTTTCATTGATATAAACCTAATGTGGCCAAGACCCTTGTAGACAGACAGATGAGAAGCTGAGCAGTGAGTAAAAAAAAAAAACCGAACCCTGGACTCTCCAAAGATGTAGACACCCTGCTGAAGTTTATTCTCCCCAGTCCCTTGAGCATTCAGGGGCAGGTGTTAAAAACAAAAGCATACTCTTTGGAGACTCAGCAACCTAGACCAAGAACTCAAAGTAATGTTCAAAATAAAATGTTTAGCCAAGGAAGTAAACAGTTTCAGCAGCAGCAGTTTCAGGTTTGTTCTCCTGCTATTGAACCTTCCAGTCTTAGCTATTGGCATATAAGCAACTCTTTACTTCGGTGGTCCCTGGCCTCTTCTTTCCTCCAAGAAACCGAACTTTGCTGCTTGAGGAACCAGCTCACTTCTCTGCCCGGACAATGAAATGAGTCAACGCCAGACAGTGAAGAAGGGTAGGGGAGTTTGTTTGTACAGACCTAATAAGGATAATCCAACAGGTGCTTCCTCATTGTTATTCTTTGGCATCAACCTTCTTCTGAACCCTATACATGCTCCTTCACCAGAGCAGCCTTAATGTTCATCCAGAATTGAGTTTGCAGATGCTCATGCTCTGCTGCTGTGGATTACTCCAATGAAGGTTGGTGTTGTCCCTTCACCACACCTAACTGCATTTCTTAACTTTTTCATATTCTGTGACTCCCAGGAGTGAGAGAACAGTGAAAGAAATAACTGTTCTTTATTTGTTTAGGATGAAATTCATATGGCTGCCCAACTGGACCAACTACAACTCTAGGCAGTGTGCAATCAACCAAACAGCATGCAAACAATGATAACAATTTATTAAATTTATTTGTCACCTGACTCCCAGAGACTCTGGGTGGTTTACAAATAGTTAAAACTAAACAAAGAAACAAAAACAGAAAAATAATACAACCAAAAAACAAAAAACAAAAGAACCACTACAGTTAAAACAGCAACAAAATTAAATTATTGTTCCTAATAAGTAATTGCAATGTTTGCAGCTCTTTTAAAAATTTAGAAGCTCAAGAAGAAAAGAGGGAGGCATAATTAAACAGCAGAGATTAATGTCATAAGAAGCTTGAAAAGGTATCCTGCCGGTATATGAATGAACTGTTACAATCAAATTCTGCCCAAACTAAGCAGTCAGGCAAATTGAATTGCTGGCAGCCAATATAGCAGCAAAGGTACTACTCTGGAGTAGCATTAGTTCATTTTAATTTGCCACTGAACTGCAGATGATGAATAAAGGGATCTGAAGATCAAGGCTTCCTAAAAAACATGCTGTGCACTGCACCCCTTTCTGAAATGAGTTGATTAGCCATGCCTCCATATCAGAAGGCATGATCAATAAACAACCTGACAATTTCTGATATAAGATGGAATGCTATTTCAAGGAATGAATTTAGATATTTTTGTCAACGGATCTATGACTACCAAAATAGTAGTCAGGCTTCCATCACTTGGGAAGTAAGTAGTAAAATCCAAAAAGACAATATTTCAAGAATATTTTGGAGAAGAGAAAGGGTATAATATCCCAGTTGGTAATTACAGTTTGACTTGGTAATTAAAGTTTTGGCATGTAGCAAGATAGCTTCCAAACACCAAACTGGTTTGATTGTCAGGACAGAGTTTCAAAATTTCTTCCCAGATGGAATGAAGAGTACACAAAGAAAGCAAGTTTGGTGTCATGGTTCAGCTGCTGGTCTAGAAACCATTAGATTGTGAGTTCTAGTCCTGCCTTAGACGTGAAAAACCATCTGAGTGACTCTGAGCCAGTCATTCTCTCTCAGGCCAACCTACCCCACAGAGTTGTTGTGGGGAAAATAGAAAGAGGAAGGAGTATTGGTATGTTCAGTGCCTTGAGTTATAAATATCAGAAAAAAGGGTGACATAAAAGTCTAAAAAAAAATTACTGTTGTGGAGCAACTAACCACAGAAAGTGAGCCGAGGTGGCGCAGTGGTTAGAGTGCAGTACTGCAGGCTACTTCAGCTGACTGCTAGCTGCAGTTCGGCGGTTCAAATCTCACCGGCTCAAGGTTGACTCAGCCTTCCATCCTTCCGAGGTGGGTAAAATGAGAACCCAGATTGTTGGGGGCAATATGCTGACTCTGTGAACCACTTAGAGAGGGCTGTAAAGCACTGTAAAGCGGTATATAAGTCTAAGTGCTATTGCTATTGCTATTGCTAAAAAGAGGGAAGTTATCCACAGGAATTCCTTGGATCTGGCTGCTCCAAGCTCACTCATTTATTAAACCATAATTACACCTCCATAATCAAAATTGGTATAGTGCAGGGGTATCAAATTCGCGGCCCGTAGACCAGATGAGTCATGCACTGGCCATGCCCACCCACCAGAGAAGGGGGAGGAAAGTCACAATACGTCACGTGACAACAATGTGACGCCACAAGTTTGACACCCCTGGTATAGTGTGTACAATCTCAATTTTTGAAACAATGATAACAAAAAATTGGTTATAAGAAACAAACTATTCAGTATTGTGAAAAAGAGGATTGCCTGTTATGTAAGCTAGGATCATGGTTTCAATAAACATTTAAACCTGTAGCCATCCCAGTTGATGTTGCAAGAGTTTCTAAAATGTCTATAGATGTTCTAGGTTCCCAATACAGACTTGGACGGGATATGCTGAATCTTCCAAAATGTTGAGAGGCATATTTTATGGCCAAGTTAGATTATTAGAATATAATCCTTCCTTTCAGGCAGTAAAAGCAGGCTGGAATCAAAGGCATAAGACAATAGATATTTTCCTTCATCAATAGTAGTGTGAAGCCCCCAAGGATCTGCTTGCATCACGAAACAATAAAACAAAATAACTGGTCTCTAAAAACAAGAGATTGAATGGGGAAAGCTTGTTTCAAATCTTGGAAACAATGTCTGAGACCCTGGAATCCACTAAAACAATCCTGTGGCGCATTTTGCAAAATCCAGTTATAAACCAACTGTAAAAGTCACAAAAAAAATCTCCCAAAGCTCAGTGTATTTTTGACATTCCTTGGAGCCTATCAGAATAGAATGGAGTCTGATTTCCTAGGAACCATCTGAATGCTTTCTGGCTGCTCTTCCAGTCTGGAATAAACGCCCAGAGACACTATAAAACAAAGATAATAAGATATAGTTCAGTTCATTTTCCATAAAACAAAATTTAGATTCTAATTTGCTTCCACTGTTTCCTAAATTGATAAATATTTCCTGGATCTCCAGTTCCAATTTTCTGATAGAGGGTAAAACAAGAGAAACTGGAGCTGCCCCCAATCAGTTAGCTGCTAATTCCATTCTGGAATTCTCAGAATTCTATTTAAGTGTAGCACACAAAATTATCTGCTACAATGTCCTACCTGTCAATGACTACTTCAGCTTCAACCGCAACAATACACAAGCTCACAATAGATACAAACTTAACGTAAACCGCTCCAAACTTGATTGCAAAAAATTCGACTTCAGCAACAGAGTGGCCAATGCCTGGAATACACTACCTGACTCTGTAGTTTCTTCCCCAAATCCCCAAAACTTTAACCTTAGACTGTCTACCGTTGACCTCACCCCATTCCTAAGAGGTCTGTAAGGGGCGTGCATAAGCGCACCAGGGTGCCTACCGTCCCTGTCCTAATGTCCCCATGTATTCGTAAAATATCATATACTCACAACCATGCTTGTACATCTTATATATTCACAATCATGTTTATACTTTGTCTGTAATCATATACTTGCTTGACAAAATAAATAAATAAAATAAAATAAAATAAATAATTCATCTGAGGGGGTGCCAAGTTCAGGAAGGCCATGGTAACATGGAAGCAAAGATACACTCACTAGTCTCTACTCCAATGTTTCATTCCATATCTCCATCAGTAACTTACCAAATTGCTAAATGGGACATGGCAGTTTTGTATCATTAAGCTCCTTCCCCCCCCCCACCTCTTTTTTAAGAGCCCAAACACCTTTTGGCTTATGAGATTAGAAATTAATCCTGTCCTTCAAAGTCTAGCACATCGTGTTTTACTAGGAGTTGATACCTCTTAATTAGCACCAAGTTTTGATGAACTTATGTAGTTATTATTAAAAGGTGTTGTTGAGAGTGTTAAGAACAATTTTCTAGAAGCCCAGCTTGTTACCAGACTCGGTTTTTTTAAAGGATGCCTGTAATGGGCTGTAATGAATATGTGTATTTCTGTTCCATCACAATACATATGAATATTTAGGTCTCTACAGCAGGTGAAATTGGGTGTACAGAAACTTCCTAAACACTAAAAAGTAAAGACTGGCTTTCCTGAGGTAGACCAATTCCACATGTTTCTGTTGAGGCTTCCAGATAAGCATTTCTAATTCCTGTCCCGTTTGCTGATTTCTCCCCACACACACACATCATTTCCAAATTAGCCACTTTGAACTATTTTGTTAATGCTTATATTTTTGTAGGAAGCTTTTCCCAACCAGGTGGCCCACAGAGGTGTAGGACATCAATCTCATCTGCAACACATCTGAAGGGCACCAAGTTGAAACAGTCCTATTTATTTACCAATATTTAAATCATCTTAGAAAAGTTCCCTAGTTTCTCCAAAAGCTGTCTAATTTTTCCCTGTTTCCTGTTGTAACCTTTATACAACCCGTACATATCAGTTAAGCAACTCTACCCATAATAGTATATAGAACAGGTATGTCCAACCCACGGCCCATGGCCTGCATGCAGCCCTGGACAGCTAGTAATGTGGCCCCACAAGATTGTAAACTTTTAACATTATTATGTGATTCATATACATTAACTATATTGTATATTTTATATGCTGCCCAAGGCAATTCCTCTTCACTCAATACAGCCCAGACAAGCCAAAAGTTTGGACAACCGTGGTATAGAGACAAAAATTGTCTTTAGACACATAATTTTTTTCCAAGATGGCCTATCGATCAACACACCTAACTTTTAGGCATATTTTCAATCCACCTCTTTGGCTTCAAAGCAAGGTACAGGAATCCAAAGTCCAAAAATGGCTCCCTAGAGTCTTGAGTACAGACCTCAAAAGTTGCCCCAAATTGTAATTGTCATATGATCAGAGGAAACTCTATGCTTAATATAACTCAATTTAATTTTAAAGTTAATCAAAGTTTTCTTTTTCTGGTTCTGTCTCCATTTGGTGTAGGGCCCCGGTGAGGACCACACCTAAGAATTGACCTTTGACTAACTTAAAGGGAAAAAGGTGGTTCAGCAGAGTAATAGAGTATTGGCTGAATCGTGAGTTATCTTTCTATTAAAGGTTTCTTTTCTTCTTTTCCAACGAAAGCATTTTGATTGCGTCAAAGACTTAATTTCCAGAAAAGTTTACAACTACCCACAAAAATTACATCAACAACGAATTGCCTAAACTAAACACGAATGAGTACAACCAAAAAACCTCAGGAAAATGACATCTATGAATCATGTTTATTTGAAATATAAACAGGATATTGCTGTTTCAACTATAGTACTGTTTACCAATTTGCATGCAAGTAAACTGAGCAGTATTTTAAGGTTAACTTGGACAGCAGCAATAATTCTAATTATAGTACTCTTGCATATGCTCATAGCAGCAGAGTTCTCATCCCTGATTCTTGATTCTGAAGCTCCAATTTTATCCAGTGTTTGGATGCTAGAGAGAAACATCTTCCAATTAGATTTCAGTCAACAAAATCCAACTCTCTGTTGCAGTTCTTTGAAACACTGTGCATGAAGGTTTCCTTGTGTAATGGTTGTCTGAATATACTGGTAGTAGTGATGGACTCTGGTCAGGGTCTTCATGGGTGGGGGAAAGGTAAAAAAAGGCAGCTACAACTTTGCAATCAAAGTTTTTACATTTATCACACAAAGGATGCATATAAAAAAGTGTGGCCCTTATCTTGACCAATTCTGGCTTGCAAACTTCTAGATTAAATGGTAGATCATTGCAAAGTATTGTATTATCTATTCAGGATACAAATGGGAATATCTGAACAGATTCTAAAATCATTGGTCAACCACATTCTAAAGCGATTCTTCTTTTATCCACAGAACACTTAATTTTACAGAGAAGTAGGTTTACCGGAATTATCCCAGGATCAGGTTACTCATTTACTTCATTACTCTCACTTACTCTCAGTTCAAGAAATTGTCACTACAATTAAATTCATAAAATTGGGGAAAACTCTTATCCCTAATGGGATAAGATATAAAAATATATATTTTATTTTCATTTCCTAGATTTTTAGGGCAAATGTTTAAAATAAATCCCTGCCTTTTAGTTTTAATAAAGCACATATCACATGCTGGGCAAATATATTTTCTAACTGAAGACCTATTTCCTTGATAATTTGTTGCACAGACTGACCCCGCTGAAAGTGCTACTTATCACTTACAAAACCCTCCGCAGAATAGCATTGGGTTATCTCAGGCACAGCCTCTCTAATATTATATGTGCTCCTTCAGTAAGAATATTGCAAGAAAACCAGTTTAAAGTCAACGTTCTATGCAGGTTTGGTGACCAGCTTTCTCCATTACAGTCCTTGTCTTGCTTTATTTATAGTTTAATTTTTAGAGTCCTTTATCCCTTCCCCAGATTCATATGCCGGTTAATGCTAAGTCTGATCTTTTAACCCAACTGATCCTTTAATGATGTTTTAAGTATATGCCATAGCCATTTTTCTTCTTTTGGTGATCACCTGCCCATGCATCATTGCAGTTCAGAGAAAGTATGAAAAAAGATGAATAACTATAGAGAGCCATTAGATAGGACCTTGGGGAATCAATGTAGCGACAATTACAAAAACAAAAACATGTTTTAAGACGAAGGAACTAGGAACACGTAGGAAAGAAACTCAAACTGGTTTTGGTCTAACTCCCTGAGGTATAAGAGGAAGGAAAGAGAAAACACAGTCAAGCTTTTAGGATTTTGTTACTACAGCTTATCTCCATTAAGTCGAGTTCAAACTTCTGGAGTCTGTTTCCTGACCTGGATTATCATGAAGGGCTGACAATGACAGAATATTTTTTGTACCCGTTGAAATGTGCACAGGGCTCTTTCGGAATTTTACAAAAAACATTTAGAATCACTAATCAATTGGAGATTATTCAAGGATAATAAATTATCTCTGGAATTTATGCTTCCACTGCAAAACAAGCTGAGAAAAGACCCACCTCTTTGCAAAGAATATTAACTCCCCTGAGGACCAGGGTTCCAATTCAAACTGGCATTTATGTACTGCCTATCATATTTTGCAGTGTCAAATGCACAAAGGGAGAAGAAAACGCCGTATTTCTTAAAAAACAATAACCATTGTAATACTGCTAGTGATCAGCAATCATGGTTAATGTGGTGATGGAGCAGGGTTGCAGAACTGCCCTCAAGATACCAGATAAGAGAAGAACCAGTTCACTCCAATATTGCTGATAATGCATTTCAAAAGCTAAGTTGTACGCATTACCAGACCAAAATGCTATGAATCGGCTCTTGTGCTTGTTATTTAATCGTTCTTTGGAAGGAGACTTTGTGGGAAGCCCCCTCCTAGAAGAATGAAATATTTTGGGAAATATTAAAAAAATCTTAAGGGAGGCAGAAACCAGCCTCAGTTTCCTTGCCCCAAGCAGAAACTGAGGAGGCCAGCTTTTAGAAATGCAGATTTGGTAATCCATTCAGAAAGACTGTGCCAGACAGAAACTCCAGATAAGCAATTACGTAAGTTGACAAGATTAACTCAGACAAACACCTAGGTCCGTGATGGAGAACCTATGGCATGCATGCCAGAGGTGGCACACAGAGCCCTCTCTGTGGGCACGTGTGCATTCGCCAGCTGCTCTTCCAGGTTCCATCATGCGCATGTGCACCGGCCAGCTGCTCTCTTCCAGGCTCCGTCACGCGCATGTGCGCTGGCCAGCTGCTCTTCACTGCTCTTCCGGGTTCCGTCCCGCACATGCGCGCCGGACAGCTGCTCTCTTCCAGGCTCCGTTGTGCGCATGCAGTGGCGGCCAGCTGCTCTTTTCCGGGTTGCAGCGCACGTGCGCGCTCCAGTTTCAGCACTCAGTGCCGAAAAGGTTAACCAACACTGACCTAGGATTTGCATTTCCCCTTTTGCCTACAGAGCCAGCCATGACCCCATAGAAATCTGACAACAGCCAATAGAATATTAAAGGACATGTTCTTGCACAGGAACAGGAAGCTCAAATACAAAGCCCAAAGAAGGTATAAAAACCCACCCATTCTCAACTCCATTTTGTCAGCTTTCCAGAATTGCATGTGGTTGGTGGTTCTGCTTCATCAATAAAGAGGACCTTTCTTTTGCAATCAGCCTCCAGCCTCCATTTTATCTCCAGTGCCTTTCTCCTGGCTTGGAACTGAACCAGATGGATTTTTCTTCCAACAACTTCATAGCTATCAGTATGAATGCCCATTATAACACGTTATTCTGAGATGCAAAGAACAGCTCTATGTAGCACGAACCAGGGCTGTAACATTTTTTGAAGTTGATAGTCCACTATTATTTACCAGATTTTTATTGATCTGGGAATTAAAACCATATAAAAAGGTTTCCATAACCCTCACTTAGCCATACAAATCAGAGTTGGGTTCCTACCGGTTCTAACCGGTTCTTTAGAACCGTTAGTAACTTGGCGATGATGTCACGGAGCCGGTTCCATTGGTGTCTCCGTGGGCGCTGCCATCTTGGATTTTGCTTCTGCGCAGAAGCTATTTTTTTATTGCTAAGCATGTGCGCGCATGGCGCAACCCTGAGGGAACCGGCAGCAAAAGGATCCAGAACCCCTGATACAAATAGTCACTCATTCTAAACCACAAATGGTTAACTAAACTGATCTCATCCAACCTTTGATCACAATAGCAGAAATTGCAGAGTAAAATAAAAGTCATAAGGCACTGTATATTTTACAAAACCATAGCTTTAGCTCCACCTGGTGGCTAACTGGATCTTATTCCCCAATAAAATGCAATAGCGCCAAATGGCCAAAGATCATCAGTTCAAAAAACTCAAAAACTTTATTAACACCAGAAAATAATTCCTAAAGCAAAAGACATCGATCTAGCAAATATAGATACAATAGTTCTATGTATATGGGAAGATAGGCCACCAAAAAATTAATTTTCTAAACTGAAAAATTTGTTAAAGGTGGTTTTCATTTATCAGACTTTTAAAAATATTACATTATCATCTCTATTTATGTGGGATGACTTAACTGAATTAGGGCTGACTTGGAAAATTATTACTTATTTCCATTAAGATCTTGGCAATTACTTGGATCATAAAGGAAAAGAGCTTTTCTTTCTTGGTTTGAGGTCATATACTCACTCGGGCTCTAAAAATATAGGTGTAGATTAGATTTTGATGGAAAATTTCATGATTAGTTAACTTCAAACTCTTTTACTTTAAATTTTTTTACTTGAAAAATAAGTGCTAAAATGTTTTGTTGAAAAATAATGGGCAGTCTTGAATGATTATTTTAAGGAATGTCAATGACTACAAATTTATTTCCCTAAATCACAACAGCAGCAATATAATTGACTCAAATGTTTGATAGTTCAATTTAGATCAGATCCCCTAATCCAGAGGTCGGCAACCCGCGGCTCCAGAGCTGCATGTGGCTTTTTGGGCCCTCTGCCATGGCTCCCTGTCCCATCTCTGGTTGCCCCGCCCCTCGCCCTCCCCTCCCTCACCTGGCCTGAGAAGGTAAGAGCGACGGCGGAGGATGGAGAAGTGGCTGGGGCTGATTCTCTGGCGCCTCACTCTTGTGGAGCTTCTTCTGGCCCTTGCTGGTACTGGGCATGCCTTGGTCGCTTGGGGAGACGCGCAACCTGCTCTCCGCCCCGAGTCACTGGCCTGGCCCAGCCGCAACCGATGCCGGCCTCACTAACATGTGGAGGGCTGGAGGGGTGGGAATGGGATCCAGGAGGAGGGGACGTCAGAAAGGGGGATGGGCCAGCAGCACCCAGCCACGACCCCCTGGCCAGCTTTGGTGGGGCCGGGAGGGTGCGCAAGCACGGGGAGACCCTCAAGCGCAAGCAAAGGTGTGCACGGGGCGAGCGGCCGCTCGTTTAAGGGGGGTCTTAACAGGACGCAAAAGGACGCGGCTTCTCTCCTGCACAGGCTCCGGTCATCGCCTTCCCATGTCCCACCCCCCGGCAGTTTTTCGGCCGAGCACGGAGGGCGCAAGCTCCAGCCCAAAGCGGCAGGAAGCGAAGTCTGCGTTACGCACAAATGTGCCGCAAAAGCAGGTACAGGCCGCTTCGCTCCTGCACTAAGGCTCCGGTGACCCTCCCCCTCCTCCCCCTCCTTTGGCTCTCGTGCGGGGGGGACAGGACATGGCAAGGCGATGGCTGGAGCCTTAGTGCAGGAGAGAAGTGGCCCTGTACCTGCCTTCGTGGCACATTTGCACATAACACAGACTTTGCTTCCTGCCGCTTTGGGCTGGAGCTTGTGCCCTCTGCACTCGGCCAAAGAGCTGCTGGGGGGATGACACGGCAACGCGATGGCCGGAGCCTTTGTGCAGGAGAAAAGCCGCATTCTTTTGTGTACTGTTAAGACCTCCTTAAGCGAGCGGCTGGCCACCCCGCGCACCTTTGCTGTGCTTTCGCGCTCACTTCAGGGTTTCCCTGTGCAGGCGCACCCTCCTGGCCCCCCCAAAGCCAGCTAGGAAGGCGTGAGAGGGGGAGGAGGGAAGCCTCGGCCGGGGGTGGCTATGTTCCTCAACCAGCGCCGGAGAATCAGCCACACCCGCTTCTCCATTCAAGCCGTCGCCCTTATCTTCTCAGGCCAGGTGAGGGAGGTGAGGGCGAGGCCAGCCAGTGATGGGACAGGGAGCAA
>QLTV01000965.1:4763008-4779000 GCA_003457575.1 Thermophis baileyi | reverse complement strand
CAAACCTAGGTGCGTCTTATACTTCCGAGCATCTTATACTCCGAAAAATACGGTAGTTACCTGAAAGAGGGACATTTACAACATTTATTTGCAAGACACTTCTATTTGGAAAAAATCCTCAGAAATTCATGAACCTGTAGAAAAAGTGCATCTCCCTTTCTGGCTTGATATTTTCCCCCTCATGTTAAATACAAGGTTCAGAAACATTTACACTTTTATAACCACTTCACCATAGTTTTTTTCAAAGTCAGATTACAGAAGGCAGGAAACCTCTCCTACTCCTGCTCTATTTCTACAGAGCAGTCCATCTATGGAGATTCTCCAGATCATGGTTGTCCTGAAGGTGCTTTTTCAACAGGCAATTGGACTGTTTTTTCTTTGAAGACATTTCACATCTCATCCAAGAAGCTTCTTCAGCTCTGTCTGGATGGTGGGGAATGGAAGGGGGAGGGATACGACATCATCTATCTCCAGTCTTCAACACTTTCAGCAGTTCCAAGGCGGCTCCACACCCATTTGCACTACTCAGGTGACCCCGAGGACACAGATACACCTCCAAGTGGCCTCAACTCTCTAAAAGAATGCAAATGACCAGCAGTCTGCAAGGAGTTTAAAGCCTTCCATTCTCCATCATCCAGTCAGAGCTGAAGAAGCTTCTTGGATGAGAGGCGAAATGTCTTCAAAGAAAAACAAAGTCCAGTTGCCTCTTGAAAATGCACCTTTGGGACACAGCAGTCCATCAGTAAATTGAACTGCACATCGGGGATTTAGTTCTTTAAAATATTCTCATAAATTATTTTATGAAGAATTACATTATGCTCAGATTCCTGCTCCTATTTTGATCATATAATTTGTTTATCTTGAATTGTTTTTAAAAAATGAAATAACCAACTAAAATATCAATTTAAAGATAAATTATTCTAATAAATGGTCCACATATAGCCTTTTCTTCTGCTAATGAATAAAATTATTTTAATAAAACCAAAATACTTACCGATGTTCTGCCTCAAGTGAACTCGAAAGGACATCAGTCTGTGGAAATGCTGAAGACTGGCTCATTTGCTGAGGACTCTCATTTTCAAAATTCCTGTTTACGTCCCTCCCTTGGTGGCCACTGTTGCTGTTATGTAAATTAAATTCATCATCATCATCATCATCATCCTGTTAAAGAAGTCACATATCTGAGTAAATTCCAAAAAGAAAAAAAAAAGATTTACAAACAGTAAGTTGTAGACAAATTTATACATTTGGAAAATGCCAAAATTAGGAAAGGCTAAACGCTGTCCCCAGGAATGTGCAGGTATTTGAAATGGACATGGGAAAGTGCTTTAGACCCAACGTACGTGTCCTTGTTGTTCCTAACAGCAGCATTTTAAAGAAACTGTGCCTTTTCGTGGTCTTGCACAATTGCAGTCCCAGGAAAATATGTGTTCAATAAACATTAATGAATCAGACCCAGACCAGGTCAAAAGCACCTTCCCCACTTTACAGGTGAATGTAACGTATCTCTACAAAGAGCTTTCTACTAAACAATCCCAATACTGAACGTACAGCAAAGTAGTTCCTAATTGTTTTAACTGTTTTTACACATATACCCAAAAACTAGGTTACAGGTTGTCCTTGAAAAACAAATGTAATGGAGCCTGCCCATTATGGTTGCATGTCGCAACAGTTAAGTGAAATAGCTGCACATAATGATCCCATTCCATGCTCTTCCTGTTGCAAACGTTAAACAAACAGGAGTCATTAAATGAAGTACAGGTGGTTCAGGTGGTGGGGGAAGCCCTGAGAAGCCTGCACAGGCCCATGCTTGCCTGTCTCAGTCCTCGTAATGTTACCCCCACCCTAAGGCATCGTGTGCTCCGCTTCGCGCTGGGGTCCCCACAGTCCTTCAGCTTCCTTTCCCACCCAGCAAGCAAACGGAGATCAGGGCAAACAGAGTTTGGAAACTCTGGCAAGGAAGGGGAAAGCAGAGCACACGGAGTTTGCAAACTCTGGCAAGGAAGAGGACATCCCATCCAAGGACTTGCAGGACTCAAGCGTGCTTAGGGCACAGCAGTACACAACTTACTTTTCTGCTTTTTTCAGCTGCTAAGGGAAGCAACTAGGCCCCGAAAGGATCAGTTTCTTACACAGTCAGCCTCCTGGCAAGCTCCTCCTATTTTGCAACAGGTTCAATTCTGGTGATACTGAAGTGGTTTTTTTTAAGGACCCTCTATTTTTTAAGGAGGCTCCATAAAGTGCATAAGCAAACGGAGCCTCTTTAAAAAAAAAAAAAAACACCTCTACAGTATCGCAAAAGTATGATGTAGGATCAGCAACATAGCAAGCACATGTGCTAACCTATTTGCTTTTATTTTTCCATTTTTTTCTCTTTAGTTCTTTACATTTTTCATTGTTTTTTATGTACAAAGTAACTCTGAACACATAAGCTTTCTTAGAAGTATGCTTATCAGCACAGAAAAAAGGACAAAACTAAGCAGTACTGCTGCTTGTTTTCCCAACCCTTATGAATACTCACAATGTGCTGTCAAAACTATACTTTAAGAAATTCAAGGGTTCCTGAGCTAAAGGCCAGATTAACTGATTTAGTAAAATCACATATTGCTGCTAATTAACATACCCATTAGTATATAAATCCTACATAACATGCTCCACATATTTATTCAAAAGTCTCACCAAGTTCAACTGGGCTCACTACCACAAAGTTGTGCAAAGGACTATAACTATAAAGTTTTATATTAATTACTGATATTATGCACACATTATCTTTTTATTCCCTAACATTTAACTGTTTTTTTTTATTATAGATGTTATTCTCTTTGGTTTGTATTCTGGTTTAACATTTTATTATGTGAAAAAGCAATAAATGCTTATCACGTAATAAACAGTTAGGCACCTAAGTTCCTTAGCGATGACCGAAAAATAAGTAATGGATAAACAGGCATATTATTCCCTGCACAACTTGCTGTGTACCTTCTCTTGCTCAACACAGTTTTCATCATGTTCTTCCACTGGATCCCGTTTTAACATCTTCAAAAATTCACTCTTCTTATCAGTGCGTGTTCGTGTTAATTTGGTTAAACGAGGCTGGCCAAGTTTATCAACTGGAGATAAGGAATTTGACCGATTACACTAAAGAGAAGAAGAAATGTAATGAGTGGCAAAAAAGTTCTTGTTTAATCAACAGCATTTTAGGTAGCATAGATTGTTTCAGATCTTCCATTTAATTTTTCAAAATTGTCATAGAGACATATTTTGACAAAAAAAAGTACCTCTTTCACTGACTTTTGTGATCCAATAGGTTTGGCAGTAGGTTTTAAAGCACTAAAATTTCCACTACCATATGCAGAGTCATGAGGAAATGAAGGCCCAGTTTTGTTCTCTTTTGTTTGGCTTTTCCACTGTGTGATCTAAACATATCAAAATAGTAGAATATTTTTGTACTCAGGTTGATAAACAACTTAAAGTGTCCAACAATAACTCGTCCTTTACATTTATTTTCCTTAACAACATAATATACTGGTATTTTAAAATAGCAAAAACGAGGGAAGTCCCTATACTGAGGAAGAAATAAAAGGAAGAGCCAACAATGAATTGTAGACATCCCCGTAATGTCCACAACTGAGTAAAATTAAGTTGATAAATACATACAATTTCATATTACGGTACTGTTACTAAGTAAGATAAAACTAAAGTAAGATAAAACTAAAGCAAGAAAAGTCCCTAAAATATCCACTTTTCAGGCTTTACTTTACTTTCCAATAGAAAGGTATCCCCCAGGCCCACCCCCACTGCTTGTGAAGTATGTATGTATGTCTTCTTACATTTACTGGATGGGCAAAAGTAGAAATGGCTACAGATGGTCGTCAACTTATGTCCAGCTGCCTAGCAAACGTTCGAAGTTACAACAGACCCCGAAAATGGGATCTATGATCCAGATTTGAAGTTACAACATTCGCCTTTCCCCCATGGTCACATGACTGCATTTTGGGCACTCAGCTATTGACCCACATTTATAGCTATTTGCGGTGCCCCACAAACATGAGACTGCGATTCAAATTGTTCCCACAAATTGGCCTAATTACTTCCATTTTCTCACAAAAACTGCCCCATAGTGAACAGTGGGTTCACTTAACAACCGTCACATCTGCTTAACAACTGACTCAAAACAGATAATAAAATTGGGTCTGGTCACATCATAACCTGCTTTACGACTATCAAGACTTACGACCGAAATTGTGGGCTCAATTATGGTCATAAGCCAAGGACTAACCATACAGTACCAGAGATGGAAAAGCACAGGTGCCTTTAAAGCTTAGCATCACAATTAGCCATTGCATGGGAGCACAGGGGACATTTGCCTGGTGAACTAAATGCATTTTGCAATATTTAAGCAGGGCTTCTCTCCCTCTCTTATCCATGTGTTATTTTTCGATCCAGATTTATTCTCCACTTTTCCTTTCTAGAACAACCACTTTTTCTCTACTCCATTGCCATTCTGCCCCCCTCCCCTTCTTTGCTGTTCATGCAAGTGAGAATGATTTCCACAGGTATGAGAATGACCCCTTCTCTGTAATAGAATTGGCGGCTCTAGTTTAAAAAGGTGGAGAAGCTGTAGTTTTATCTGCTTTTTATTTTCAGTAAGTACGATATTTTCAAATCTTACCTTTGCTGGTGGAATAATAGGTTTTGGAACTAAACCTTTATAGACATTCAGGCCAGTTCCATTCCCAACCAATTGTGATGAATGAATATTTCCTCCCACAGGGAATCCAGATATCTGCAAATCTTTTGTATTGCCTTTTTTAATAATCAGCATTCGTGGAGATCTAGATTTAGGATTTAGAGGATATTCTACAAAGACACAAAAAATATATATGTCATTCTAGATTATGGCTACATTTAAATCAGAAATACAGTAGTCCTCATATATAGGTAGTCCTCAACATATAATCACAATTGAGAACAAAATTTCCATTGCTAAGCAAGACAGTTAAGTCAGTTTTGCCCCATTTTACGACCTTTCCTGCCACAGCTGTTAAGTGAATCACACAGTTGTTAAGTTAGTAAACAGTTGTTAAATGAATCTGATTTCCCCATTTACTTTGCTTGTCAGAAGGTGATCGCATGACCCTAGGATACTGCAACCGTCATAAATACATGCCAGCTGCCAAGCATCTTAATTTTGATTATGTGACCATGGGGATATTGCAATGGTTTTAAGTGTGAAAAATGGTCATACGTCACTTTTTTCAGTGCTGTTGTAACTTTGCACAGTCACTAAATGAATGGTTGTAAATGGAGGACTATTTGTATACAGTTGTTGAAATGCTTTTAGATAAGGTATTTGCATTCACTGATACTCGTGATACACTGTTTAGACTTAGACACAGCAACGGTTATGTCTAAAAACATGGAACGTAATAATTCTCCTCCAATTATTGAGTCCCAACAGATCAGGAACCTAAATGATTACTCAGAAACAAGAGGAAGATCTCAACAATCTTGGAAACCAGTTGATTCATCCAAGTGCAGAAATATTCAAAGGAAAAAAATTAATATCCAAACCATTAATGAGAATTAGCATGGAGAGAAGCCCTGAAACACAAACTGAAATCAATGCAAAATAAAACAGGGAAGAATAGAATGGACATCTAGGTAGTGATTATATAATGCTGCATTTTGTTGCAAATCTCACATACTTATTTTCAGTATCAGTCTTGTTTCTTAGTATGCAAATACATGAATAGCCAAAGGAGGACAAACGTACACAAGCCTAATTCTGTATGAATAGCATCTATACACTAACTAATATATAGCACATTAAGAACTATTAGAAAAATCAAGATATACCAAAAATTTGGGGAGTGGCCAACTTGTGACCCACACATATAGATACTGGCTTTTTTTTTTTTAACACGAAGCCTCCAAAACCATTACTGTGGAAAATCAGCAATATAAATTACCAGTTATTGAGACAAAAAAAAGTATAAGCCCCAGATAGATTTAACTTTTAAGGACCTCTAAGAACGTTCTCAAGGTCTCCCAAGCACTAAGAAAAAAGCCTGGAAATCCTAAAATGTATATATGCATACACACATATACACATATCTAGTCCAGTACAATGAAATGTTTACTTTAAACATAAGGCAGTACTACAATCCAAAATCTCAAGTTACAAATATTACTTCAGAGGCACTTACTGAAAAATCAATTAATATGGTTTGTATAATATAAAATAATTATCCTAATGTTCTTACCCCAAACACCTTCAGCTAATGATTTATTCTGGTTTGGTTCCCTCTCATGTTCAGGATTCAGGGATGGCTAAAATAACAAATCCACAGCTTGATTAGTTTAAGTTCCATTAGAAACTGTCTTGTAATTGAAATCTCATTTTCTAGATTGCAAGAAGCATTATCAAAGAACTCTGAATCAGTAAGAAGAGATAGTGAAATTGGTAAACTAACCATACTAGTCAGATGGTAAGTGTAATCATAGCGAGGCTATAATCTAAATGGTTTATATTGGACTGCAAGATAAACATCAAACATGAGAACAGGATGGGTTTACCACACTGAACTTAGTAACTTAATAACATTTGGTCTAGCATCGTTAGTGGTAACATGGCTACCATTGGAAAGTATTTCCTTGAGAATGAGGTTGGATGACAAGACACAACTTCCAAGATTATTTTTTGGAATTCTCTTAAAATGAAGACACCTTGCGTTTAAGGAAAGGCAGCTACATCAAGAACAGTTTTCTGCAAAAAAACCAGGAAGGACAGTTGGATGTTTCTGAACTTGCACGTTGAGTCCTGAAAGTCCTTGGGCAGGAAGAAACTTGCAGGCTTGCAAACTCCAGCTGGCCTGATCTCCCCTTGCTTGCTGGATGGGAAGGAAGATGGGAGTTGCAAGCCCCAGTTGATTCATCCAAGCTACGTCCACCTGGGTGAATGAGTAGCTGCAGGAACCCTGCAGGGTGGGATGGGGGGGGTGTTGAGCACTGTAGCATCCCTACAGTCGGTCGTAAAGGTGAATGACTACGGAGGTGCTACTGCACCTTAACTTTGAAACCAGGTTGTAAGCAGCTTTTGGGGAATCTGTCATAAATTCAAATGGTCACTAAGCGACTTGTCATAAGTCAAGGACTACCTGTAATATCTTCCCAATATCAAAAACCAACAGTAATTTCATGAAATGTTCTGAATAGTTTCCTTCTGCAAGTACCTGAATGCACTATGATAAACTTACAAAATCTTCAGCTTCAAATTGTTTGGGCTCTTCCTTGCGTGTCTTTTTCAGAGTCTCACATTCAGATGCTTTGTTTTCCTGTGATCCTTGACTTTTTCCAGACTGAAAGCTCCTGGTGCGAGCACGTGAACCTCCATTATGATATCCTGCTCTATAGTTTGAGTTTTCTGTTCCATTTCTGCCTTGTGAACGCCAACCATTTCTTTCTTTTCTTCCTGAATGCCCTTGAATAAGATTTAAAAGATTAAATTCAAAATTACATGCCATGTTGCACAAAATGTATTATAGGAAAATGTAAGTGAAACATGTTAACTGAACATTTTAAACTAGTTCAGCTTAATAACTGATTCTACTTTACATGTATGAAGAGTCTTTGGACAATATATATATCTATATATCCCCAATGACATTTAAGTTTCCAGAAAGGAGCAAGAAATAGTAAAAACATTTATACAACTGTAATATAATAAGCATAATGTATCTAGTGGTTTTAAGGTGTTGCAGAGGACTCAGAACTATGCTAACAATATTTAACATAATAATTGTTAAATGCTAACAATTATTCTATCTATAAATTAAAACTTATATACCAAATTTTTCAGAACCTGTATAATCCCGCTGTAGTTGAAAATATGATTTACAAAGTAAATCTACTTAAATCATGATTCTATGTAAATAATTAAACACTTTGATGCCTTATTCAAAGACAAAAAATTACAAACAAACCTCCATTTGAATGGCCACAACTAGGATCCAATCCATCAGAAGAGTTATGCCGTCTACGATTAACTTCATAACGATTTTCTGTCCATGAAAAGGTGCTGGAATGTTTCTCAAAATTCAGTGATGACTAAAGATGAAAACAAACATTTGTTGTTTGTATCAGAAGCACAAGTTAATCCACACACTATTGTGTAAATTTGCTGAGGACTATAATCTTGTTTCAATAACCAACTATTGCACTCTAATGCAATCTCATCCTAACCGTTTAAACATTCTCACATTAAAGAAGAAAGGTAAGCTATACTATATATCAGTGATGGCGAACCTTTTTATGGCTCGGGTGCCAAAAGGGTGCGCGCACGCGTGCGATAGCGTGCACGTGCCTATACCCATAATGCAATGCCCTCCCCCCCACGCATGCGCACAACCCCCATGGGTGCTGCCCCCCGCGCATGCCACAGGCCTCACTCAAGCCTCCGGACTTCCAGTAGGCCCGTTGGGCCGTTTTTCGCTCTCCTCAGGGTTCAGGAAAGCCTCCTGAAGCTGGGGAGAGCAAAAAACGGCCAAACTGGCCAACCAGAAGTTCGTTTCTGAACTGCCGGTTGGCCCGTTGGGCCGTTTTTCGCCATCCACAGCTCTGGAAGCTTTCCTGAAGCCTGGGGAGGGTGAAAAACGGACCAACTGGAAGTTCATTTCTGAATTTCTGGTAGGCCCATTGGGTCCGTTTTTTGCCATCCACAGGTTCCGGAGGCTTTCCTGACGGAGGGTTACCTGAAGCCTGGGGAGGGCAAAAACGGCCTCCCCCGCCCTCCAGAAGGCCAAAAATCAGCTGGCCAGCATGCACATGTGCGCTGGAGCTGAGCTAGGGCCACGGCTTGCGTGCCAGCAGATATGGCTCCACGTGCCACCTGTGGCATGCATGCCATAGGTTCGCCATCACTGCTATATATACTACATCCATTCAAATATTCAGAATAACAGAATAACTGAGCTGAAAGGGACCTTGGAGATCTTCTAGTGTTATGAGCATGCACACTGAAACCTATACAGAAAACTAACTCATTCATCATTCTTCCTAGATTTTTCTCCTTAAATCCTTTGTAGGATGTTTAGATAGTCAAGGATGTGAAATTATTCAAATTTTCTAAAAATGTTGATACTACATACAGTCTACCTTTTCAGCACATGGTGGAGCTAGCGTTCTATTAATCTCAATACTGCAATCAAAGAAAGTTGCTGCTAGTTTTATTGATTTATTAAGTTTCAAGCTGTAGATCTCCGGACTATTGTGAGGTGGGAAAAACTTGATACTTGGAATGGAAGTACACATGTATTCTATTTTGTTAATAAAATCAAGATAGAATAAAAAAAACTGCATTCATAAAATTAAAAATCAAAGTACAATGTAAATTGTCTTTCAACTTATTTCCACCTTGTTTCTTGTATTCCTCCATACCCAGTGAAATTTTGCAGCAAAAGAAATCACGTTTTTGTTTGCCAGTTATAAGAAATATTAACAATAAATATGAAGCATTTTTTTCAATTATAATAAGAATACAGTTCACCACGAAAGTGATGCTAAGAAGCCAAATTCAAAACAGTGGTTAAAATAGATATTATTAAAAATTAAGAATTGAAGTCTAGGTTCCTATTTTGAAATGTATTTCAAATAATGGAAAAAAGTAAGGATAAATATTTCAAAAAACACCAAAACATTTTAATTGCAGTTTTTATGCTGTTTACCTTAGGGGACTTTAAAAAAAAAATTACAATGGGCAGAATTCCCACGTTGCACAAAACATCTGGGTTAAAAATTCCTTCTTTACCCAATCCCTTAGTACTTCCTTGAAAACCTGTTTTGGATGGTTGTAGCACTTACCATTGCAAGGTAAACAAAAGAAAGGGAAAGGAAAAATTTCCTACATTAGTAATTTAATAAATAGCACAAATAACCTTTGATGATGGTGGTGGAGTAGGAAAATTAAGCCAGGCTGGAGCAAAGTCATGCTGCGCCATTTAGGTCCAGTCTTCCAATCAGTGAAACAAGGCTTCAACACCTCATGACAATACCTGTCAAACAAATGTCATAAGTTTTTAAGTATGACATACTTTAATCCTGGGGCAATTAATTTAACAGAATTTTTTTAAAAAACCTAGAAATACAACTAAATAACAAATACATAATACGCTTTGCATAGCATATTTGGAAAAGAATGTTAAATGGACAACAAAGAGAGATCTCATATTTTGAACAAAGAATTTTAAATGTCAACAATTTTAATACTGACATCAAAATTCACATTTTATCTAATTAAAAAAGATCTATATTAGCATCCTAAGATGATGTTTGAACGTGAAGATGTTTCCTGTATAAACGCTTTAATCAGAACCTCCCACTATGCAAGTGAAAGAGAGAAGAAAAAGAGTTTACATCTTCAATTCATACTGAAGAAGCATTTTAAATACTGGAGTTGTTTTCTCAATACAATTATTTGCACCCCACCCAGTTCTCACCAAATAAAATGTGACATACTTTGAATCAACATGTAGAGATCACATATTATTTGCATAGCCTGTGACGAGATGGGCAGCAAATAAATTTAATAAATAAATAAAACAAGGCTATAAATGCAAGGTAATCCTGGCACTATAAATTGAGTGAGTAAAATACAAAAATATCCATCTTGAACTCCTGCAGGAAAGGTGAGATATAAATTTAACAAAAAATAATAATCAAACCACTTCCATATTTTTAACAAGAAAAACAGATTTGCCCACAGATTTGAAATCAACTCAACACAGACTTTATCTTAACTTGGGCATTGGTTCAAAATTCTGATCACAGAAGAGATAAAAATAATGCCATACAGTAAATGCATCACTGATTTATCCTCCCTCACTCAAGTTTGGAGCATTTTAAAAATCAGTTCTGATTATACTTACATGTTGGTAGTTTTAAAATTATTGTAAATCCTACCCAAAACAAGCAATAAAGTATTGTTGAAGGATTCATAAAAATACATTCAAATTATCTCATCAATTATGCAGTGTATATTAAGTACCTCTGGACTTCAAAGCACAGGCAGGCTTATTAATATTAATGTTATTTAATTATAACATTAAACTGAAGTAAATATTATATTTTTTTCTTAAATCAATAACCCTAACCTTTACAGATCTAATTTAAGAAAACTAGCCTAGCAAACTTAAGAAGAGAAATATTGTCAAGGAAAAAAGCCTTCAGTCAAACGCTTTTTTAAAAAACATTTATCTCTTATTCTGCCAAGACTTTCATCCAGGTTTTCTGTAAGAATAGTTTCATAGGCATACACACCAAATGCAAAATAGATTCACAATATTTACTCTGCATCACACTTTCTAGCAAACTACATTCCTCCCCTTTTTTCTTTCCTTCTTTTTCCTTCCCTCCCTCCTTCATTTCTTCCCTTCTTTCTGCTATAGAAAACTGCCAGTATTATTTATATTACAATAGCAATAGCACTTAGACTTATATACCGCTTTACAGTGCTTCACAGCCCTCTCTAAGCGGTTCACAGAGTCAGCATATTGCCCCCAACAATCTGGGTCCTCATTTTACCCACCTCGGAAGGATGGAAGGCTGAGTCAACCGTGAGCCGGTGAGATTTGAACCGCCGAACTGCAGCTAGCAGTCAGCTGAAGTAGCTGCAGTACTGCACTCTAACCACTGCGCCACCTCGGCTCCTTACAATGCCCTCTTCTGCTTATTGAAATATATACAAGAATGCTGACATAAAAAAGTGACATGAAACATCAAGCAGTGATGCAGTACAGGTCTATTTTTATTGTTTCAGCACTGGTTCTTCATTTGACACACACCTATGGCAACCGTGAAAGAGATTCCCCCTCCGCAAAAATATTTTCCAACAGAGCTAAAAAGATAGCAGGCTATTATAAAATATTGTTAAGTAATTTTAAAAGAATGAATAGAGAAATTGCAAAGCAGGATATTGGATAGACAGATAAAAAGATAATGTATATAATTTGTTTCATAACCCCAGCTTGACAGTTTTGTTTACAAGCCGACCAAGCTGCAAAATGGGAACACATTTTCTCCTTGCTCTAACAATTGGCAAAAGCATGTTATTTCTTTCAGCTCTATGCTGGCTGAACATAAACAGAAAGGCAAAACAAACTGCAACTTCTGAACTAGAAGAAAGTTGGAGGCATATTTGTTTTTTTCTGTGTGCTTGCCCTGTTCTTTCTTTTCCTTTCTGATAGGGACCTAAGCAAATTTCTTAGCACTTCCTAATTGGTTGACATGCCAACTCCCCAACTAGATATATGTTGCTCCCAAGCTAGAGAACACAGAATAGTTTTCTTTCCAACAATGTGCTGAATTTCTAACATTAGGTTAGGGGAAACTAATGGAATGATCTCCAAAGCTGTCAAAATACATCAATCCTATTCATAATTCCACACAAAAACGTAAGTGCCAATGTTTTGACAACCAGCTTTGTTAATAATTTAGCAGTGTTCAGAAATAACCATGAAATAAATAAAAATTTGCGGCCAGTACCAAATCAGTTTTCATCTTCTCTCGCAACCTTTGTAATATCTAAAGGTGCAATGATGTGGAATTAAGTGATTTTTCTTTTCTTGCAAGGAGGGCGGCTCCCCTTCAGATTCAGTGACCTGAGCATGATGAAAGAGAGGAATTCTCTTCAATGCCAGATCACTTCTGCTTTTCTATGTGTGAACAAAAAGATGTTCTTTTCTCCATGCACAGAATGGTTTGGTTAGCCCTAGGGGGCATGACTCCATCCATGAAGGGGCAACTCTTAGCAAAAAAGAGATTTCTCACAAAGCCCTTTAAAAAGCTCTGAAAAAAGAAAATATGAAGCAACTGTTTACCAAGAACAATTAACAGAAACTGCAGGAATATATGCTCAATGTTCATAACCACTAGCTTACGCAGATTTCATACATCAGGTTGATTTGGATTCCACATATTGAAAAAGCCAAGAAGCACTTTTTCTACAAGTAATACTACATTTATTTTATTTTTATATATTAAACAAATGTATATGACTGCCCAACTCACACACAGGTCACTCTGAGTGGCTTACATAAAAAACTCAATATAAAAACCATAATCCCCACCCCCATCATAGCAGCAATACATTCATATTTATTAAAGAAGTCATATATGGCAAAAAGTTTTACATCTATTTATATATATCTTTTTTTTAAAAAAATGGCTCCCTGTAAACTATTACTTCTGAATCCAGGGTCTTCGTATAAATTATCTTAGTATTTAGATAATGCGTTGGCTTCCAACTCCATTTGGTGCAGTAGAATAAGATGGTAACATTGAATCTCAACTTTTTACTTTCACATAATAGTATAAACTACCATATTTTTCAGAGTATAAGACGCACCTTAATTTTGGGGGAGGAAAACAAGAAAAAAAATTCTGCCTCTGCTGCCTCGCGTTTTTGGGCAGTTCCAGGCGGCGGGGACCCTCACTTCCACTGGGAGTTTGATAACAAGCAGCACAGATCTTTTTATCCGTTTAAAACAAACCCTATCACCCTACGCGAATTTAACTGGAGGGGGTGAGGTGGGGTATGATTTTCATGGGGACAGAAGAGGGACTTGGCACCGAAGGTTCCACTCCCGAGACGCCCCCGTCTTCCTACCTATAGCTGTAGGCATTGAAAGCCTGGCTTTCTCGCAGCAAGGCCCGATAGAGACGCAGCACTTCAGTCCTCCTGGACGCTGCCATCACGTAAACACGCTGTCGGGCTTCCCAGCAAACCCCCTGCGTCTTTGCTGCCTCAGTTGGAGCCTGATTCACGAAGCGGCCCTGGGATGCGCGGAGGTCGGGACTCGGTTGGAGAAGCGGGCACTGTGCAGGAGGCGTAAGGCAAGGCGCTGCCACCCGAAAACGCTGTTGCCGTGATCTCCGATGCCTGGAACTGCCACGAAAACGCGATGCTCTTTTTTTGCCTCCGCACGGATTTTTTTAATCCGGGAGGAAAGCGTTTTTGGGCGGCAGCGCCACAATCCCCTCCCCGATTCCAAAAACGGCGTCTGCAACGCGAGGATCGGGGAGGAAAGCATTTTCGGGCGGCAGCCCCACGATCCCTTCCCCGATTCCAAAAACGGCGCCTGCAACGTGAGGATTGGGGAGGAAAGCATTTTCAGGCGGCAGCCGCACAATCCCTTTTCCGATTCCAAAAATGGCACCTGCAACATGAGGATTGGTGAGGAAAGCGTTTTCGGGCGGCAGCCCCACGATCCCCTCCCCGATTCCAAAAACGGTGCCTGCAACGCAAGGATCGGGGAGGAAAGCGTTTTCGGGCAGCAGCCCCACGATCCCCTCCCCGATTCCAAAAACGGCACATGCGGAGGCCAAAAAAGTGCATTGCGTTTCAGGCGGTGGGCGGTTCCATCATGTGCTGCTGCCTGAAAATGCTTTCCTCCCCGGTTCCCCGATGCAAATCGCAGAGCCGCGCGCCCTCCTCCTCCTCAGACTCACCTTCGCTTTTCTCCTGGACAGATCCGCTGCCCGAAACACAAGGATCGGGAGGAAAGCATTTTCAGGTGGCAGCGCCTGTCGCACGTGCCGTTTTTGTAATCGGGGAGGGTATCCTTGACTGAGGAAACAGACAGGTCAAGTTTCTTACAAATGCCAAATGGGAGAGGGGCTCTTCCACAAGGAAAAGTGTCACAATACAGATGTTTGCTTCCTGGGTCCCATCAAATGGCATTGTTTGATGAAAAGGACTCAGAGCAGAGAACACCGAGGATCCCAGAATTAATTATAAACAGTAAAGTACAAATAATTTAAATAAAAAATCTAGACCAGGGGTGTCAAACTCAATTCCATTGAGGGCCGCATCAGGGTGGTGTTTGGCCTCGGGGGGGGGGGGGGGGGGGGGAGCCTGGTCAGCTCGATGTCACTCGTGTCGGGGGCACCTGTGGTGGCCAAGTGCTAAGGCAGGACTTCCCCTCAGACCCTCCCTCTCTCATTATAATTTCCTTCCTTCCTTTTCCTTCCCTCTTCATTCTTTCTTCCTTCCCCTTTCCTTATTTTTCCTTCCTTGCTCTTCCCATCTTCCCATCTTTTTCTTTGTCTTTCCTCTTTCCCTTTCTCCTTTCCTGTCCCTTCTTGCATGCTCAAATGCAAAAGGGGAAACATTTCTCCTTTTGTTTTGTTTTTAGTTTGTTTTGCTATCACTCTGCCAGCAAAAACAGAGCTTGGGAGGGTGGCATGTGGCCTCACCGGGCTCCGTTTTTGGCCGGGACAGTCTCCTACAGCCCTCTGCCAGTGAAAATGGAAGTCGGGGGCGTCACGTCGGAGTGGGCGCGCCGACGAAAACCTCGTAAGGCTCGCTCGGCTTTTTGTACAATCGTGGCCGTGTTAGGCAAGGAACGCTCGTGAAAAGAGCACCGGTGGAGAGGGGAAGCCTCGGAGCCCCAGAGGGAGAAAGGCGATCTCCTGCACGGGCGAGAGGCGCCTTCAGATCGTGTGCGAAAGGGACCGGCCTGTTAATGGTCGGTCTGAAGACGTGACAGCCAGCTGTTTTAGAAGGAAGCGGAGAAGAATTAGCAGCAAACGTATTTGAACTGGGAGAAAAGAAAAGGAGACCTGTTTGGTGAGAAAATAGCCTGAAAGAACTTAAGCACAAAAGCGAAAGCGGGTGCGGACTGAGGAAGTGGCGAATGTAAATCGGAGAAGAAGGATGTGAAGTAAGTGTTGTGAACTGATTGGAGAAGTGTACGAAGAGAGCCGAGAAAGGGCTGTTTGAACTTTCTGCAGTTGGAGAAACGGAGAAAAAGAAGGTTTCTTTTAAGAGCGGTGACTTGCAGAGGAATAGAAGTAGAAAGATTTGGTCGGGAGACGGAAGAGTGGTACAGGGAAGAGGAATTCTTTGAGAGAAGACTGTCAGTGGATGAATGGTGGACAGTGACAGTGCGAAATAGAAGGAAGGAAGACATCTTGGAAGCTTTCGGTTGGACTAAGTA
>QLTV01000965.1:4731514-4746609 GCA_003457575.1 Thermophis baileyi | reverse complement strand
GAAATAAGGATGAATTTTCTGAGAGTGAGAGCAATCAACAAATGGAACAGAAGTTGCCTTCGGAAGTTGCAGGAGCTTCATCACTGGAGGCTTTCAAGAAGAGACTGGACTGCCATCTGTCAGAAATGGTGCAGGGTCTCCTGCTTGGGTGGGGGGTTGGACTAGAAGACCTCCAAGGTCCCTTTCCAACTCTGTTATTCTATTCTATTTTTAATATTTTAATTAAAGACTCTATGAAGCTGAACCTGAAGATCTGTCATTCTATTCAAATCTATCAGGTTCTTTATATGTAACCTAAAATTACATTTTTATATAAATCGTTTCTTTTTAATGGGAAATTAATGAAACAAAACCCAAATAATTACAAAATTATTGAAAACACAGTTTATCGCAAGGTTACCAACACTCCATGCATTCCTAGTTTCAATAGTAATCATCTACTGTCACAAAAAAAAAAGCTGCATCAGAACATTATATGGCAGGGTGAGAACCCACTGTAGTACCCAGCAAGCTACACTGTCCAGAGGCTACCATACGAGGCAAATCATGCACTGCAAAGATCACTTGGAGGTGGAAGATACTGCTAATGTAATCTACCGGATCCCTTGCATGGATTGATTGCCCTGTCACTATGTAGGAAGACAGGCAGGAAGCTAACCACCAGATTGCAAGAATACAAGGGAGCAGTTAGACGAGAAGACCCAAACTCATTGGCAGCCTCTCATTGCAATGAATAAGGACATGCATTCAATTTTGCAGCTACTAAAGGTGTTGGCCATGCAGGTAAAAAGACAGCCAGGGAAATGATTTAAACCTGAGAAGCAGGCCCCTTGCCAGTCAACAGGAGTGATTTACTACCAGCTTATCAGGTATTTAGGAGCCTGATGACTTGGAAGCACAAAGAAAAAACAGCCAGACATCAACACAATAGGACAGCGCCACATAAATACGATGCAAACCCAAAGCACATATTCTGGTAGACAGAAGTTCCCCTGATGATAGGCTCCAGCACAAGTCCAAAAGCTCGGAAGACTAAACCTCTGGTTCCGGTGATCGACCCAGGTTGGATCGTGCAATTACTGCCCAGATGTTGACCAGAGCAACCTAATTGTCAATTTATTTTGGTTTTTTTTTTCACAATTAACAACTACCAGCATCAAAGTAATATTTATTTCATGTTAAACTCATTAAGGATTAGGTAAGGTTTTATTATTGGTATTGTTTATCAGTTTACAGCTGTGTTTGCATATATACAGAATAACCCCCCAGGTGGCTAATTTAATAAATAAATAAATAACACACACACACACACACACACACACACACACACACACAAAACATGTGTTTTATCACGTAAGTAAAAGCACACATTATCTTATGGTAGCCAAGACTTGCACTTAACAGAACTTGAAAAAAGAGAGGATTGAATGCAGACTTCCTCCACCTATTTCCTAAATTGGAGGATTTGTTAATCCTATAACTAACTACATGAAGACTATCTAGGGACTATATTTTCATGTTTTTCACTTCATAATTTTAAAAAACCATTTTTGGCAATTGTGATAAAGAATATAAGTCACAAAAACTGTGCTTCATACAGCCTTGGGACATCAGGGAACCATTTTTCCTCCTCATTAGTTAGCATGCCCATGCTGTTGAATAGATGCAGATTGTCACTCAAAAGTACAAAAAACTCCATCTGTTGAAATCAGTTTATTCTTACTGCTGTTAAAAAAATAAAAGAATCTTTTCTTTATGTCTAATTAGTCCTTCTCAATCCAACCCCCACTCCTACACATACAAAGCCTCCTTTAAAAGTGGCTATATTGCCTACAGACAAACTTCAATAGAGACATAAGTCACCTAAACACCCAACAACAAAGTAGTAACAATCCACTTTGGGACAAGCAGCTCAAGTTGAAATCCTTACAAAACAATTAAGCTTAGTATATAAAACTTCAGATAAGCATGTTTCCTACTCTATTAACAGAGCCTTGATTCTCTGGAGAATTCTGGAGAAAATATAGAATACAAATGTCATAAAAATATTAAATATTGGATTTTTGAAGTTTTTATGCCTTTTTAAAATATTTATTTATCTTAATAATCCTCACAGCCATTTTAAAAAAAATGATGAGACTTATCCCTAGTACTGCAGATGGGATGGCAGAACGGATAGTTTGCCTAAGGTTATACAATGAATTCATGAACAAGAAAGGATTTGGTCTGGAAAACGTGTACATAAAGAATCTTTTTCATGGAATTAAAAGTTACTGTGTTTGCAGCTCATTTCTACCATTTTTCTACTCTTAATTGCAACAGCATATATATCTGAAAAACTAGTGTTCTCACATGTTCTGCTGTTCTGTCTTACCCTCAACTTCTTGCTTCAGCTACCACAAAACTTTATAAACATGAATCCTAACAGAACTAAACTAAAAAGACCCTGATAAAATTTTATATACATTTGTATACATTTTTGTTTACATTTGCTGAAATTGTGATACAGGTGGTCCTCATTTATCAAACACTCACTCAGCAACCATTCAAACCTACGATAGCGCTGAACCAATGATAGTTACAACCATTTTTTGTATTGTCGTTGCACGTAGTCATGTGAATACGATTTGCAACCTTCCCGGCTGGCTTCCCACAAGCAAAGTCAATGGGGAAGCTGGCAGGAAGTTGCAAGTCACAATCATGTGATTTTTCAATTTATGACTGCATTGCTTAATGCCAGTTTCTGGTCCCAATTAACATTGTTAAGCAAAGACTGTCTGCAATTAATAAGATAGCATGCCACAAATTTTACATACAAATGTATCGGCTCTAGAACAATGAAAAATAGAACTTGGAAATACTACCACAATTTGTCATAATGCTATGACAAATATTTTTTCCTCTGAATGCCCCACTAAGAATTTCTGATTTAAAAAAAAAAAAAATTAAAAAAATATAATATGCAGTTTCAAATTTTGAGATGCATTTTCAAATGTGCATCGAAAGTAAAATGACATACATATCTCTTTGGATCATGGCCCCAAATATACTTGGTTAATTTATTAAGTTGCACATAAAACTAAATGCATGTCATTTTCTTCTAATTAAAACTAAGGTCACTTGGTCCTTTAAGTTCAATCTCAAAAACAGGCTTCAGAAGCATGAATATACCTTTCTGCAATACCTCAGCAATTACTCTTTTTTCTAGATTGAAGAGCTACCCATGGAAGCTATTTCATGACTCTGGGAAAAGACACAGCTGCTTTAAATGTTTCAGAGCATTACATGAATACTCTGAAATGCTTCCTTGGAATCAAATCCAAAGCACTGAGTGCATAGTCATTTTAAATATTATGAATACATGTCCTTCCTTCTAACCTTTTGATAAAGCCTAAATAATACCTAACCCAAAGATCCACAAAGTAGATTGTCTATTTGTCAGGAAGTAGAAAAATAGGGAAAGGTATGCTTTGAGCAATACAGATACATGAAAACAGAAAATTGTAAAAAGGAAATTCCAACTTAAATTCCATTTATCTTTTAATGTAAAAATGTTATGTACTCACTAAACAAAGTTATTTGCTAGATACATTTAATATGATTTAAGGCTTTAAAGTAATTAAATTGGCAACTATAAGAAATTATTTAAAACTACTGTTTAAGTAGCCCAAAGTATGTTTTATTTATTAAGTATATGTAATTTATACTGAGAAACAGGAAAAACCATACAAACTGCAATAAATGGTACTTACTTCTGAATTAGATTGCTTTGTCCATCTTATATGAGGTAGCACTGGATTCTGTTGAAAATAAACCTGCAACATTTAAAAATACTGAAGCATTAAATAACCAAGTGTGCTCTCTGTCCTAATTAAATGTGTAGCTGTTTTGTTAAATAGAAATACAAACCAAATACAAATTTATCAATCACTATTAATCAGTTTTCATCAATATCAAATTAATCTACAGATGTTCTGAAAGCCCAGTTAAAATTCTATTTCTAATTAGAACCAATTTTAATTCTATTTTGTACAACAAGATTCCACACCTTGCCTTCGGTCTTTTGCAACACTAATTATTAACCTTACTGCCAGATTCTGGAAACCATCACTAATATAATCCAGATAGGGAAGAGACTACGAAATACTAACATTATGGAGGCAACCGAATTTCCGCATTTTGGCTCAGCAATGCTATCTAAAATAGGTAGCAGAGAGGTTTTACTAGCAAATCTTTGTTGAGTAAAGTCTTACAACTCACACAACATGCTAGAAAATACTGTAATGCAATGCAACAAATATTAGCTAATTAATGTATAAACAAGAAAATGGTTCTTTTCTATGAGTTTACAGCTGTTCAGCAACTATGTCCTGAACGCATATTTCAGAAATATGTTCATATATAGTCATGAACATCTTCTCAAGATTCCAGATCTCTACAAGCTTTTCTACAGTTCAGACATACATCTAGATTGGTGTAGAAAAGGCTAGTGCCGTGATGGCGAACATATGGCACGTGTGCCACAAGTGGCACACGGAGCCATATGGCACGCGAGCTCAGGTCCGGCGCGCATGCGCGTGCCGGCCAGCTGATTTTCGGGCCTTCTGGGCCGACTGGGAGTTGAGAAACAGGATGTTTCCAGCCTCCGGAGGGGGTGGGAAGGCCCATTTTTTGCTCTCCCCAAGCTCCACAGCCTTTCTAGGAGCCTGGGGAGGGCGAAAACAGCCTTCCCAACCCCCCCCCGAGGCCCTCCGGAGGCCAGAAATGGCCCGTTTCCCAACTTGAAACGGAACATTTCCGGCCTCCGGAGGACCTGGGGGGGGGAAGGCCGTTTTTGCCCTCCCCAGGCTCCTAGAAAGGCTCTGAAGTCTGGGGAGAGCAAAAAAACGTGACTTCCGGTCCAACCGGAAGTTGGCAAATGGGCCATTTTCTGCCTCCGGAGGGCCTCCAGAGTGGGTGGGGAAGGCCGTTTTCGCCCTCCCCAGGCTCCTAGAAAGGCTCTGAAGCCTGGTAAGAGCGAAAAACGGACGTGCCATCACGTGCCGGGATCGGAGGATCATACGCGCATGCGCGGGGAGGCGCATGAAATTATGGGTGTGGGCACGCATGCGCGCAACCCCCCCCCCTGTGCTCTCCCCCCATTTTGGCACGCGAACCAAAAAAGGTTCGCCATCACTGGGCTAGTGGATCAAGTGCAATGGCAAAAGCTGTTATAGCAACAGAAAAATTCCTAACAATTGCTTCAATTTTTCAGATTAATAAAAATTGTTTCTATGCTAATATTACTATTACATCCCAGTGACAGTCTTGGCACACACAAAGATTAGGAATATAATTTCCTTAACAGCTACACTTAATTGAGTTTTAAAAAAGTTGCACTCTTTCAAACATCCGGTTTCAATGTCAATAACTTGCTTTATTAAACCTGTTTCTCAGGTTAGACATTATAGGACACTATAATATGCTTTAATATGCCACAATATAAATGCATGTGTAAGGAAAAGTTGGAAACAGGGAACAGAAAGAAAAAGTGTTTCTTATTTGAAAAAAGTTGACAAGGATCAGGATCAGAACATGTGAATATGAACACCTTATTTCTGAACACCAACATTATTTAAATTTAAAATATAAGAAATTCAACTTGAATTCATTGTGATTTCAAACATTCATGCATTAATCAAGCTGCATATTTAAATATTCAATTTAATATCAAATATTGCTATTCGTCCAAGAAAGATAAGTTGCTGTAATAGCACAAGCAAGCAACTTCAATGCTCTTAAAAGTCTACAAAAATTAGTATTTGGATGAATACTTACAAAATCCAAGAGTACTGCAGAGATTGGCATCGACTTCCCAAAATTTGTTTTCCAGTTTTGCTTCCCTTGAAATATCCTGAGCTCCCTAATGATACTACATCTGTAGCAAACAGCTGACTCTCCAAAATCAGCTACCCATTGTTCACATATAAGGACTCTGCCAAGTTATTTCTTGAAGCAAACAAGTCTGATTTTAGTAGCTTGTTTTCTGAAACAAAGTTTTCTTCACTTTCCTATTCCATGTATTTTGCACGATAATGAGCATCAGCTCTATAAAAAAATAAATACCCTTTTTAAGACATAAAGAACAGAACAAATTCCA
The DNA here is from genome assembly GCA_003457575.1 of Thermophis baileyi. Taxonomy (NCBI): domain Eukaryota; kingdom Metazoa; phylum Chordata; class Lepidosauria; order Squamata; family Dipsadidae; genus Thermophis; species Thermophis baileyi. The sequence goes on along the minus strand of QLTV01000965.1, from coordinate 4,740,470 downwards.
CATCCAAAATGAGGTGCATTTCTAAGAGTTAATTCAGGCATGAGCACACAGCAGCTATCTCAATATTTCCATAATGCTTCTTTATATAAAAAGCAAATGCAAATGAAAAATAAAGTCCATTGCCTTCATGTAGGAAATAGGGTTCACTGCAAGCAGCAATATTAATCCTCCTAAAAATTTAAATAGGAGTTGCCATCAACTATAACCAAAAGAGAAGAATTAGAAGCCACAGCTAATATAATTTCTAAATATAATTGGCAAAATAAGTCAATCTCAATTTTTCCTGAATTCGCTGAACTGAAAAATAAGAGTTTTCAAACAAATACGCAGCGCCTAAGAAGTTTATATAATTATCCATTCCATAGGGACAAAAATTAGTCCAAGGCGTCTTCAACGAAAAGGGGAAAATTTTCAAAAGTTCATAAAGCTTTTAAGTTCTGAAGATTTCAGAAAAACACGAAGTGGAAAGTGACTGAACAGATCGACTCCATGGTGGAAAAATATTGTCCTTTTCAATTGAAAAAGGTTTTCCTCATTTAATCGGAAGCAATGAAAAATAACCCCGACGTTCAAAACTAGAGAATTACCTAAAATGGAAGAGGCACAAGAAAGAGTCAAAACACGCCGTAAGTCAGATTTCCTCTCTAAATAACATCGACAAGTGATGCGTTATTAAATACATCCAAACAATTTCCCTCCCCCCACCCCCCATGAACAAGATAGGTCTACTTGGCACACGAAGACGGATCCATGCGTGCTGGATTCAGCAGCCAAGGAGGGTTTGGGGGAGGATCTCCCCCACACGGTGTGAGAGTCGTGGCTACAAACGCAGCACCGCCACGGGAGGAGGAAGGCCACGGGAGAACCGGAAGGACGAGGCTTTGGATCCAAGTTCTTTTACCCAATAAAGTACAGAACCGGAGCGAACCATAGCAAGATCTCGGGGTGGCGGGTGGGGAGGAGAGGGGATGCACGCTTGCCCGAGACCCTTCCTCCGCGAAATTACTTTCGTGAGAAAAGTCCAAAAGGCTCGGGTTGCAACTCCACGAAGCCAAAGAAAGTTAAAATGCCGGACAGGAGGAAGAAAGGTCGGGAAAAACCCCGGGCCCGCCGCTTTCGCTTGCTGAACCCCAGGAGAGCGCGGCAGTTTGCCTCCTCTCCCTCCCTTCCTCCCCCCCCCCAAAAAAATTTGGACTCCGGTAAAGTAGGGCACAAGTCCTTGTTTCCTCACCTGGCTCCCTAAATTTCACGAAGAGGAATTGCTAGTCCCTTTCTTCGCAAGCCCTTTTCGGACGTTCGTTTTGAACGAGGCTAAGGCAGGCCAAAGAGAGCCGCGCCTCGGGTTCAGAGGGCCCCGGAAGGAAGAGGAAGGGGGCGAAAAAGGCCACACGCTCCGGCTTTGGTCGGGCGGAGAGGAAGCCTTCGGGACGGCAACAGCTCCCAGGGGAAAGGCTCTGGCCTCCCCGGTGGACTTTGACCCAGCTCTCCGCCCCCGCCTTCCCTAGGGACGTGCCTTCCTTCCCCTCACCGCTTTCCAGCGCCGCCGCCCCCCCCCCCTCCCCGACGCAAACATCATTTCAACGCTACTTTTTCCCCTCGGCCTGCCGAGCAAGGAGAGAGGGGGACGCGTGCCTCCCACCTACCGGAAAAGTTCCCAGACAAAGCGGGACCCCCGAATTTGAAAGCTCCTTTTGCCGCCGCCTCTTCTCGCCCGCCGCGCGCACAGCTCTCCTCGCACCAGTCAGTCCATCCCAAAATGGCGCCGCTCCGAGCCGCAGCAAGCGATGTCCTGCGCTGAAACCTCGCGAGAGTTCAATACACAGCAGCCACCACGAGCCGGAGAAGCGACGGGAAGGGACGAAGACGGACCGTTGGAGGGTTCCCGTCCGAGAGCGGCCTAGCGGGAGGCGGAGGGCATCGCCCCGGAGAGGGATAAGCAGGGAATGCCCGCTGGCTTTAAGAGGCCCGGAACGTAATTTCACGGACTTTCCCTGCGCATCTAACACCTCATTCTCCAACCCGCGAGCACCCTCCTGTGACGTCACTCGGAACAATCCCGAACTTCCGAGCATTCTGAAAGGGGGAATCCCCTTTCCTGCCTACTCCAGCTGGAAGAGGGAATCCCCGCCTCGCTTCGCCTCTTCCCCCTAGTCCATGCCACCAGCGAAGCCAACATTAACCATGCGCTCATCCTCTGTCTGCGCGGGATACGTTTGTCCTGGATTGCTTCTCGCAATAGCTCTGCTTAATATTAAATCCTGCAACCGTAACTGTTCTCCGGAGAACCAGCGATCAGGTGTGATCTGAAAGCAGCAGCAAAAAGAAACTTGTCATCGGCCGATGTCTGGAGAACGCTGCGATCTCCAAGATAAACGACTCATCCTCTCCAAGATGATACCTACCTGCAGCTTAAGCAGCGCATCTAGCTGGAGCACATCAACGCAGAGAGGAAATACTGTAGCGTTAAATTCCTTGATTATATAATAGCTGAAAATGATGGATTGTTATAAAATTTATGGATGATGATACAGATTATAAAAAGTGAAAACTAAATTTGATAAGGATGGAAGAAAATGAATTATGACATATTAACTATGATATAAGATTTGTGAATGAAATTGAGATATGATGATATGTATTATAAAATTTGAAATAAATTTTTTGATGATGAAATTGGAAAGGATAAAGGGGGAAAAATGATTACAGCATAGTGGAAAAATTTAAGAAAATTATAAATTTTTATAATTGTGGTATTTAAAGGTCTTTATTTGTGATTTAAGTATTCTATAAATGTGATTGTACGGTATGTAGATGAATTTATTGATGATTAGTAGATTTGGGTGTATTGGGAAATTGATAAAGTTATTAGCCAACGGATGGATGTATAGTGGTAAATTACAAACTAAGGGCAATTAGAGAAGACTAAATAAAGTGAGAAAAGGGTAGAATGGCCAAAGATTAAATTATAATTGAAAGGATAAACATGATAATCATGTTATGAGGTTAGGTATAGATAGCAATAGCAGTTAGACTTATATACCGCTTTACAGTGCTTTACAGCCCTCTCTAAGCGGTTCACAGAGTCAGCATATTGCCCCCAACAATCTGGGTCCTCATTTTACCCACCTCGGAAGGATGGAAGGCTGAGTCAACCTTGAGCCAGTGAGATTTGAACAGCCGAACTGCAGCTAGCAGTCAGCTGAAGTAGCCTGCAGTACTGCACTCTAACCACTGTGCCACCTCTGCTCGATAATGAATAAATATATGGAAAAAAAAATAATGATACTCAGACAAAATATATATATATGATTAAGGTGGCAATGTTAGGAATAATGAATATACCTAGAAAATATAGTATATGTTAAAACTTAAATATGGGAAAGAATAAGATTAAGAATAACACCGATGATTGGCTGAATTTAGGGATTGAAAAAATTTGTCTGTTAACAATAAAATAGATTATGATTAGATATACTCAGGGAAGGGAGAAGAGGGAGAAGAGGAAGTAGGGAAGTAAGAGGAGAGGGAGAGGAGGGAAGTAGGAAAGAAGGAGAGAAGGGAAAAGAAGGTAAGAGGAAGAGAGGGAGATAGAAGGAGGGGAGTTACTGTATTTGAAGTATTGTGGGAAAACAGACGGATGAAAATATAAAAGGTGCAAAATTAAGATGTATTTTATGGCATATTGAATAGATATGTATAATTATATGTATTTGGATATGATCTATGGTATATGTATTTAGATTTGTTGAGGGGAAAAAAACTTATTCGGGAAAAAAAAAATTCCTGGACGGGTGCTCCTGGTCTGCAGCATCCTGTGCAGATGAGATGGATTCGTTGAGCATAAAGCATTCTTTGTGGGGTTCAAATAATAGGCCGAGCTTAAATGTGGCTGGCTAGTTTGTTTCTCAGCAAGTTGTGCCAATTTATTTTTATTTCTTCATTTTAATTCATCAATTGTCTGCCATCAGTTCTGGGATTGATGGCAGACTCCACCTCTCCCCCCCCCTCACCCCCCTTGCTCTCTGCTCTCCAGCCCTCCACCTTTGTTATGGTATTAATGTATTCTTGTTTTATTTTTCATTGCTTATTGTTCTATGTACTTGTTCACACACGTTTCATTTCTTTTTATTGTTGTAAGCCACCTAGAGTAGCCCCACGGCGAGATAGGCAGCAAATAGATTTAACAAACAAATTAATAAAGAATTCAAGCAATTGGATTATTCTAGTAAATCATGGATTTGCATTTTGTGTAATTGTAAGAAGTGTACATGACAAAGACCAAAAAAGCAAGGAACTCCAAAACATAGGCAAAGTGTTTTAGCAGCCATCAAATCAGCATTTTAAAAATACAAATCCCACTACTGCAGTAGATGCTCTTGATACTGAGAGAGCTACTGTCTAGATTTGCATCCCTATTTCCAGGAGTTCAAGATAGCATTTCATGGTATTTCCTCCTCTAATTTTAAATTTATAAGCCGCCCAGAGTTGCTTTGCAAAGTTAAGATGGACTTAAGCCTGTATTGTCTTCATCTTAGTCTTACCCTTAACCATTAGAGGTGGTCCTTGTTTATTAACCACAGTTGGGACTGGCAACTCTGTTACTAGGACTGGTCATAAATCACCTCTTTCTGCATGGGTGTAATTTTGAACTGTTGCTGAATAATCAGTTGGTAAGCAAGGACTACCTGTTAAACATTGCATTTTAAAAACAAAAGCAAAAGCACTTTCTTAAAGCATGTGAGCAAATAGAGGGAAAATGTGGGATATTTAGGTTGGACTTTGCATGTTTGTAAATCCAGCAGCTGCGGTTTCTAAGTCATGTTGTGTTTTAACATTATAGGTCATAGTTATGCACTTGCTTTTGCCATAATAGATCCACCTGTAAGAACACAAGCAGGAAGTCCCACTACATGTATCCTAAAAAAAAAAACCCACCCAACCCACTGAATGCCCTCTAGCAGCTGCACATCAGCAGCTGCTTTTGTAGTGATAGTGAAACTCTGGAATCCTTTTCAACCACACCCTTAAACTCAGGAAGCGCCTACCAACACTTGCTGTAGACACCAGCTGAAAACTCACCTGTACACCAGGCCTTCCTGGTATGAATGTTGGTCAAATGTTTTCTCTACCTCCCCCCTTTTAATGAATGTTTTATTTAATACAGGTAGTTCTTTACTTATAACCACAACTGGGACCAGAAAGTCCCATTGCTAACAAGGCAGTTGAATGAGTTGTGCCAGATTTTATCACCTTTTTTGCCACAGCTGTTAATTTGAATCACTGCAGCTCCCCTGATTGACTTTGTTTGTTGGTAACTGGCTGAGAAGCTACAAATGGTGACCACATGATCAAAGGATGCTGTAACTATCATAAATACATGCCAGTTGCCAAGCACCTGAATTTTGATTACATGACAGGCAGGGGTGGGGGAGGGAATACTGCAATGGTTATAAATATGTGGATCGGTTGTAAGTCATTTTTTTAATGCTGTTGTAACTTCAAACAGTTACAAATATTGTAAACAAATAGTTGTAGGTCAAGGACTACCTATATTGTTTTTGTATATTTTTAGCATATTGCTTATCATGCAATTCACTGCTTCCCCCCCCCAAAAAAAAGCCTTAAGTATATAAATAACATTTCAGTGTAAGAAATGATATCTAAAAATATTTAAAATATTTAGTGCTAACACTAAATATGATGCTCTATGAGTACCTAACCAGTTGTGATTAATTCAATAAAACATAGCATGATGCATAAACCCACTCTGTAAATTGGAACAAATGGGAATGGAGTGTGGAAAATACTTTTAAAAAGCCCCAGGAAGACAAAACATTCCCAGGGAATGTTGAATCTGGATACATTGTTGCAGTAAGTCTCAGTCATCTCTCTTGAGATTCCAAAAATTTAGATTGCAGCAGAATCTTCTTTTACAATTTCTAAGCTAAGACAAGATGGATTGAGAAGGCAGGGAAAAAGAAAAAAAGCATTAGTTAATGTAGTCTGTCAAAATACCCTACATTTATTTATTTTTTTCCCTATCAAAAACTCCTATTGGGAGGAAGGTAGAGTGGCATGAGCACAGGAAGAGCCAAGGAATGCTCCAGCAGTGCATAGAGCAGACCCCAAGTAATCCTACAGGTTCTATCCTACAGAAAGGATTTGCTTGGGCAGACTGAAAAATATTACTGAAATAAATATAGATTACAAATCATTCCATCACCCGCTGTCCACAGCAGTGGATCTGCCATAGTGTGATATGTCTAGTTGGGTATGATCTGTTAACCTTAAATTTAGTACAGCACTTTATTCTCCTAAAGGTTATTAGGATACTAAAGGTTATTAGGTTTATTCTCCTAAAATCCAAAGGTTATTTGGATACTTTCTTAGAAAGAAAATAAGCAGACAACTCAGAGAAGCGAGTGTTGATGTACCCCTAAAACAATATAGTATTGTCTGTCCATACAATATTATTGTTACATAAAATGTTATTTGTACTCTTATCAGTCGGTCTTCAAATAAACAAGAATATGATACAACTTCACATCACCATACATCGTGAATACTAGACTACCAGGCAAATAATTAATAAAGAATATCTCAATATAAGAAGTGCATCATACTGAGGTAATAGCTGAGAGACTGTAAAACATTTTTTTTGTGTGCCACTAGTCAAATGAATTGCATTTTCCTATAACTAGTTATGATAGTTTTTGGTGTTTCAGATCAGAAGTAGCCTGGTTTTGAAAGTAAGTTGGTGGAAAGGGAATTGTTCTTCTGTCTTGACTGTCAACCTCCCAGAGATATCTAGTTGTTGAGTATTATGGAAACCAGATAGATAGATATATATAGCAATAGCACTTAGACTTATATATCGCTTCACAGTGCTTTACAGCCCTCTCTAAGCGGTTTACAGAGTCAGCATATTGCCCCCAACAATCTGAGTCCTCATTTTACCGACCTCGGAAGGATGGAAGGCTGAGTCAACCTTGAACCGTTGAGAATTGAACTGCCGAACTGCTGGCAGCCGGCAGTCAGCAGAAGTAGCCTGCAGTACTGCATTCTAACCACTGCGCCACCACAGCTCTTGGTATATGCAAACTACAAACTAGTTCACAATGCTGGACTAAACAAGTTTGCTGGTTGGTCTAATCCAGCAGGACTCTTGTTACATTCCTTCTGCAAAAATGGTGTGAAAGATGCTAGGATGTTTCAGTTGTAATATATATTGCAGCAAAATGATCATCTCATCTTTAATGTTATAAAGGTACCAGGCCTGGACCTTCCTGATGGAGAATCCAAAAGTCTCTTGTCACATCAAGAATGGGGAGAGGAGGGGGATTACCAGAAGCAGGATACTTTGACCTAGAATCAAAGAACCTAGAGGTTGAGTACAAAGTGTCATGAATTATGGACCCTAATCATCAAAGGAGGCCATCCTATTTACTAATAGTTCTAATAGTTACAAACTCATCAAGAAAGATTTTTAAATATCTATAGAAAAGTAGGGAGATAACTGATGATTAAATAGTATTCTTCCCTAATCTGCTCCTGTTTTCCTATAACCTTTTCACTCTTTTGTCTGATGTATTCTTGGAAACTTGATCACTTCCAATTATTTTGTGAATCTTCAGTTAACCAAAAACGTATTTCCTTAATGTAGGTTTGCATTTTCCCATCATGATTTCCCAGACAGCTGGGTTTGCCTTTTATGTGACTGTAAGAAAAATATGGTCCTTGGGGTTTCATACATTACCTCAAGAATGTTGGCTGTATTTTTTTTTGTACACCTGCTACCCAATCCAGGAGAGCATCTGCATACAATAGAAAGATGTATTATCTTTCTGCATCTAATAGATGTTCAGAAAAGAGCAGCAACTTGATATTTTCCACGTGTGGGCACTGAAATGCGTTTACTGACTTTTTTTTTTTTTTTTTTTGCCTGCAACTAGTGATAAAAAATCTGGTGTTCAAAAACTTTTTGCTCGATAGCAGATAAATTCACACAAACGAAAAAGAGAGGCGGGGCATTTCAAAAAGGTTAGCCCACAGATTTATTACTGTTGGGGTTTATTTCCCTCCAACCTTTGAATGGAGAATGTTATAAGCCAACATCGACTACTCGTGAAAAACTAAGCAGGGTCGGAGCTGGTTGACACTTGGAAACTGGGAAACAAAACCTCTGCAGAAAGCAAACAGCTTATTGTATGCATTTTTTTCCAAGACATTTTTCCAAGAAAATCCCTTCTACCCACTGTCGACCACGTTCTTTGTAGAAACGCGCGCAACTTCCTGTTAAAAGACCCCCCGTCCCTCCCTCCACAGAAGTTACTCGGCTCTGCCAGGCGTTCCGCGTTCCTCCTTGCAACCAGCTGCCAGGGCACTTTCGCTTTCATTTCCCAGGATGCAAACCCGCGGCGCTGCAGAGAAGCTGAAGAGAAAGCGAGGAAAAGACCGTAAGTTTCTCCAAGTATGAAAGTGGAAGCAAAACCTGGTGGGGAGGGGGGGGTTTAAATGCTGTAGTAGAAGGAGAATCAAGGGTGGGTTTAGAGCCGTCCGATCTCTCCCCTTCCTCTTGTTTCGGAACGGCTAGGACGCCGGGGAAGAAAAGGGGTCTTTAGAGATGAGCGGAGGGAGACTCGGTACCTGACGGGATCCAGCCCTGACGCAAGAAAGGGCGCGCCCATTTTTGATGGGTGTAAAGGTGCAAGGGAAACAAAGAAGCCCCGTCCTAAACTTCAACCACTCAGAAGTGTTTCAAGCCATTGTTAACGGGTGCATCTTATGCGCTGCGCTGCGCTAAAGATATATATATATATATATATATATATATATACTGCGTTTCTTCCAGATGAACGAAGGCGACAGAGGCCTGTTGTAAACTTTACGGTTCGGAATGGACAGGTCCAAGGCCCCGCTCATTTCTCTTCCCCCCCCCCCCCCGGAAGCAGGGGTG
>QLTV01000965.1:4699782-4722615 GCA_003457575.1 Thermophis baileyi | reverse complement strand
AAAGAAAGAAGTTAGAGGGAGAAATTAAAAAAAAAGATGGGGAAGTGTGTGTGTGAGAGAGAGAGAGAGGGGGGATTGAATAATTAGGAGGGGTTGCCTTAACATTTTCCATTTATAACACCACTTTTTCCAAGTCTCTCTGGCCAGCCTATTTGTAATCTTTTTTCCTCCCTCTCTCATTGCTTGTTCCAGGCTTCCTTTGGGAGTTCGAGCCCAGGTTTGTCCTGTTCAGTTCCTTCTTCTGTGATTCCGGCAGTGGGAAGCTTTTGGGTACGGCTAAGGGCCAGAGTACAGGCACATCTATCAAAGATGTTTTATGTGTTTTCTTGATTATGTTAAAATTATTACTTCCTCTTCATTGTCTGTAGTTCATGCTCAGTTGTTTTTTCCTAAAATCACCTGTTTGGTTCTTATTGAAAGTATGAAGCTCTTTGCAGAGGCATTCTGCCCTGTAGAAATTCTTGTGATCAGTTTCAAATTGTTCTGTTTGATTTTCCAAACATTTATTGAATATGCAAGAAGCTTCAATTTAAAATATTGCTGAATAAAATTGTCTGTTGCTTCAGCGATCTGCAGACCACCTGCTTCTTTATTAAGCATGATATGAAGCATGCTTATTTGGAAGTAAACCATTTTCACTAGTTTGTATTTTGCAACATGAGTGAAAATCACAGTCTTGATTACCATATTTTCAGAAGTAAATTGGACTTACTATAAGATTGTTAATGTGGGCTTTAGACCCTATAACAGTGCACTATTTTATTTGTACAAAGAAAAATAATACAATAAAAGTAGGGAATGAGATCTGATTAGCAGATTTCTGTTCACTTAGTGGAAATTTGCCATTTTGTTGTGTCTTTCAACCCTATATACTTCCCCAATCCTCTTCCAGAAGTTCTGTCAACTCTTTGGAGTATGTTTAGGGAACAAAGTTGCAGGGATAGTGGGATGCTCAGCTAATAGATGCTGTTCCTTCAAAGGAAAATAAAAGCAAGTATAAACGTATTTGGAAGTAAGTTTCATTGATGATAATGGGACCCAACCGTCCCTGGCTAGAATAGATTGTGTATATTCCTATACATATTGCCTTAAGGAAAGTTCCATTGCATTGTGAAGCATTCATCCTTGATCTTAATGCTTCTTTAGTTTTAAGCAATAACGTTAATTTCTTTCTTTACAGGACGTAAATGAACTAAATAGAAATGTAATTTTATGAGTGGAAATAGAAGCAAAGTTACTTTTGTCAGTGAAAATAAAGTGCAATGTATTTATCTTGTAATAAAATCAAAATTAAAAATATATCAGATATTTTACATAGAACATACAAATGTATGAACAGTCTTATAACATGTCTTTGATCAACAGTACATTATATTTTAAAATATTAACTAATTTGACTTAATGTTTCTGAGTATAATTTTGGAATTAGTCCCTTTGAATTCAGGATAAATTCTGAGTAGAGAAGAGTAGACCACTATCTATCCTGTTTCCCCCAAAATAAGACATCCCCTGATAATAAGCCCAATCGGGTTTTTGAGTGCATGGCAATAAGGCCAAGTGCTTATTTCAGGGTTCAAAAAAATATAAGACAGGGCCTTATTTTCGGGGAAACACGGTATCAAGGTATTCTTCCTTAAAGATACATATTTAATAATACATGTAATATGTAAATATAAAACAATTTCAAAAGTACTTCAAATACATTTTTCAGAAGAATTGGTAAAACATCTCTCTAATGTAATTATAGTGCAGTGCTACACTAGAAATCTGATGTCTGGCACAAGTTTGGATGGGTAAGATTCCCTCCACTTGCTGAGCATGATACTAAGTACGTTTACTTGGAAGTAAGTTCACTACAGTTCAGTAGGACTTTATGGGAAATGAGTTGAAAATTCCAGCTTTTTTAACTTGATCACCATGTTTTTCAGAAGTAAACCCACCTGATTGGACTGATAAGGTCCCCAAGATGGCTCACGACAGTAAGCACAGCCCTTGGTATGCCTGCAAAAACAATGTGATAGATCTGTTGCTGTGTTCCAAATGTTGGCCATTTGTCTAAAATCGGTCTTGGATTCTCTGAATCCAAAGCTGTTTTATTTCCCAAAATGGCCCTGTAGATCAGGCCCATTGCTTGAGGGTGGCCTTGTTATCATCCATCTAGCAGACTGAGGAAGTGTCTCATGATACCCAAGTTTACTCCCCTCCCTTTAAAATTCATCTGTGGAGCTATAATATCACTTTTTTAGGGAGTAAGCTTCATTAAATCATTATGGCTTACTCTGATAAAGACAGGCATAGGTTTATATTAACTTTGTAATCATGATCCAAATTTATTGTTACTTAAGATTTTTCATCTTACAGTAGTACAGTATAAATTTTATTTAAGATCAATGTTCATTCTAAGAATCATTTTAAAAAAATAATGAGCAAAATCAGCTAAAGTTAAGCATTGATTGCATTAATTTTATGTTTTCTATCAAGAATAAAGGCACTTTATAATGCTTAAACTCTTGAAATTTGATTATTAAATGTCACATATTTGTCATCATTTCTATCATGATTGAACACACTTTTATTAATTTGAATAAACAACTCTGTTAAGTGCCATACATAATCATTTTCAAAGAAAGAAAATTCTAAAAAATAAAATAAGCTGTTTTATATTTTATGTACATTACTGAAAATTACAGCTTGTTTAGACGGTTAATTTTGACAGTTTCAGGTAAATAACATACATTTTATGTCCAAGTGCAAATACTTTTCTTTAATGGAAAATGTATAATTTGAAGGCATTCTGTTAACTTCCAGCTTATTAAAAACAAAAATCATAAAGATTAACCCGAGTCCAGCTTGACTCCTGAGGGTTGTCAGAGCCCATCCATGCTACATTCTTGGCAACAGGATGGAATTCGGTTGCTATTGCCTTCTTCCCTGACATTTTTCAACCTTCCTCTCTAGCTTACAGCCTTGAGCTTTCTTCGTGGTCTCCCATCCAAGTATAAACTATGCTTATCTTTGTCAAAATCACCCATAATCAGCTAAGTGTTTCTACCTGCCAATATGAATGATTTAAAAATTGCCATTCATTGTCAAAATATGTTTTTCTAAATCTGCAAAACAGGCTATAACCATCTTCCCAAAGGGATATCCTGAAGCCATTGGGGCAACATCTTCCAGAATTCCTAGCATTTCAGGATCTAAAAAATATTTTTTTGTACTGAGTTGGTTCTATAAACACAGTGAGCTGTGGAAACCAGTTCTAACATTTTTAGGTAGCTTTAGCTCTTCTCCAAAATTTATTAGCTTTAGAATTTGAACCATCTCCTCAGATAAGTTGGCTATTTTTTAGCATTCTGAAATAGTGCTAGTTTCCTGATAACAGATTCTGTGAGCTTCCACATACAAACTATTGTGCTTATATCGGTTTCAGCACATTCAGTAATCCATGAAATCAAAATCGAGTAGCTATGAAAATGATAGTTACATTGTATAGCTACAGTGGGTTTAGGACTGGTGTAGCTAATACTAGTACAGTATAAGTGCAAATATGATTATTTCAATTTTAGTGCTTTTGACAAAAGCTGTAATGAAATCATTCTATTATGCCCATTGGATGTGTTTGCTCCAGGGAAGTCTCTTCCTACTCCTATAGAATTGTTTTAAACTAAGAAGCATTAATCTAATATTGTCTTTGATTTACTCTGCAGAATGTACAGCTGTACTTAAAATTCATGCCATGGTTGATACATGCTTGTTTGGGGCATTTAATACTTGAATTTTGGTAATGTAACATTTAAGATATTAGTACCTTTCGCTAAAGAGATTCAAATTATCTTTTTTTAGTTGGCTCTTTGTCTTCTGAGGATCATGACTTTGACCCTACAGCTGAAATGTTGGTACATGATTATGATGATGAAAGAACTCTGGAAGAGGAAGAAATGATGGATGAAGGCAAAAATTTCAGTTCTGAGATTGAAGACTTAGAAAAGGTAAGACTTTTCCCCCCAGAGAGAATGCATCTAGAGGTTTGTTCTTAAATATCGTTTGAGAATGCTGCATTCTACAACTTTTGTGGCAACTATTTACACCACTAACACTACACCCATAAATAATTTCTGGGAACAGCTAGTTAAAAAATAACTGGAAAACCTATTTACATTAGCAGTATAAATGAGGGAAAGTAATGTTAGTACAACTTCTTTTTGGAATGAAGTATTAGCTCCAAAGATAAATGTAATTATTATATAATTTGCATGTAATGAAACATTGATTGCTTTGTGGCACTGTCTTCAGGTCTCTTGTTTGTTAAGAGAATACTTTATATTGCAATTTTAATGATGCATGCTACGGTAGATTGTAAACTAATAGTTCAAATTGTTAAGGGGATTATCAGTTTCAATAAACAATGAAGCATTAATAAATAATTTTTTACCAATAGCATAATTTCTATTTAATTATTCAAGCTACTTTGTTCCTCAACAAAATCATATGGTCTTCTACAAATGGCAATCTATTTTCTCTTTATTTATTTATTTATTTTAAAAACTCAGGAAGGAAGCATGCCATTAGAAGATTTACTAGCATTCTATGGCTATGAACCTACCATTCCTGTTATAGCAAGTTCCAGCGCAGATAGTTCCCCAAGCGAACTTGCAGATGAGCTTCCAGACATGACTTTGGATAAAGTAAGTAAGTTTATCTGTTGCCCTAAAATGCAGGAGATTCCTAGGTTCTATTATTATCATGACTTCATTCCACTGAGAGATTAAATTCTTTTATTACCTGACCATGAATCTGACATTGATTATTCCTTAAATTTCAGCAGGTTGTAGTTCTAGGCATATTTAACTTGAAAGCCATTTCCGCAAAAGCGGTGGGATGGATATGTGAGCAAGCCTAGCTGTAAGTAGAATAGCAGAATTCAGAATGAAGAGTAGACATATCTGTAGTATTGTAGAGTTTAAAAATGTATTATCAGTGCACAGTAAGATATTACAGCTTTGATGTAAACTTACAGTAGGATACAATATGGCAAGTACATCAAGTGCTTTTGTATAAGTTTTTTTTTCTTTTTGTAAAGCAAGAATTTTTAAAAGCAGGTTTTTAAATATTGTTTGGGAAACTGGTGTTCCAACTGTCCATTAGCTAACAAAAATGTACATATGTATATACGTAAATGCATTCAAACTCTGTCTTACCTGTCTGTCTGTCTATCCATCTATTCACCCACCTACCCTACATACTTACCTATCTACCTGCACACACACATATACAGAGAGAGAGAAAGAGGAGTAAAATTTGCAGGGAAATTAAAGTATTCTATATGATGGAAGCAGGTATTTCATAGAAATTAATGCGGAGTTTTGAATGATTTCTTAAAAGTAGCTTTCTTAAGACATCACTAGAACAGGAATTCACAGAAAAGTAAGATAGCTATAAAGAGATAAAGAATAAAAAATTTATTATGGATTAGAGCAAAGAATTTCAAATTAAACTTTACTTTCTAACTTTATAAAAATGCCCATATTTATTTTGTTTTGAAGCAAAAGGTAATAACATTTGCAGTGAAAAGGATTCTAGAGTGAGATAGTTATATGACATTTTACTCAAAAGTAGATTTTGCCCAAAGGAAAAGAGTGATGACTAAAATTGGCTATGATCGGCTCGGAGCTGATTGTTATATAAGGTGTCGGGGGGAAAGTTTAATTCACTGATATTTTTATTTTATATAAAAAGTATAGTCCTTAAACCAGCCAGACAATCATGACAATTCTTGCAGTTTCTAAAAATAGACAGGAAATAAATAGGCAAATATTGAACTAAGATTCTCTTTCCAGTTTTTTCTTCACAGATTGAGAAAACCAGTGTAATCTGATTGTAGCGCTTCCGTGATTGGAGAACAGACACATTAATTACTGGATCCAGTTCACCTCTCCCCATCCATTTAATGCCCTAGTATACATTAGCACACTATTGTAATCAAACAGCATTTCACATTTTTTTTCATACAGAGTTTGTTGGAGGATTTTGAATGAGGGATGAGGCATATTAGGCACTTCTGCCCCGCCTTTGTGTTAATTTCAATATGACACCTTGAGGTGAAAAATCACACTGAATTGCTCCCTCCCCTCCCGGCTTTGGATTGTTGTTGAATCAGAACTCAGCTTTATGAGTTAATTCTTCAAGACATGAATGATACTAATGATTGATTCTTTTGATTATAGGAGGAAATAGCCAAAGACCTTTTGTCAGGAGATGATGAAGAAACACAGTCTTCTGCTGATGATTTGACACCATCGGTTACTTCACATGAAACAACAGATTTTTTTCCTCGACCTTTAAGATGTAAGGAAATATAATCAGTATCTCAAATTAGCTATATTAAAATTGTGAGACCGTTAGTCATTTGTCTTGGTTCGAAGAACAAATTCTGCTGGACTTGTTGCATTTTCAAATTCTATTTTCTTTCTAATCCATTTTGTTGTACTAACAAAATGGTTGTAAAAATAAAGTTAAGAATTTCATTGGCAGGGTCCTAACATAGTCCAGAAGCTATGCAAAAGGAGAGAACTACTCCTTTGGAGAATTATGATCCTATCTATGGTAACTAATATTCTGTGACAAGAAAACCATGCTGTTTACAAATGAATATCAACTGAACTTTCTCTGGCTTCATCTGACCTTTTCCCTCCAAATCCAGTCCCTTACAGTCTCCATATTCTGATTCAAAACATCCAGAGCATCTTTTACATGGCCTGGATTGACAGTGTGTAATTTGAGTATTATCAGCATATTAATGACCTTAAAGCAAAAGAGGATCTATTCTAGTGATTTCATACGAATATTAAACAACATAGGGGGTGAGAATTGAGGTCTGGTATTCCACACTCAGTAACTATAGGCTCAGTTGCTTTGTCTCAAGACTACTGACTAGAATTGCCCACTCAGAAGTTACTCTAGAATTGTGTCTTCAAATATTGAATGCAGCCAGTAGGTCTGCATTTCCCTTTCCAGTCTCAGTGAAAGCCAACCAACAAAGCAATCAACGCTATTTCCAATCTCTGACTGAACTTGAATCCTGTTCAAAAGAGCTAGACAATTAGCTTTCTTTAGGATCTTCTCTAACAGTCCATACCATGTTCTCAACATCATTCCCTAAGACATATTGGACACAGTTAGACACTATTCATCTAATATGGCTAATATATTCCTTAAGAGCCTGCAGCATCACAGCTTTTTCTCTGGGTACATTAATCACTTACTTGGGTTCTGCAATCTCAGATTACATTGTCTCTGTAAGCCCATTCATCTCACGTGGTTCTGCCCATCCAGACTTAGACAAAAATAAGTAATTGTACCTGCAAAGAAACAAATCTTAGAAAATGTGATGAAATCTGTAAAGTAAATGTAATTTAGAAATGTAAGATTGCTATAAAAAGTATTATTTAGCCAGAATGTTAGGGCTATATTACATGAATTCATTCTGAATGCATGTTGGTATGCCCCAAGTAATTTGTGATTGGAATGCTGTGATTTTATTTTTACTGTTGTGGACTGCCTGGAGTTACATTTCTGCAAGTTAGGTGACCATATAACTTGATTGATAGAAATGTAAATGGAATGAATATTTGTTATTAGTTATTTTTCTCTGGAATTTTTAGGTATTGATTTGCTGAAGATAAAGATAAAGATAAGGTTGGGGAGGGCAGGGCAGGGCAGGGCAGGGCTTGCAATTTTGCTTATAGTCAAATTTATAATTCTATGATGTAGGAATTAGGGGTTTGCAAAATGTTTCCATTTCCAAAAGGCTTCTCACTACCTTAAAAGTGTTTTGATGCTTTTCAAGCAATTTTGGAAGTGTGTAGAGATATAAACAGATGTTTTGAACTCAAACAGGGCCTCTTCTATGTTTCCATCATCCACAGTCATCTGATTGGGATGATACAAAAGTGTAGTTATTAAATAAAGCACTTAGCATTGAACATGGGAACATGTACAGAAGTTGGATGTGATTTGAGGGAGGCGTTTTATTTCAATATTACATTAAAAATATTAAAATAGTTGTCTGTTAACACTCCTTTTCTATTGTAAAAAGCAAACACTACTTGTGATGGTGATAAAGAATCTGATGGTGAAGATGTGGAAGTAGATACCGGTAATTCATCTGAAGATTTGCGAAAGGTAATTCTTAAAATGATCTATAGTAATATATAAATTTTTGTATGTGTTCTTTATACTTAAAGTATGTAAAGACTAATATCATGATATATAAAATGTCCTAGAATTACATTTATTGCTGGCCTCAAAGCTCCAAAATTGTATTTGCCTTTGAAAGTGTTTTACTTCCCCATTTCAACTGTAACCTAAAGAGTAGGAGATCTGCCTGAGTGTGTTGTTGCTAAAGGAGAATTTTGTTGTGATCCCTGTATGAGCCTGGAAATATTTGTGGGTATGGATCTTGAGAAAAACCAGTATTTGAATCCTGATCTTTTTGGTTCACAAATATATATCATCATAATGAAATATGTATGGTTACAATACCACGTTCTAATTTTTTCAGGAAATAATGATTGGTTCACAATACCAGGCTGAAATACCACCTTTCTTAGGCAAAAGTTGCAATGATGAAAAAGGTAATTAATATTTTTTATTAAATGGTTAGATTTGAAAATAATTGTTTAAAATATATTATTAATTAAAGTAAAAATTAAAACATCAACAGATTTGAGTTCAAGATCATGAGACATGGAATATTTGGTTGAGTTATCTTGAACTTAATTTATGAATTGTTTTTGAGTGTTTAAATGAAGTATGCTACAGAGTACTATACATATTCAAAAATTGCTAAGACTTACAGTGAAGACCACATTTTAACAGGCCTGTTGAGAAGAGGGGTATCTGTTACTTCCAAATATCTATTAAATGTGAAAGGATATGATTGTGTTTGCCATCTATATAATGGTGTGATTACACAGACGTTGCAAATGAGATATTAGTTTATATCATGTGTAATCTCATTACATAAAAGTTATAAATCACCATAAATGTGGTAAATTAAGATAAATTTAACTGCTGTGTCTGGATTACTACAGATGCAACAGACTTGTACATCCTTTCAGGGGTTATCTGGGTAGAAATGCAGTTTGTTGCATCTGGGGTCTGCTAATTGAAATTTTAATTTATTCAGACATGATTATTACTTTAACATCTTTAGCCAGTCACCAGTCCCATTTCATGCTCTCCTTGACCTCTAGCTGATGAATGGGAATATATGGGAGTACACAATTTAAAATATTAGATAAATATGCAAACATACTATAAACGAGAATAAAGCTCTTCTTTACAATATAAGACTGAACATTCTTATCAATAAAAAGGCAGCAATTATAATTCCATTTATTTAGTTAACTGTACGTGGTATTTGAAGATGACTAAAATCCAAGGCTTTCTGGACTGTTCATAGATTAAATATTAGCATCTCAATCACATCCTAACAGTTGTCTTTCACATACATTGGACTACAGGCAGTCGTCAAGTTACAATGGCATTTGAGATTGGAATTTCTGTTGCTAAGTGATGCAGTCATTAAGCATGATGTCACATGGCTGCATCTCTTAGCAATGACAATTTCTGCAGTCCCCATTGCTGTCGTTAAATGAGAATTGTTGAACATTAAGCAAGCATTCTGCTGGCTTTCAACAATCAGTCAGTGGGGAAGACAGCAGGAAGTTGCTGCTGCAGGGCAGGGGAGGGAACAAGGGGGTGAATTACATAGAAAATAATTACATAGAATTTTTCTTCCTATATAATCAATTTTTCATGTTTACATTGCTCTCTTATTTTAGATAATCCTGTGGCAGACTTTCTACTGTCAACTTAAGTATTTGGTAATTATTCATTATAATAATCTAATATTAAGTTGACAGTAGAAAGTCTGCAAGAGGAAAAAAAAGATGCAGGTTACAACAAAATGAGATGCTTAAACATTTGCATAGAAAAAACTATATAGTTATTTTTTAAAATGCTGTTTTTAAAACATTATTAAACATGTTATGTTACTTTAAATTTTAAAAATGCTACAGTTGATATTTTTGAAAAACAAATCTTAATAGTTTGTGGTAACATATATACTAAATAGCAGGAGTACAGGTACTCCTTGACTTACAGTTGACTTATGGTTCCTTTAGTGACCGTTCAAAGTTACAACAGCACTGAAAAATGTGAGTTATGACTGTTTTTCAAAGTTACGACCTTTAGCGCATCCCCATGATCATGTGGTCAGAATTCAGATGCTTGGCCACTGGTTCATATTTATGACCATTGCAGTGTTCCAAGGTCATGTGAACACCTTCTGCGAACTTCTGACAAGCAAAGTCAATAGGGAAGGCAGATTCAGTTAACAACCGGGTTGCTAACTTATCAACTGCAGTGATTGACTTAACAGCTGTGGCAAGAAAGGTAATAAATTGGGGCAAAATTCGCTTAACAAATGTCTCACTTAACCACAGAAATTTTAGGCTCAATTGTGGTTGTAAGTCGAGGACTATCTGTATAACAATATAGCTCCTTAGAAACATTGTGGAAAATGAGTATGTGCATCCTTAAGAACATTGAAGAGATATGACAACAAATATCCCCAGAGAAAAGTCACAACTGGATCTTTATCATACCAGAGTGTAGGTCATAAAATGTTAGTTTTAAAGCAGATTCTTATAAATTGTATATTTCTTTGCATATATTACTCTCCAGTAATATATGTAAAGAATTGCCGGGGATTGTTGGATTACTGGGCACTTGGTCTCATCGATATGTCAATATTTCTTAATAGCATATGAAAATGAGGACCAGCTACTTTGGCAACCTGATATTATTTCAGAAAATAAAGTTAAAGAGTACCTTTTTGAAACTTCTGTAAGAACTGGAAATGAAAAAATAATTGGCAGAATTCCTGATGGAGTGCATACCCGGGACAATGAACAGGTATGTTTTAATCTTATCTCTGTACAATTTGCCAATTGAACTCTTTTTTTTTTATGGTTAGGTATGCAAAAACAAATACGTTTGCTTTTTTCTATTTTTTTTAAGCTAATATATTTCATACCTATATCACATCTTATTCTTTGGCTTTAAAACATTTGTCCATAAACAATGTATATAAAAGGTTAAAGTTACTTTGTTTATAGAAGGATTTAGTTCATTTTTGCTACCCAGATGAGGTCCCAGATTGCTGGGGGAATATGCTGACTCTGTAAACTGCTTAGAGAGTGCTATAAAGCGGTATATAAGTCTAAGTGCTTTGCTATTGCTGCTGTTGTTTTGAAATAATGGAGATCCAAGGAGATTCTGCCCAGGGGAGGGATGAAGGGCAAACTATGTTCATTGATTTATCTTTTCCCTATGGGGCATCTCTCAGTGTTCTAAATAATATTTTGTCCTTTGCTGCCCCCCCTCCCCCAGTCACTGCATTTACATGGGAGGTTCATCTCATTGATTGCAGAAGGAAGATAACTTTTGCCATTTTACCTTCTCTTCGTGATCTCTGGCAGTCTGTTCTGGAGAATTGAAGGACCCTCCAAAACAGTGCAGAAAAGTAGTGTTCACTAAGCTTCTTCCATAGTGTTTTACCAGTAGGATCTTTCTACTGGATCAGCAGCATTTAGTGGTCGGAAGAGGTTTTAATCCAGCCTAGTATCTGTTTACACTGTACAATGTTTTATTTGAAGTGGCTAAATAACCTTGTAATAGAAACATTTGACTGACATGAGATTACAGCTGCTGGATTGTGTATGTTCCTTTTGACTGGTTAAACAAGAAATATTGCAATCTCTACTAGGCACTCTATGAACTCTTCAAGTGTAACCACAATCTAAAGGAAGCTATTGAGAAATACTGTTCAAATGGAAAGACATCACAGGGTAAGTTCTCTATCAAGAGGTTTATACGTTAAATAATATTAAATCATAAAATGCAGACATGGATTGTGAGGACTGTGTTATTCAATACAGTTCCTCATGGTTTTGTAATACCAGAACAAATTGCAGCAAAGTAATCAGAGAGATGCAAGAGTAACAGCTGGAGTATTCCACATATTTAGATAATTAAAGAAGGCATCCAGTCTTTTGGAAGATTCTGTTGCATAAGATTAAAGTTCTGATCTGTAACTAGAATCAGTTACACTTTTATAGACAAACATTCACCATTCTTTATCATTGTTGCAATGCTAGTCAACAAGAAAGAATGCTTGAAACAATGAAATTGTATGAAATATACAGTTATGTATGCATGGTCTCATCATTAGCTGTAAGTGTTCTTCCCTGCCTATTGAACTCCTGGTGCAATTGATGGAATACCATTTCCGCTTATGGCTTACTATTATTGGCTAATAGTTCTATTATTAGCCAATTATTATTGGATAATAGAACTATTATTCACACTTCAGCCTAAGATATAAACTACAGCTTACAAACCATAGTACCTTCCAAGCACAAGGTAAACAAAAATCAAGTAAACCATGTTATGGTTTAGTTTGCTGTATGAACCAGGCGAGTTTGTTGAAAAGGTTTTCTTTATTTTTCAAATGTTGAGACCAAATGCTTGCTGATTTGTCAAAATATCAAATGCTCATTAGTTTCTCTCTTACTCTCCTCTTAAGATATGACAGCTTGGACAGAAGAAGAATGTAGAAACTTTGAACATGCACTTCTGATATATGGGAAAGATTTTCATCTTATACAAAAAAATAAGGTGAGTGGTTTTAGAAATAATTTATAAATGATAAAGTTGTTAACATTTGAGTACTTGGTCAGAATATGTAAAACAACATAAACAGCATATTTTTGTCAACCAGTTACTTGTTTTTTTTAAAAATTACAATGTATTACCGTAGACATATTAGAGAAATATATAAATAGGGAAGGAAAAAGGACAAAAGAAGGGGATAAAAGAGTAGGATACAAATGAGTAAACAAGGGATTTACAATTTTTATAGAGATTATAATTTACAAGTATATAATTAATTGGTCATTTGCATGTGAATTACCTATCTAGTAAATGATGTGCCTCTTTCTAAACTATTTTTAACTAGCTGCTATACTCATAAACATGTTTCACTGTTTCATACAAACATTAAATTATCACTTGAGGCTTTTTGAAAATAATTTTATTATGCAAAACTAATTAACAAAATTAAAGTATATTACGAAGAGTGTATCATTTCAAATATAGCCATTTTAAAAGGACCTTGAAAATTAATGATATAAATAAACCAACTCCAAAAACATTCATTATATTGATGAAATTGTCCTTTGCTATGGTTAGATCACTTCCTTGTCAACTGTGGATCATGAACGTTCTGGACTTTGCAAGAGCAGTGGCTCCATTAGATTTGTCTATGTAAGCTCCTAATGGATCCAAAGAGTCTGCAGAGGTCTTTGGGGATTTCCATGATTTCTTGATCCAGTTATATTCTGGTAACATTCAACCAGAGGTGGGTTCCTCCCGGTTCGGACCGGTTCTATAGAACCGGTAGTAACTTGGCGGCCTGGGTCGCTAGAACTGGCAGTGACCCAGGCCTGCCACGCCCCTGAACCGGTTCTATAGGCGGCGCCATCTTGTTGTTTTTGCTTCTGTGCATGCGCAGAAGCTTTTTTATAAGCACTGTGCATGCGCGAAGCGCACCCGCGCGGCGCGTCACTGAGCGAACCGGCAGCGAAGAAAAGCAGAACCCACCCCTGCATTCAACCCTTGACTATTGTATTCCTCTGGACTGTCTCCAAGGGTTGGGTATTAAAAGTACTATTCTGTGGTCATTTCATTCCTACCTAAATGAGCAGTTCCAGTTGCAGGTCATGGTGGGGCAGAGCTTGAGTCCCTGGAGTACTAACTCTTTGGAGTTGGATGCTCTCCCCCACGTTATCTATATAAAGATAATTATCTCTCTCTTAAAAACACTTTTCTAAATAAAACTTCATAGTTTTAAATATGGTTCATTGGATATCTTCATTCTTTTCTTCTTTATATGACATTATATCCTGATCTTTTGAGCGTCCACAAATGGCCAGTATATAACATCATATAAAGAAGAAAAGAAAGCAGTACATTGTTAATAACTGCTTGTGGTCCAAATATTGAATAAAACTTTCTGATCCAAATTCTGGAACTCTGAGATTTAACCAAATCTATAAAGATATCCAATGAATCATATTTAAAACTATGAAGTTTTATTAAGAAAAGTATTTTTAAGAGATAAAACAATTATTTTAAAATTTAGATTTTCCCCCCTCACTTAGCATTGCTTTTATAAGAATTAAGTGCTTTGGGCAAAATTCCAATTATCTGTCAAGCTTTTTTAAACATAGATTTTATTTGTAATTTGTGCACTGTAAAACTGTGTATTATATGTGCATACCACCAAACCACTCTGTAGGAAGTTCTTGAACCCTAAGGTCAGGGACAATTACAGCTTTAAGATTATAATTGTTCTGATTTTGCCACTTAATGTGTTATGAGTAGTTTAAATTTATGAATAACTGAGTAAGATTTAATCCATATTTAGAAGAGAGTAGTTTCTACTGTTAGCCATTAAAACATCCGGTTAAGGAAGAAGATAAAGACTATATTAGAACATGCTGTAACAAACTTAAAATACTTGGACAGAAAACCGCCATTTTAAGTTACAGGTAGTCCTCAATTTATGATCACAATTGAGACCAGAATCTCAGTTCTTGAGCAAGCAGTCATTAAGTGATGCATCATGACTGCTCCCTCGGCTCTCCCAGTTGCAGTTGTTAAGTGACCTTGTGGGTCTTAAGTTGGTAGAGTTTAAGGTAAGGAGCATGGGGGTGCATTGGGGAAGGCCCATGTGTACTGCACGTGAAATCAGGAGTGTGCTACATTTTTATAAGTCCTTTTGTTCCAACACTTGTTGAATTTTGAACAGCTGCTGAACAAATGGTCATAGGTTGAGGACTATCTGTGGTAAATTCATTCTCTGCTTCTATGCTAACAGCTGATATGATATTTGCAGAGCTATCATACTGGAATCAAACTAGCAATTCATAGTTTTCCAAGTATTAACAATTTGCCAAGTATTTTATCATTTGGACTCCTTCCCCATAAGAATTTACCACAAGTCTTAAGGCTAATTTTTTTTTCTGTCTTTAGGTGAGAACCAGGACAGTTGCTGAATGTGTAGCATTTTATTACATGTGGAAGAAATCTGAACGATATGATTACTTTGCTCAACAAACTAGATTTGGAAAAAAGAGGTACAACCACCATCCTGGAGTCACGTAAGTTGAAAGATTTTGGAAGAACATTTGTGCTTAATATCTCATTTAGAATTTCCCACAATTAATAGTAGTTCATTGTTATACTTTCCAAATGGACTTTGTTAAATAACCTCTCTATGATCATTTTCTTGCAGGGACTACATGGATCGGTTGGTAGATGAAGCAGAAGCTTTAGGTGGTGCAGTTTCTTCAGCCATAATGTCAAATAATAGACTAGAGCCCATTCCTGATCAACAACTAAGCCTCCTGAATTCAATCACTGCCAATGATTTGACAGGTAAATTAAAAGGTAAATTAGAAAGCTTAGTATGACTATAGGTCGGGGAAAAGGTTACATCTTGTATAACATCTTTTTCTGTCTTCTAGCACTGACTAACAGCGTAGCTACAGTCTGCCATTCTACAGATGTGAACTCAGAAGACGCCTTCCCACCTCTGGACAGTTTGTCCCGAACAGCAGTTAATCATGTGCCTGTCGTAACAGAAGATTTGCTTAACTTGCCTAGTAATGGTGAAAGTGATTGTTTTAATTTATTTGAGACTGGATTTTATCATTCTGAATTAAACACCATGAACATGTGCGGTGAAGAATCTGAAAGGCCTGCCAAGAGATTGAAAATGGGAATTGCAGTCCCGGAATCCTTCATGAATGAAGTTTCGGTGAACAACTTGGCTGTTGATTTTGAGAATCATACACATCATATTACCAGTGCCAAAATGGCGGTCTCGGTAGCTGACTTCAGCAGTTTATCGGCAAATGAGACAAATGGCTTTATCAGCGCCCATGCATTACACCAGCACACTGCCCTCCATTCAGAATGAATTCAAGCAGCAAATTAATGACAGTGAACACTGTTGGTAGTTTGTGGTAAACTTGATGAATTAATCAGGTTTGCTTAGTCTTTCACTGGAAGTTTGAACTATATGACATCAGTGATGTCTTTATGTACAGAACTATATCTTGATTTATCAAGAATAATTTCACTTTTTTTTCCAATCCATAAATGTGGAAACTTCATATAATATCTAGCAGAGTTCGGGACAAAGAGAACTATGTGGTGCAGCTTTAAGCTCTGCTTCCTTTCTTTTTAAACCCGTAGAGAGACTGCTGTCTCAAAACCAGCACAGAAGTTCTGAACTTAATAGAGTGGGTTTTTGTTCTAGGTTGCTTCTGCCCTAATGGATGCAGTGGAATAACATTTGTTTACAGGTACCAGTTCTGATCCTTGCTTAATGTAGCATTTAAAAAAAAAATCAAAAGCAGGGAAACATTTCTTTAATTTAAACTGCACAACTACACAAGGATATTTTTAAATGGAAGCTTCTGTCATCTGATATTAAACCAGAGCACTTCAGTTTACAAAACAACAGATTCATCTTGGTGGATACTAGCACAAAAGACAGTAAGAGCAAAGTCTGAGGACAAGCTTAGATGCTCTTATAACATTACAGGCCACGGCTACCTTACACAAAAATAGTTATACTGTCCAAAGGTTTTGTGTACTTTAACGTATTGGCTGAAAAAATGTGTGTTGTTCGAGCTGGGGTGGGGGATATCTATACTTCTGAGAAATAGAATCTGAAAACATCAAGTATTATCTTAACACTGCTTAAAGCCACTAAAAATGATACAATTTGCTCACTCCACTAATGAATTACATATTGGGGTTTGTCTTTACTTCAGAACATGGCAGTTCAAAATAGCATGAAAATTTCTAGATTAATAAATGATGATGCAATGGATCTTTGAATCATTTTCAGCCATTAGTGTAGTTTTCTTCCTGGATTATTCAGACTTAAGTATATTAATATTCCAGAGAGAAATCTTTGACAAGATTGTTCTGTGTTGAAGGATTTGTGAAAGTTCACTGAAACTTTGGTTATCAATTATAAAACTTGCCAATGTTACACTGACACTTATATATATTTAATTTTGTTACAGCTGATTTTAAGGTATTTTTTTTCAGTGTTGATAGTAAATTGCTTCATAGTTGTATATCAAAAAAAAAGACACCTTAATTAATAATTCAAAAGGAGTGTACTTTATATTTCTACAGACTGTATTAGCATCTTGAATTTGAGCAACAGCAGAGTGCTGGGAGTCACTATCAAAAGTTTTTGAGTTTCTCAAATAGCACATTTTAACCATTCTAGGAATTTAATTACCACGTATATATGTTAATGGTGATCTGTTGTAAAGTATACATCTGAAACTTGTCAGTCTAATACAGTACACAATAATGGGTAGCCTTGGCCTTGGGTCATATTCTGATACTTTCAGTCAAATTGTCAGCTTCCTGTTGCTGTAATTTGTGCTGAATGCTGTATCTTGTGGGGGTTTTCTCTTATTCAACACACCTTATTTAATTTTGTAAAATACTGGCCGTATTTTTTCCTTTTGTTATACATTCATGTTTATGGGTTTTTCCAGTGGCTGGTGTGTATAAAAATCATCACACAAAATGTATGAATGCAGTTGCACTTAAATGAACACACCCATTCTCATCAACTGATGCAGTACTATGTTCAGTTTATCTATGCATTGCTGGGGTCTTAATGAAGACCGAGACAGTCTAGTTTCTCGTCTAAAGTTTTGATTGTCAGCAAGTTAAATGGACACTTTAGTTATTTAATAAAGACTTTTGACCAAAATTCTAAAAATGGTATGAGAGAACAATGAATTCTGGCTAGTTTTAATAGATTTTTAATTGCTGATCTAATTTAGCCTATTGGCTAGCTAGCTGGTAATGTTTACTTTTAATTCCTTGTTAAAATGAGGCAATAATTTGCAAGATTATGTAAATATGTACATTCTGCATATCTTTTTAGATATCTATTTCAATATTTTCTGACTACTTCTGTGTATAGTAACATTTTGTGCATGCTTGATGTGACATTCATAAATTTGTACCACTATGACTTTATTCATGTAAAATAGCTATTTATTGAATTTTTCTTTTAAAAGCTGGACTTAAACTGTTTCTCTCTATTTTAAACATTTTACTGGAGAAATTGTTACTGTTTATTAAAAGAATTGCGTTTGAATCAGAATGAAGCTGGCTAAATTGCAGCCATGTGAAAACTACATTGCATTGATTCATTATAGGTAAAGCACAATTCTTCTAACAAACCGTGATGACTTCTTTGTTCATTGCTGAGTATATTCTCTGTTCTCCCCTGTGCTCAATCCATTTGTATAAAGCAAAAATCCATGGTGGGCACCTGCAGTTTGTAGAGGTATCGCTTACAGGAACTCCAAAAGAACATTTAATTCACTTGGATGTGCAACTGGTGCTGCAATAGAGCAATACTTCAACTTTTGTTAGCCATTTCATCCTCTCATTGATAGCTTTTTAAGTGTTCATTTTTCTTCTTTATATAGACAGGCCAATCTTACCTACAGACTGCTTTATATTCTCCGAAGTATTGAACTCTGTACTGTTAGATTTTGTGCAGTTTTTCTTTGGAAACCAATAATCAGATCCATGTTAAGTTCACATCCAGTAGTGCATTAGTGATACTATTTAATTGAAACAAACTCTTTGAATGTAAATTAGTGGATAGCCTAACCACTAGAAGACTGCCCAGTGTTACAAGCACAGTGTCTATAAATGGGAAAATGTGCAAATAATCATGATTACGATTTCCCATGGGGTGGAGTATTCTAGTTATTGCTTCAGGCCAGTTGAGGACGGCAGTCCACCTCTAAGAAATCAGTCATGTCCATCATTACTAGGTTCAAATTGCTTCACCCTGTGCATAAATTAGTGACAATCGCAACCAGTTTTAATATCTGATGCTTAAGAGGAAGTTGCTATTGTCGCATTGGTTTTAAGATTTGTACATAAACACTTATTTTTTTTGAACATTATTTTGTATTTGTTGTACTTTAATACCTGGTGTACAGTTCCAGAAATAAATGTCTGGAAACCTTTTTTCTCCTATGAAAGTTTTCCTCCTCCTGCAACATTATTTGTCCCTTTAGTATGTTTGGACAAAGATTTTTAAAATGAATTATCAAATACTCCATTTGCAACTGACAAAAGGAAACTGAATGACAAAATCTATATTATTACTATGGAAAAGAATATGGGAAAAAGAATGTGCCACTTGCAAAAAGGATCAATATGACCTGTTGTCGAGAAGAAATTGAAAACAGTATTCCAACGGATCTCCATATAGAAAGGAACATTCCTTATTGATCAAGATGGTTCTATTATGCTGCTTATATCACATTTTACAGAAGACCTTCCTGTGCCATTAGGCATACCGGTAGATCCATGTTATATCTCTTACAGTGTTACAAACATGATAGTCCTTGAGAATGATACCAGTCTGGTAACTTTGGTTTTTGGGATGGGGTTTTTTTGATTTGTTTTTTTGTTTGGTAAGTGTAGCATCTTCTAGATTAAAGCAGGGGTCTCCAACCTTGGCAACTTTAAGACTTGTGGACTTCAACTCCCAGAATTCCTCAGCCAGCAAAGCTGGCTGAGGAATTCTGGGAGTTGAAGTCCACAAGTCTTAAAGTTGCCAAGGTTGGAGACCCCTGGATTAAAGCATTCATAACTACTAATGCATTGCAACACTACCTGTCCAAAGTTTAATTTGCTATAATGAAATTTCAGAACAGTAGGAGTAGCACCCACTGTAAACTCTGTTGTCCCACTCATGCATGCACACGCACACCACGGGTATTAGGAGTCTTTATTAAGGCTTCTAAGACAATTGTATTCCTCAGCACTTCCCTGTGCTGGCACCAGCTTAACCCCAATGAGTTCCACAGGCTACCCAAATGAAGCCAACACCAGTCCTCAAGGCAAGGCAAGTCCAGTCCACTAGGCAAAAGCAAGTTCCCAAGGCAAAGGCAAGGCAAGGCAAGGGCGACAGCTGAAGAGACACGATCCGAAGTTCAAGGCAAGAACTCACAGCAAGGAAACGAACACGTTCCCAACATCGCCTCCATCTATCTGCTGTGCTAAATAGCCAGTTTCTGGTGCAGCCCATCAAGAGGGGCGAGGCCGCTTGCTCATGAGTAATCAGGCTGACCTTCTCTGCTCCTGCCTTTTCTCTGCCCTACACGTTCTTGGATCAGGTGCAGAAGGCAGTTCCTCATCACTGACCGGCTGCGGCTGCATGCTTTCCCCACCTGAAGCCTCAGGGTTCTCCTGCTGCAGCTGTGCTTCAGCCAAATCCCTTTCAGACAGCTGCTTGGAGCCACTGACCAATTCCCCTCCAGATGTGCCTGGAACTGGTTCATCCTCTTCCGAGCTGACATCTGGAGAAGTATCTGGGAAGCGTCCGGGGAAGTCATCACATAAATACTGAGCCGAGGTGGCGCAGTGGTTAGAATGCAGCAC
Organism: Thermophis baileyi; assembly: GCA_003457575.1. Lineage (NCBI taxonomy): Eukaryota > Metazoa > Chordata > Lepidosauria > Squamata > Dipsadidae > Thermophis > Thermophis baileyi. The sequence continues at coordinate 4,701,969 of QLTV01000965.1, read as the reverse complement.
TGCAGGCTACTTCAGCTGACTGCTAGCTGCAGTTCGGCAGTTCAAATCTCACCGGCTCAAGGTTGACTCAGCCTTCCATCCTTCCGAGGTCGGTAAAATGACGACCTAGATTGTTGGGGGCAATTTGCTGACTCTGTGAACCGCTTAGAGAGGGCTGTAAAGCACTGTAAAGCGGTATATAAGTCTAAGTGCTATTGCTAGTGCTATATTCCACTTTTTTTTTTCTTTGCATGGCATGGATAACTTTGTTTGACAAGCTATAGTCTCGATAGATTCTCTAAAAGTGTCCACTGAATTGTAATTTATAATGTGATGGAAGGAATATTATTAAAATAAATGGGATGTAATCGTATACCTGAACCCCCAAAACACAATAAATCCCTGCTTTATACTATTATATACATGATTTAAAAAAAGCTGAACAAATGTAAACAAAGGTAAACTTCATTAACTTTAATGGGAATAACATCAAGAAAAATTAAGATTACAGTCTAAAAATATTGAAGTGGACTTCACAAATATATGCACTACACAATTTATTTTTGAGCTGTGACATTTCAACATAATCTTTATAATGATGCATTTGCTATGCAATTTGGTAAATGTGCGATAGGTAGTACTCTGTATCAAAAACATTCTATAGAAAAGATATATCAACAGCTATCAACAGTATTAATTCATTACAAGGGAGGTATTAATGTAGTATTTGTTGCAATCACACTGGAAAAAAGTTCTCAGAAATCTACCTAAATTCCATAGCTTTAAAAAATGGACACAAACAATATCTACTTTTAACAGGTTTGTTGCTGTCTTTTTACTGGATTTATCAAAAATCCAGTAAAATCCAGTGTCAAAATCGATCTCAAAACTCATTTATTTGAAAGCAAAGTGTTTATTTACTCATCTAAATCTTTTCTGTACAGAATTCCAAGAACTCTTGATGAGAATAAGGATTCAACTATAATTAGTTTCTGCAGATATGTCTAGAGGATGGATGGGGTGAGAGTTCCTGTTTCCAAAGACTTTCAGGTGCAGCCTGCACATGGATTTGTTATTTCTGTTTCTGAGTGTCCAGACATAATTTTTCATAAAAAAGTAGTAATCTGACATGTATGTTACCATATATATTACATATCAAGTCTATAGTACAAGCACTTCTTTGGTTTATATTTTTTAAGTTAACTAAATGGACAAAATTCTTTTAACAATAGTAAAAGAAATGATAAAGCCATTCAAAATCCAAAATATGAGTGTGTTAAATCCAATACATTTAAAGGACAACAGAGGGAGACAATGAACAACTTGAAGTCCCTATGCTGGGACCCAGGTACACTGGGGAACTCGTTTATTTCAACTCTTGTGCTTGTACTGGTGTTTGTGTAGCAAGCATTTCCCAAATAAGTTATGTCCCATACTAATCCACAAAGTTTAAATTTCAACCAAAGCTTTCAGATAGGCTATCGCTATTTAAAAAACCCAATAAGGTTGACTTAGTAATTATAGAGTGGAAGGCATGACCTAACTCTCAAAACTTTTGTACCAAAATGTATCTTCAATAATTCTTTGTTAAAGGATACCACATTTGGTTTAATTACTGTAAAAATCCATAGTTGACCATCAAGAAATAACTGTGTAATAGTTTGAAAAAAGTTCTTCTCCAGGGCCAATGTTTCGGAGAGCTACCAAAACCACACATCTCAAGGGCCTGCAGATTGAATATTTCAGGAAAAGAAGTTGGTCTCAATTGTGCATGGATATTTTTAACAACAAGCAATTTTTCCTCTGTTAACAATCTTGATATATCCGACTTCAAATATTTGAGAATGCTTAACAATTTAAATGATTAAATTATTCCAGAACTATTCAGAAATACAAATTTCTCACCTTTCTATTTCATGGCTGTAGTTTATGTTTGGGAGATACTGTTTAAATTCTACAGGAAAACATTTAGGTATGTTCAGTTCCTGATAGCAAACATTTGCTTCTTTTTCTGATGGAGAAAGAGAAATATCTTAAAACGAAGAAGAGATGCCTGTACATTAATATATCTCTGAATTTATTCAAGTAAACAATCCCTTTACTATCTAAGCCAGGGGTCCTCAAACTTGGCAACTTTAAGACTTGTGGACTTCAACTCCCAGAATTCTCCAGCCAGCTATGCTGGCTGGAGAATTCTGGGAGTTGAAG
>QLTV01000965.1:4634476-4699760 GCA_003457575.1 Thermophis baileyi | reverse complement strand
CAGTGTGCCCAGAGAGAGAAATATCTGCCTCTACCTAGGATCGAACTCCCAGCCTCCTGATGGTGAGGCGAGTGCTCCACCTCTAAGCCACTGCACCACTCCATCCTGGTACATGCTATGCGAGGTGCAAATCCTATTCACGATTTTCTATTGCTGGTGTGGTAGTTCAAAGCCGCTTTTGTGTTGGGGTCATTTATGTGTCTCTCTAAGCCAGGGGTCCTCAAACTTGGCAACTTTAAGACTTGTGGACTTCAACTCCCAGAATTCTCCAGCCAGCTATGCTGGCTGGAGAATTCTGGGAGTTGAAGTCCACAAGTCTTAAAGTTGCCAAGTTTGAAGACCTCTGATCTAAGCCCTTCTGCAGATGAGCAGACTATTCTCTGATGTAGAATAAACCTCCCCTATTTGCAAACTATAAATGGAAACCCACTGACAATATTTAGGCAGACTGACAACATGCCTAGCAACTTCAATTTTTAAATCTAACCAAAGGAGAAAAAAATTGGTCTTACCTGATGAACAATTATTAACATATTGTCCCACAGCCAACGGATTTTGTATAGCAGTTGTAAGCCACAAGACATCACACATTTTTAAAGGACCAAGTTGATCTCTTTTGCTGCATGACCTGAATGATATTATAACATTAGCCACAACATTCTTTATTTTATTCATTTAGGAGATTTATATTGCCACCTATTCGCACATGGCGACTCAAGGTGGCTTACAAGAATATAAAAACTTCATATAAAAAACAATAAAACTAATAAAAGAGAGAATCATATATAATAAAATAACCCCCACCCCCACCCCGGCAACAACACGTCATACGAGCCATTCAATGGGCTCCATCTTACTCTGCGTGCCCCAGGCGTGCTGGCAGAACCGGGTCTTCAGCGCCTTCTGGAATAGTGGAGAGTGGGGACCATTCTAATCTCTGGGGGAATGAAGTTCCAGAGAGAGGGAGCCACCACGGAGAAGGCCCTTCTTCTGGATCCCACCAGGTGTATCTCCCTAGGGGATGGGACCTACAACATTCCTTGCCTCCCCACTCTGATGGGTCGGGTAGATGTGACTGGCAAGAGATGGTCCCTCAGATAACCTGGTGCCAAGCCATTATTGCTTCTTGGACAGTTACAAATTACATTCACTTGCTAGAGCTGAATTACTGTACCCAACAGCCATACATCCTGTTCAATGGTGGAGCTAAGTATTTCTTTCTGCAAACTATAGTAGAGATAGTATGATACTAATGACTTGTTTTATATTCTTTTAAATTAAAAGAATGATAATTTGTACTTCTGAAAATCTGCATGCTGAGACACTAGAATAACTGTCTTTTTTGCTGGTCTCAAAATGCTGAGTACAGGCAAAACATAGCATGTCAGCTTGACCTTCAGATGAAGAGAGCGCAAGAAACTGCATTCAGTTAGTGCCCTACTCTGAACTGCCACTATGGTCCCTCTCCACCAAAAAGGAAAGAAAATAACGTATAAGAGCTCCTGTCATTCTGTAATTTTAGTATATCCTGTAGAAATCAATATAAATAGCATTTTATCCACCAACTACCTATTAGCAATGATCTTGGCCAGAAATTCCAGCACCAGGAAATACGCGTAAGTGCTTTGTTTGCTTAAATGTTGAAACACTTAACAAGACACATACAAGTAATACAGATAACTTTATCAAACCAAACCCTACTGATTATTTGATTGCTTGATTATGTGCCATCAAGTCTTCTCCAGGATGATCTGTTCCCAACCTGGTCCTCTAAGCCTTACAACAATGCACCTATCACCAACGTAATCGAGTCCAACCACCTTGCTGCTGGTCATCCTCTTAATTCTTTCTTCCACCTTTCCCAGCATTACAGTCTTCTCCACAGAGCTAGGTCTTTGTATAATGTGTCCAAAGTATGATAATTTGAGTCTGGTCATTTATGTCTTGAATATTTCCAACATTGGCATTGTGGTTTCCAGTCACAAGCAGCACATCTTGCTTGCTCCTCCGCGAGCTGCACTGGCTCCCTATTGGTCTCCGGGCTCAATTCAAGGTGTTGGTCATTACCTTTAAAGCCCTACATGGCTCAGGGCCAGGTTATCTTCGAGACCGCCTTCTACCTCATAGTTCCCAGCGACCGGTAAGATCCCACAGAGCTAGTCTCCTCCAGGTCCCGTCAGCTAAGCAGTGTCGGCTGGCGGGCCCGCGGGGAAGGGCCTTCTCTGTGGCTGCCCCAGCTATGGCTGCCCCGGCTCTCTGGAACCAGCTACCCCCTGAAATCCAGACTGCCCCCACCCTATTGGCCTTCCGGAAAGCATTGAAGACCTGGCTTTTCCGGCAAGCTTGGGGCCGTTGATCTCGCAATTTGCGAGGTCCGGCCTTGAATGATATGTATGTATGTGACTGTTAACTGGTTTTCTTATATTTTATGATGTTTTAAATATATTTTCTATACCCTGCTGTAAGCCGCCCAGAGTCCTTCGGGAGTTGGGCGGCATAGAAATACAATTAATTAAATTAAATTAAATTAAATTGCATGTCTGTCAATTTCAACTTACATTTGATCGTTAAATTCATCAACCTCTTTTTCTGCATTAGTGGTTGAGGCATAAATCATAAAGTTATGATTATAAGCTGCCCAGAGTTATCGTGTGGTAAGACAGGTGGCCAATATAAATAAATTTAGACAATGCCATACCACAAGATTCTCTAATTAGTATTAATCAGTTGTTCTTTGCATAATAGCCTGGTATTGTCTTTAATAACTTTTTCTTAACTATGTAATTAATACCATTCCTTGTTTTTTTATGTCTGAGTAGAAAACAATTTGATCTTCTGATTGAAAGTTTCCAATTTTAGTCCAGCTCAATTCACAAATGTCAGTGGAGATTCTCAGTCATCCAGGTCATGGTTGTCCCAAAGGTACTTTTTCAAGAGGCAACTGGACTTTCTGGTTTTATTCAAGCTTCTTGGATAAGAAGGGAGACATCTTCAAAGAAAAACCAGAAAGTCCAGTTGCCTCTTGAAAAAGCACTTTTGGGACGATCTCAATTCACAGTTACCTAAGCTGTCAATATGTAGTATATTCAACTTTCAGCTGTGTTGAGCTTTCCTGTTACAACTCTAATTTGCGGATTTAAATTTTCTTTTTCTGCAAGGCAAAATCAGCAAGTAGATATCCCAAAGGCTTTAATTTAGTTATTTCATACAGTTTGAATTCTGAAGATCCACAGCTCTTCCTCAGTAGCATATTGAATACTTATTACCTGAACTTTATATGGTATAAATATTAAGAGTAATTATTAATTGCTCTTCATTTATATCAATATTTACTCAATGCTATTATGCCTTACCTGTATATAGCCTTTGAGATTCCCCTATTATTTCCATCAATAAGTACACCGTCGATGCACCTAAATATAAATGGGTTGCCAATGGATTGAAAAAATATGGGTTCATGATTTTCATAGACTGTGCCTGTTTTTAAAAAAAGCAGTTATTTTAGATCCTTATGTATATATTTCTTAGCTATATGTAATGAATTAAATATAGTTATTCTTCAATAGAGCAAAATCTTAACTTTTGTCTCAATAGCATAATATTCTTAGAATTTTGACATGGATTAAATACCCTTTTACTTTCCAAGGGGTTTGGTACATGATTTCTGAGACACACTAAGCTGAAGAGTAACAACAGTTCAAGAAACAGTTGAATAAGGATTTGAACGTAGGTTCCTGCAGTTGAAATCTGAGTATATGAGTACAGGTTGTCCTCAACTTACAACAGTTCGTTTAGTGACCGTTCAAAGTTACAATGGTCCTGAAAACAAATGACTGTTTTTCACACTTATGACCATTGCAGCATCCACAGTCATGTAAAGAAAATTTGGATGCTTGGCACCTGATTCGTATTTATGAAGGTTGCTGTGTCCTGGGGGGTCATGTGATCACCTTTGCAACCTTCTGGCAAGCAAGGTCAGTGGGGAAGGTAGATTCACTTAACAACTGTGTTACTAACTTAACAGCTGCAATGATTCACTTAACAATGGTGGCAAAAAGATCATAAAATGGGACAAAACTCACTTAACAAATGTCTCACTTAACAACAAAAAATTGGGGTACCTATATCTACCATGTCACACTGGTTTTATTTTACTAATGTATAATACTGATAATGTATAATACTAATATCAATATGAAAGACGTCATTGATGCCATCTCCCCCGCTTTCCCAAGGATTACTGAGCTGGCAATGGCTGCATAATAACAGGACAAAAGTGCGCTATTTAAAAAAAAGTACATATCATAGTAAATTTGGCCCTGTCAGCATAGTACTGGCAATCCTAGAAAACAGAATCAAACTGTTTTGAAAAATACTTGGGAAACACTTAAGCAAGGGATGTTGATTAGTTTGCAGGGCATCTGTTAACAGACAGCTACAAAACATAACAGTCCTCACTTACTTCAAGTTGGTAATGCCCAGAAGACTAAATAAAGGCATTGGACGGTTAATTCATATCAGGGAGAAAAGCTGTTGTTTAAAGAGCTTTTAAACATATTAGATCCTAGTTCAAACTCTGCCAGCTCCAAAGGTCTTAAAAGATCCTGGAGAACTTTTGACTTCAGTTTTGATGATAATGAGGAAGATGGATTCAATTACAACCCAGTGGGCAGAATTTGGAGCCTGGAATCCAGGACTCAATTCAGAAAGTGTTGAGTTCCTGGCTTGAAAACAGCTGTGTTGCTTTGTTAAAATATGAAACCATTAATCATCCTTCCATCCACCCACCCACCTATCCATCTATCCACCTTCCCAATCCTTCTAAAGTGTCCTCCACATATAAACATTAAGTCAAGGATTAAACCTAAAGCTATGATCTGCTGCATCACCTGATGAATGAAATGTAAAGCGGTTTCTATATGAATTTATATGAAAATATTTCCATACCAGGATACATTGATACAACTGTTCCTTCTGGAACAAACCCTTTTGCTACAAAAACTCCTATTCCAGCTGACTCCAGTGAACTGGGTTGTCGAATAATGCTGAATCCTAGTGTACTGAACAGAACTTCTTCTGGATTAAGGGCTCTTTGACGTTCTTGATCGTTGTATACTGCTTTGGGTATTGTTTTGGATTGCACTGAGTGTATTTCTGGATATTTTGATTTAATTTCTGGAATTACATTCAAAAGGCACATTTGTCTGTTCAAGTCATTTACAAATAAAGATCTAAATGTTTTCAGTAATGTTTGAAGGACATTTTCATCAGAAGCAATTTTGTCTTTAGATTCTTCTGGCACAAACCGTAGAGTCCTGAAGTAAGATAGGAGGAAAAGGTAAGTAAAAGAATGGTCACGGTTTAAAATTCCATAAATTTGTAGGGAAGGAAGCATACAGAAATATATATTTTTCTTTTTATAAGAAAATTTTGTTAAATTGTTAATAATGATTATAATTTCCAAACATGGTTATTGTGGTATCAAACAGATAGACAGGATGTCCACTTCTATACATCATCTAGGCCAGAGACCTTAACTGGATGCTCCTCAGCACCTGTTAATGCCTGCAAAGGTCTTGTGTTCCCCCAACCCTGCCTTTAAAAAAAAAAAAATCCTAGAATGGCTGGTCTGGAAAAATAGTTTGTAATCACATCTGTCTTGTGCTGAGATTCCTAGGCAAATGACTGACTTGCTGTCTCAATGGCTTGTGTTTCTCCCACCAGAGGGGAAAACAAAAGAAAAGCTTCAGTGCAGTGTTTCCCAACCTTTTCGGCTCGGAGGAGGCAGGCGGTGGTGATGGCGATGGTGGGGGAGGGGGATGATTTCGCGCACACGCATCTTCACCCACCAGTTTGGTGGCCCTGTTCTGAATCGGCTGTGGCCCGGCATTACTAGATGATGATGATTTCTTCAATTTATATGTTACCCAACTCCTAGTGATTCTGGGCAGCTTACAATTGTTAAAACATTTTTTAAAACCCAAAGAACAATACCGAAACATAAAAACAACACAAGTCAAAGGGACAATTCGACAATGATGACAGAGGGAAGAAAAAGGAAGAAAGAGGCATCAATCATCCTGTCCAAAGGCTTGGAGAAAAAGCCAGGCCCTTCAAAATCCCAGTGGATGGGGAGCAGTTTGAATTTCAGGGGAACCACATTCCAGAGGGCAGGCACTGCTACAGAGGAAGCACATTCCAAGGTCCCAATAGGTGACACTGATTCACTGCCAGAGTGAACCATTCAGACAAATATTATGGGAGAATCATAGCCTTAGTCAATGTAGCTAGTAAAACAGTTGCAACTTACCTCTTATCTGCAAATTACTATATGCCCATAGTGACTAGAGTTCACAGATTTGAAATTACAATCCCTAGTCCCCTTGGGATGCACAAACAGTTATCTTAGCCCTCTCTAGATATTGATGAGGGCAAAATGCCCACAATCCATATGGTAGTGTAAATTTGTTAGCTACACAAACATGCACACCATTCTCCCTGTGTTTCAACTCTTTTAGTTGGCAGGTTATGATTAATTTGTATTTAATAAATATCACCTTTGCCTTCTACTGAGAAAAAGTAGGGACAAGGATCACTTCTAACGACAACATATTTCAAACAAAGAAGAGACTTTACTCACTAAAATCTACTATACTACTGATGACTGGATGAAGAGTAGCATATTGTAGGGCAACCCCCACCAACTTAAAACTGATAATTTGTGATCAATGTCCAACAGAAATTTTTATAAAATAAAAATATTTCATAAATCTGTTGCGAGCATTAGTATCCTAGTAGACAATAAAAAAGAGCCGAGGTGGCGCAGTGGTTAGATACTGCAGGCTACTTCAGCTGACTGCTAGCTGCGGTTCAAATTTCACCGGCTCAAGGTTGACTCAGCCTTCCATCCTTCCGAGGTGGGTAAAATGAGGACCCAGATTGTTGGGGGCAATATGCTGACTCTGTGAACCGCTTAGAGAGGGCTGTAAAGCACTATAAAGCGGTATATAAGCCTAAGTGCTATTGCTAATAAAAATTATTTGTGTGTGAAAATGTAACACTATAATTCCCTACAACAGTGGTTCTCAAACTGTGGGTCGCGACCCCTTTGGGGGTCGAACGACCCTTTCACAGGGGTCGCCTAAGACCATCGGAAAACACATATTTCCGATGGTTCCGAGACACCGCTCCTCTATCCATACGAGTACCCGGGGAGGTGCGACGCACGGGTGGCCCTCAAATGCGCAGGCACCGACGGAAGGGCCGCACGCACTAGCCCGCCATCTTGGTGCCACACACTCTTTGTCACCTCATCGCTTCTCGCCTGGCAATGCGCACACGCGGGGAGAGGGCGGGGAGGGGGTCGTGGCGGCGGGGCGGGGGTCACGGCATTAGGAAGGTTGAGAACCACTGCCCTACAACTTCACTCAGTATATTAAAGCAAACATTTTCATCCTGCTATATTTATTAGTTTGCAAGGGAACCTAGAATCAATTCAAACTTGTGTTATTACAGACACCTGTTTGTTAATTCAGAAATCACAGATTGGAGGTTGGAGAGAAAGCCCAATTAAGTTGAATGTGAACTGCTGTCAATATAGAATTGTCCTCATACAACCACATTCAGAAATATTCCCTTTTGAGTTTTAATTACTGTTCAAAGTAAATGAGTTACTTAATTGTACTTATGAAGAGAATGTTTGCCTTTTTTTAATCCATCATATATGGAGAGACGGGCGCAGGTTGTTAAAAGAAAAATTTCTATCAGAAAGTGGAAATATTGGTACGGAAAAGAGAGGAAGGAAGGAAGGAAGGAAATGGTTTAGTGATAGGGATAAAGGAAGAAAGAGAAAGTGAAAGATGAAGCTTCGATCCGGTTGGAAAATTCTGGCGAGAAGGGGTTGGCAGCAATGCGATCCATCGGAATCCCGCAGCCTTCCAACAGCGCCCGCAAGAAACTCGCATAGGGTGTTCCCGGTCTCTCTGTATTGTTCACCCCCCCAAGCGAGTCCCTTCCTTCCGCGGCCCGGGAGGGAAAGGCGTCCGCGCGCCCTCGCCCTCACCTGCGCTTGTGGCGGAGATTGAGCGCAATCCAGGGCACGAAGCGGTACTTGTAGGCCTCCCAGCGCCTCCGCAACCCTCCTAGCATGGCGGGGTCGGGCCGGCAAACCGCCCCGCCGCCCGAAAGCAGCAGAAGGCGCGCCGCAGCGGACGAATAAAAATGGGTGTGGGTGTGTGCGTGTGTGAACGTGCTCCCGCCAATCTCGAAGGCGGCTCTCAATTTCTTGGGGGGAAGCTAATCTGCCTTTCGCCAATATGCTTCATCGTGATGGGGGACATAACCCCCAAATAAAAGCGCTTAATATCCCAACTCTCCCCTCCAGATCTGGGCCTCTCCAATTCGCGGAAAGAATCCTCCGGAACCAAACTCGACACGGGCAGTTTCCCGGGACGTGTTTGAGGGCGGGGATGCTGGCCACCTCGGTAGCAAGTTTACGCTCTGGTTTCTGTGCCTGTCTGGGAAAAATCTGGGGCGGATCCGAATGGTGGGCGACAATTGCCGCACATTGTTTGCAGGCTTACTTAGGAGCGGAATACTTGGTTTCACGTTAAAGTCTTGTGCGGTCAGGCCTCCTGTTAGCAGTGGAGTTTTCGAGAGTTGGTCGTAGCGATTAGGAGTGCTTGTTAGCAACAGCCAGCCACGGCTGGCAGGAAAGTTGACGAGTTAAAATCCTGATTTTTCGAATGTTAGTTGAACTAATGAGAACCTTTTTGTACAGGTAATCCTCGACTTACAACAGTTCATTTAGTGATCATTCAAAGTGTACAACAGCCCTGAAAAAAGGGATTTATGACCGTTTTTCACAGTTGCAACCTTTGCAGCATCCCCATAATCATGGGATCAAAATTTGGATGCTTGGCAACTGGTTCATACTTATGACCATTGCTGTGTTCCAAGGTCATGTGGATCCCCTTTTGCGACCTGACAAGCAAAGTTAATAGGGAAACCAGATTCACTTAGCAACCGGGTTATTAACTGATCAACTGCAGTGATTCACTTAACAACTACGGCAAGAAAGGTTGTAAATGGGGGCGAAACTCACTTAACAAATGTCTCACTTAACAACAGAAATTTTGGGCTCCATTATGGTCATAATTCAAGGATTACCTGTAGTTCTCCCTTTCAATCGAATAAGAGAATGAAGACCCACAAACTTTTTTTCCCTTTTTTGTGGTGGAGCAGGTACTATGAAACTTCTTGCCCCTTGAAATTCGATCAGCTTTTTACTGTAATCATTTAATCAACTATTTTGTTTATTTATTTAAAACATTTATATAGCCTCCCAGCTTTCCACCATTAACCTTCATGAAACTTTTTAAAAAATCAAAGTGTTTCAGAGATATTGCCTTCTTGTTTTGTTTTGTTGGCTTTCTGATTTTGTTTACAGTATTTTTTAAATATACATTTTATTGAGATTGTAAGCTTCTGTATCTGTCAACTGAAAATTGAATAAATACTATTTACTAGTCATAAATAATAAAGGGATAGTTCCCCCCATATTTTAGCAGACGACCAAGCAAAGAAACGGGAAGGTGGAAGGAAAGAGAACCAATGGCAGGATGGATGAACCAGTGGTGGTGGGTACAGGCATTGGGAAACTTGAAAGACCAGGTTAGGAACAGATATTGATGAAGAAAAATCTATGTAATTGTTAAGAGTTGACATTGACTTGAAGGCAATAACCAGTCAATGCCTATTGAATTGATCTCATATAATGCTGTGTTCCAGCTTTTCAGTTAGTTAGCATGGCAATGATTGTGGGCACAGGTATATTTTGTGGAAATTAATTCAATAAACAAAATGCTTGGCAAATTATGTCATACAGTATAGCAATAGCACTATAGCACTTAGACTTATATACCGCTTTACAGTGCTTTACAGCCCTCTCTAAGCGGTTCACAGAGTCAGCATATTGCCCCCAACAATCTGGGTCCTCATTTTACCCACCTCGGAAGGATGGAAGGCTGAGTCAACCTTGAATGAGTCACAAATCTGAGATATTCACAAAAACCAGAGCACACTGCCAAGCTGCACTCTCTGCTTTCCTCCTGTGTAAAAAAGCCTTCAGAGCCAGCAATCACACCATCTGGAGGAACGCTGAAGAGTGATAGGCATACCCTTTTTGGCTTCCCAGACCCTTTGAGTAGAGCAATTAGTTGTTGCCACACTGCAGATTCTGCCTTCTGCATTGGTTGATTTCAACTGTCCCCTCCCTGGTGCTTTGGACTGTTGTAATGTAAAGGATGTCTCAGTCTTACTTGGTAGGTACCATGTGTGCAGGAAGAGGTTACCTGCCATCAGTAGGATTCAAGCAGCCTTTGGACAAAGTTGAGAGAAAGGTGACTGGTCACAAAGGGGCTCCTTTTGCTGAAGAATCACCACAGCAGTGCTTCACCTCTTGCACACTCCTTCAAGAAACCAGAAGCCAAGGAGACATTCCTCCTCAACACTGTTGTGCTCTCCTGGCCCCTTGGTCACCCTCCAATCAGCTGGAGCCAATAGTCCTGGCAGTCTTACAATCCCACTAGGTGGCCAAACAGAGTAAGCATCCCCCCTCCCGGTTTGTCTTCAGGAGCTTTATTTATATACAGGTAGTCCTTGACTTACAACTGTTTGTTCAATGATGATTCATAGCTACTATGGCAGTCTCAGAAAAAGTATTTCATGACCTGTACTCACTCTCATTCACACCACCCCTCATGGTCACATGATCACAATTTGGGCACTGCACCTGGCACTCTTTTGGACAAAGTTGAGAGAAAGGTGCACTTGGCACCTTTTTGACTAGTCATATGGTCATGTGACCACAATTTGCAACATTTTTTACTGGTTTTTGATAAAAAAGCATTTATTGGGAAGCTGGATTTGCTTAATGACCATGTGATCTGCTTAACAACCACAGTGATTCATTTTATAAGTACCATAAAAATGGCTGTAAAATCAGTTCTAGTCACATTTGACTGAACTTATGACTGCACTGACTTACAACTGAAATTTCAGTCCAAAATGTGGTTGTAAGCCAAGAACTACCTGCTTTCAAATTAAAGGCCACAGAACTCTTAAAACAGCTCTGGTAAGTTTAGAGTTACAAACCACTGAACAATAAAAACAGATACAAATCATACATCCAGAAGACAAACTATACGTAAGAACATTTTGCATAAAGACTCAACAACCACTCTACTTCAAGGCCTTGGAGAATAATAGCCAGGTTTCCAACGACTTTCTGAATATCATTGGGATGGGAGCCATATACCGTAGGTCTCTGGAGGATGCTATTCCACAGGCTGACCCTACAACAGAGATCAGAAATGTGTAAAATGGTACTTGGCACTGGGTTCCGACAGAATGTTGCTGCCAAGACCTCTTAACTAATCTGCTGCCATCTGTGCGAGAAACAGCAAATGCTGCAAAGTAGCTTTTTCATTCTTTATGAAAGAGGTGCCCCCAGAGGTGGGCTGCTGCCGGTTCGTACCGGTTCGTGCGAACTGGTAGTTCCGACCAGTGGGTGGGCCTGCCCCTGCCCCCGGTGCTATCCCGTCCTATATCGCCGTGTTTTTGAAGCCGTGCACATGCGCAGAAGGCAGCGCGCATGCCCGCTCTCATTTTCAATGCTGGGCGAACCGGTTGTTACATTATGTGACGCCCACCTCTGGGTGCCCCCATGGTTTCCCCTCTCCTCAATGTTTGGAGATTCTGCTATAGACATAGGAGATGAGGGCTTTGGACTTCATGGCCATATTAACACGACTGAAATGGAAAAACTCAAAACAGGACCTGTTCTGGTTAGAACTTGTGTAGGTAGAGAGGGAAGGAAAGGTTGAATACAATCTTCTAGGGAAGCTAATTTGTCCAGAAGCTACAGCCGTAGGTGAGATCTCACAGGTCCATCAGATGTATACTCAAACCTGAATTGATCTTAGAATTTGCTCCCATGCTGCCAGGATGAGCCAGCAGCAAAGTCTGAATTTTCTGAAGTTACTTTTATAAAGAGCAAATTTCAATCCAAAATAAATATGGAACAAGAATGAGCATGGTAGTCTTAAAAAATAAAATCCAAATTCCAAGAATTATGAAAAACTAAAGCAAGTTCACAGTTCCCATTAAAAATATAATTTTATAAAGTTGCAAGATTCTATCGCTGTAACCCCAACAATATCAGTAGTTTTTAATCCGTCACATTCATTGATGGGTTTGAAAGCTTTAAGAATCCTTACCCTTACCCTACAGGAATATGTAGATAAAGCAGTTATAGATTTTTGTTATAGCAGTTATAATTCCAAATACAAACTGTTTCTAAAACCAAGAAACAGAAACAATGACATCCTTACTTGCAGGCACTTTTCAGACCACATAACAGGTGACAAGATCTTGTTTGCTTAAAGGAAAATACATGTAATACAGTAATTCCAGGAAGTAATAAAGTCAAGTTAATTGCCATCAAAAAAGGACAAGTTTTGTCCAAAATCTTTTATTTACTATAAAGACAAAACCACCAAAATAGGTACAAATTATACTATAAAATTGGTTCAAGGGGTAAAAACTTTTAATTAAAATATCTTGATATATTTAAAATAACAAAGAATATAATGAAGCCAAATTTTCTTAACCCAGAGATCTTTAAAATTTACTTGCACAGTAAGGTGCTAAGAAGTTAGCCCTTAAGCCCTGGAACTCTTAGGAATCAGTCACATAGCAAATATAATTTCAATGTGAAAGTGAACTTTGGTAGAAGAAAATCTATAGGATACCTGAGGTAGTAGAAACTGGAATAAACAGCAGTAGACGTTATTTACAACTTAGGTACCAAATAACATTAAGAGCACAAAAATAATTACATAATACAATTTTCAGTCCAGCTTTGATCCAAAGAAAATAAGATTACATCACATCTGCATTTAAAAACACAATTACCAGCAAGCGGAGGAAAATGCAAACAAACTCGAAGAATGCTTTTAGATACCTAGAGGTGGTCCAAGTTTGATATATGAAAGACATGGTGATCTACAAGGATAATACTGATTAGCTGAGGTTTGTCAGTTTATATAATTGACATTTAAGTCCAAAGTTGTATTTATCTGACAAGCGATCTTCCAGTACATGAATTGGCAAGAGTGCATCCTTTAAAGCTTGCACAGAAGAAACTTAAAAACAATATGATTGGAATAAAGACAAATTCTAAACTGAAACAAGTCAAATACAAACAAAGCTACAAAACTTCACATTTAGATTTTTTTTAACTCTTCAAAGTCTCCCAATAATAAGAGAAAAAAAAAGCAAAGGAATGTAACATTTCAAGAAGAAATACACATCCACCTTTAATGACATTGCTCTTGATTAACTTTAGCATGGTCATTGTGTAAACCTCCATTAAGTTTGTTTCCAATTTTAAAAAATTGTACATTGCCTAAATTGTACAGTATTATAGCTTATCAAGTTTGTCCTGAGCCTTTGATCATAACCAATTTCTGATCAATATTTCAACTGGCTTCTGAAGAGTTAAAATTGGAACAGTTATTTTAACAAAAGTTGATTAAACACAGTCAAAACTTTACTTCAAAAAAATTGCCAGAAAGTAAAAGAAGAGCTGCCATTTTCCTTCCATTCATCAGAATTTAAAAACCTGCCATTGAAATCATCAATGACACATCTGTTTAAAAAAAGGTTCTGCATCCTTGGTGCAAAAAAATTTCTTCAAGGCTAATTTCATTGCGTAAAAAATTTAAACACAACTTTTTAAATGGCTCTTTTCCATTTAAAAAAAATAGTTCCCAATAACTTAATTATCAACTATTATGTATTTTCACATTTCCACCCTGCCATAATCCAAATTGTAAACGATGGGGCTGTGCAAGGATCATGCTGCAAGGCCACACGGTCAGCTTGTTGTGAGACAAGTTGCCTCGTCTGTCCCGTATTGCTGCAATGTCACGCCCACCGACTCTTTCCCAATTTTGGAACCTCTCCATTTGTTATTAAGGGAAGGCACCTAAATAAGCAACTGTGTCTTGTCCTGTTTTTTTTTAAATTAAAATAGGATTCTATTTTCAGGAAAGGCTGTTAATGTGGGGATAAAGTCACAGTTCGTAGAAACTGCTTCTGGGGATTTCAGGCGTGACTCTTTACAAGTGCCCATGATGCATTTCTCCTTATCTGAATGGGTTCACGCCAAATCAGAGCACAGCCCCAGTAAAAAGATGACAAATGGCATAAGGAAAACAGCAGGAAAAACAGCAAACATAATGCAATGCTAAGAGTAAGGCTGAATTTAAAGCAGGGGTCTCCAACCTTGGCAACTTTAAGACTTGTGGACTTCAACTCCCAGAATTCCTCAGCCAGCAAAGCTGGCTGAGGAATTCTGGGAGTTGAAGTCCACAAGTCTTAAAGTTGCCAAGTTCGAAGACCTCTGATTTAAAGCTTCAGCTTTAAATAGAATAGAAGGTGGGTATCAGAAGGCTGTATGACACAATACTCCTTTCTACCACAATTTTACCATGAGCTGTGATATTAAAAAGGGCTTCAAAACAGAACATTCACTTAGTCCTTGGCTATGAAGTTCTGTTATTCAAAAAAAAAAAACAACAACAACATGTGCACCCCTACCCCAATAACACATCCTGTTAAAAACACTGACTCAAGGGCAGCATTGTATTGCAGGTTTCAAACCAATTTTAATCATATTCTTTTACAGTAAGCTGTCCAGCAATATTTAGCTTGAACTTAATTCTGGCTATTTGGGTTTCTTTTAAAGCATTTTTTCCCTGAATGTGAAGAAAAGATAAAATGAAACTACACAGTGGTATCTTCCAAAGGACAGTTACAAGACTAATAGTAAGTAAGTCAACCACAGTTGCCATACTTAGTGACTCTAAAGCAGGCAAAGATGATTTTAAAACTATCCAAATTTTCTTTTTCCACATAAAGAACAAATTTTACCATAATGTAGACACAAACTTTCTTTAAAATGGATTGTTGGAATTTGCATGTTCTGAAAAAAAAAATATAGTGATGCGTTTTTAAATGGCTCTTTAGCCACTCAACTGCTAATATTGCTGAAGAAATGCTTTAAAATAAAGTTTTTTTTAAAAAATCACGTTTTCCACTAAATAATCATGCAGATCTAAAAGAGGAATTGCTTCTCTGTTCATGAACAGACACATCTTTGAGAAAGGCACAGTTTACATATTTCTGCACAATTTGTGAAATGTTACGTATGAACTTATGTCAAGATCTCAATTTGTCAGTCACATACCCTGTTTCCCCCAAAATAAGACATCCCCTGATAATAAGCCCAATCGGGCTTTTGAGTGCATGGCAATAAGACCAAGCACTTATTTCAGGGTTCAAAAAAATATAAGACAGGGTCTTATTTTCGGGAAAAAACGGTACATATAGGTCCTCTACTGACCTCAAGTCCTCAAAACATATAATTAAGGCCGGCAGAGCAATTAATACACATTGCTATGCAAACCTGCACAGGAAGACCAGCACTTTATATTTTCAGTAGCATCAAGTTCAGTGTACCCCCAGTTTTCTACAACTACCACGTAGTGCGAAAGACAGGGTGTTTTAACAACTCCCTTGCTGGGGGTCTGTCCTGAGGTTGGAGCTCCAAACATCGAAGTGCCACATCCCTTAAGCCTGGAGTCAAATGCAGTGGGATTGTTGGAGCTGTAGTTGCACTAGCAATCTATAATTAAACAGAAAATAATAATTACACAAAAAAAGCCCAAAACAAGAGATTATATTCTGCAGAGCATCTTAGTATTTGCACTGCTGACAATGTACACATTAAGTTTATTACAGTTGATTCTCGTTATTCCATATTTATGAATTCGCCTACTTTCTAAAATTTATTTGTAACCACAAAATCAAGAGTTATGGTCTTTTGCAATCATTTGTGGACGTGCAAAACAGAAAAAAATGGAGTTGCTCTCCATCAGACATTCCCAGCTGAGGTTTCAGTATTCACAACTTCAGTGTCTGCAGCAACTTATAGAACAGAACTACCGAAAATCATGAGAACTGACTATATATTGATACTATAAATACATGTGTCCATGGTGGAGGATATATGCATACTTTGCAACAGATTTTGCAACAGATATGAGCCGCGGTGGTGCAGTGGTTAGAGTGCAGTACTGCAGGCTACTTCTGCTGATCACCGGCTGCTAGCACTTTGGCAGATCGAATCTCACCAGGCTCAAGGTTGACTCAGCCTTCCATCCTTCCGAGGTCGGTAAAATGAGGACCCAGATTGTTGGGGGCAATATAGTGACTCTGTAAACCGCTTAGCGAGGGCTGTAAAGCACTATGAAGCAGTATATAAGTCTAAGTGCTATTGCTATTGCTATTTTCAGACTGTTCAGGAATTAATACCTGAGACAAAATAGGCAAGAAGGAAGGAAAACATATTTGCTCTGTTTTTCTTTTCTTTTTCTTTTCAACTGCTATTCTTTAAACCACTGGAATTTATTCATACCCCTTTAAAAATAAAATAATAAATTGGGATACCTTGCATATGATGTGGCTATTACAGAAAATGTTTCTCAAACTGTGAGAATGCTTTCAAAATATAAGAGATCCCTAATCACCCTTTGAAAAGGATATATCATGTTCTTCACATCCTTTAGCTTATGTGCATGGTTATCATTTAGCCTAATCCAGCTATCTGCTGCAAATTCCTTTCCTCTCAAGTTCTAATGACAAATTTACACTGCACTCTTGGGCATGTCAGTGGCCTTTGAATGGAGAAGCTCTCAGTGCATTTCCTCAACTATAGGCTTTACACGTTTTCTCTTACGGATCATTTTACCTTAAATATCAAAGCAAGATGATTGGAATGTTTCTCTGCGTTCCAGGGGGGCTTAGCACAAGCCATTTCTATAATAGCACAGCCAACACTCCACACATCACAGCTCCTGCCATACTGTTGGCCTCTCAACACCTAAGAGAGGAAAAAAATAAATGAGAGTTAACTTTGATTCATCAATGGAGCACCTTTAAAAAAAAAACAGTGTAAAATGCTTTATCATGAGATTAGCCTAAAATAGTAGGACGCCATCATAAAATGTCATGAGAGATTGCTTTATTTCAGTATCTATAAAACACTGTTCGTGAAAATATTACTCTTACAAATAACCCTTGCAAATTCCAGATCAGAACATAAATGTCAACTTTATAGATTTTCTTCAGCTTTTGCTAGGTTTTAGAAATCCCATGAAAATTAAATACTTGTTCCTGTGAGACCAATGGCCCCATTAACTTTTTTCGAAGAGAATGTGGAAATGGAGGACTATTTGTGGTTCCCAAAGTGCATTAATCATTTATGTATTTTTAGCAATTCTTTGTTTTAAGAGCAGCTGTCTAACATGAACTCTGCTTGACAGCAAAGAAAGAAAATGCCAGTGCTATTAGGGCAGACAAGTCAAGGTATTTTGCTATTTATTTCCAGAACAATGTTTCTTAAAGCACGAGTAGCTTGTTCTTAAAAGATAGTTCACATATCATCACAAATTAGGCTGGTCCACTAATATTGTAATGGGGAAGATGCTTTTCAAACTAACAATGAAAGAACCTTGTATCTACATACAGGAGAGAAGGCATCAGATAAATGATTGAAAATGCAGATGCACTCTCCTGATTTGGGTCACCATTTCATATTACTATGATGACAAGGTCATTAACTATTTCAAGTTAAGAAAAAACTGAGCAAGAGTATTGGGATATGACTATGGCTGCTATTGCCCTACAAATTATGCATATGTCTTTAGATGATGTCCCAATTCTTAGGTCAACTATGGCCCTTTTATGACTTGTGGACTTCAACTCCCAGAATTCCTGAGCCAGCCATGTTCCCCATCTCTGCCATAGGTGATAGATGAACGTTAAATTATTCAAAGTCAATCAAACTCTGAATAATGAGAGGGAAAAAATGGGAACTATTTCAATCAGTTCTTGTGAGTTTCTTTAAAATAGGTGGCTGGTTGGCCTATGTGGGAATCATGGAATTGGATTTTGGCTTGATCAAGGAAGGCTCTTCTCATATTCATGTACCCTCCTAAATTAGTGTTTCATGGAATTAAAGAAAGGTTAAGTTGAAAGTTGTTAATATCCCTTCTCCCAAGATGAAATCTTACCTCTGGTGCCATAAATGCAATAGTCCCCAATAACTGTCCTTGAAATTCTCCAGCGCCAGTTCCTTTTGATGCCAATCTAGCTGCTGCTCCAAAATCAGCAATTCTTAGCCTATGACCTGTGCTATCAATTAACAAGTTGGCACCTGTTGGCATTATTAGAAATGCAATTAACTGATGAAAGAAATGCAAATACACTTGTGGTAGAAAATGAAAAAAATGAACTATTTTTCTTTATTCAATAACTTAATTCTGGGGTAAATTTAAATATATGTTGCAGTCTACATTGTTGAATTATATATATAAAAGTTAGTATAATAATAATGGATTATACAATAAATTAGAATCAAAGGACAGAATAACAATCTGGATACTTGAATAGTTATAGACTCAAGGCTTTTTTTTATTGCTGTTGCATATGTCTATTAGAGATGTTCCCAAATTTTATTATGATTTCTAAGTTAAAAGAAATAGTAAGAAAGCAACAACTAAATACAATATATATTTTGTTTTCAGAACACAAATAGAATATTAAAACTAAAAAAAACTAAAGTAGCTATCCAATAGCTCTTGAAATATTAAAAAATTATAATGTGAATCTTTTTTTCATTTCTAAGCAAGTTCTCTGTGCATGGCAAGTCAGAGCTCTGCCTTTGTCTTTTATATATAAATATTTATCTTACGGATGATTATACATACAATAATATATAACAACTAGGCTTGAAGAAACCTAAGAGAAGTTAGCATTGTGCCTGGCAGCATACAATCCTACTTATCTTGTGCTTTCAGTACTACATCACAGAATAGTTTTGAAGGTAATCATAATTCCTCCTGAGAACTACTGAGATATCTTCCTTTATTCAAAAAATCAGTGCTTTTCAACACACTTTAACATAATCCAAGATGAAGAGAAACAAGTACTGAACATTACACAAGCAATGATACCAAGATAGCTAAACACATTGAGGCAAGTTAACATCTACCAACAATTTAAAGAATGAAACTAGATAGTGATGAATGAACTAAAAATAATTATTCCCATTAGATGTCTCACTGATTGGCAATGCGCAAATGTCCAGCTATAGTAACATTGGTCTTACCTTTGACATCTCTGTGAATGATCTGATTTTCATGAAGGTAAGCCAGACCACGAAGCAACTGTTCTGTGTAGTTGGCAACTACAGACTCTTTAAAGGCTCCATATTTACTTAACAAATGAGCAACAGATCCTCCTGAAAAACAGTAGTATATTTCATTCATTTAGGTTGACTATTTGAAAACAGCAATTTGAAATAGTTGCAAAATTTGATCTACAGGGCAGGAAAGGAATTCTAAGGGCTTCCAATGAATTCTCTTTGGCTTCCAGTGAATTCTCTTTGGCTTCCTTATATTGATGTGTGATTGTTTTATCATACAGAGAAAAAGAAATGTTAGATTATAGAATACTTTATATTTTATTAACAATTTTCTTACTAAGAATGGGACAATAAAATTTAGTGTTATATAATCTTCACAAAATCTCTTTCCTTGAAATATAGATGCAGAATCTTCCAGAACTCTCAGCATAAATGTTATGAAAGTTTTACCTGACCCTGTTTGAGTGTTTCTGTTCATAGACAAGTTTCCCCAGTACTGCTAATAATGAAAAGCATCTATATATGTATATGCACACAGAGACAATGTGACAAAGCCTTTGAAATTTCTACATCAAAAGATGCTGAAAACATGCTTGCTTTAATATTAGTGCTCAATGTTTGTGGGATAGTCTCTTCATAGCCCTAAGCTGCACTATTTTGCCCACTGTTCAGTCTGAAGGTTTTAAAGATGTCTATTTCTATTGCAAATTGCCTTCTTCTTTGATAAATAGATGTATCTTGTATGTTTACTGTTCCACATTGCAACACTCAATACTCATCACATTGCTGCTCATATACATTAATTATTTAATGATGGATCAACATATATGTCTACAGTAACTTATTTACTTCCCTCTCCTCTGCTTGCCAGTCCCTAAACCCCGAAAGTCATTCTACTGAGGCTGAGAAATGCTGAATTAAGAGCATTATAACTAAAAGCCTGAGGAGGAGGCAAACAATTGCAGAAAGTAATCATCTAATAGTTTTACCCAGCCTAAAAGAAGTAAGAACAAAAATAATTTTTAAGTTATACTTAATAACGTATAACATAAGCAAGAAAACAAAATAGATTCTTGTTGCAAAATTTAAGGAATTCTCATCAAGATTTCGAGGTGCCTTAAAACAGTCCAATTCTGTCCATTCTGTAAGATTGAACAGTCAGCTTGCTCCTGGCCCCTTCAATCAAGAATGTCACAGGAGGTGGGCCTTCTCTCTTGCAGCATCTGCCTTCCTAAACAGCATTTCCTTAGAATGATTCCCCACCTTACAGACCTTCAAATGCATTACTCAATTGGATTGACATGGGTGGCTACAGAAATTGAATAAATTAGAAATAGGCTCTTTCCCCAGGTCTTCAGTAAGAGTGATAGGGGAGTTGGGTGTCTGTTTTTATCTCCATGCATACAGTAAATTTTGATGCAAGGGGTTAATTTTGCTTGTTTGTTTCATTGAACATGTTTTTATTGGTCAATGAGCAAAATAAAGTTTCTGTCTGTCACTACTTTGGGGGTTTTATTTTTTTTATTTTTACTTGTATGTTCAACTGCCCAGAGTCATTGAAATTGCGAGACCTAGAAATGTGAAATATAAATAAAAAATGATGAAGAGGGACTCAAAATTTTCCTCCAAGAAACTATTGTCCAAAACAATACTATCCTCCTACACAGGGGTGAAATGCATGCGCAGAGGGTAAAAGAACCCAAATGGTGGCGTCCGGGCGGGTGGGCAAGTCTCCCGCTTCCGTCGCTACCGGCTGTCCGGCGACCCGCAGGCACGCCCGAACCGGGAGCATTTCACCCCTGCTCCTACATATGGGACGAGATGACTTTTTGAGAAATCCCAATCCAAAATTATTTGAAACGTTAAGATATTAAATCCATAGCAAGCAGAAAGTATGTGGAAGAGGCTCAGACACACACCCCCCCTTTACACACACACGTTTATAAGAACAGGAGATACAGCACAATCAGATATGCAAGATTCTATTATTGTAGCCGCGCCCAATAAAAGTAGTTTTATCCTTCCTGTGAAGTTGATTCTTGGTCTACCTGGTGGGGCTGACCCAGACCCAGAATTCAATGAGAAAACCCTAAACTTAACTCTAGTGCCACAGAATTGTGAGTGGGAGACACTTATTAAGAGATTGTCAGGTTTCCAAGTGATGAAACCCATTCAAAAAAGAAATGAGCAAAGTGCATCTTCCAAAACAAATTCCTTTTTATTTAGGTAGACATCAAATTGGCAAAGTCTGTTGTAATTCCGGATCTGACACAAACCGAAATTACACCACATAATATTGTAAATTAGAAACATCCCACAAAAGTCACATTCCCTAATAAAAGCAGAATCAATATTGCCCGGTGTCTTCAAACTCCACCTCCAGCTCTCAGCAGGGACAGCCTCTGTTCCCACGGGAAAGAAAGTCACCTAGCCAAAACAATCCTCACTATCTATTCCAGGGGTCTCCAACCTTGGCAACTTTAGGACTTGTGGACTTCAACTCCCAGAACTGAACTCTGGGAATTGAAGTCCACTACTCTTAAAGTTGCCAAGGTTGGAGACCCCTGATCTATTCACTCCTCCCACCTTAAGAATGTGGCGAGCCTGAAAACCCCCCTTACCAAAGTAAAGAGAAAGAAAAGGAATATATGAGTAGAGTATAGAGCTAAACAAAATAGCTACACATGTCAATTTCGGCCTCGACATGGATACATTTTGCATACATACCTGCCATCCATTCTATAAACAGGTTGTAGTTGCTTTTCTCACATGTAGCACCCATCATTCGAATGATATTAGGGTGATTCAAATGGTTCATCATTCTTATCTCTTCTCTCAGGGCTTCCACCACTTCTTCCTGCTCAGATGATGTATTCCTGACATATGTTACCTGTTTCATAAAACATGTCAGCTTTTGATTCAACAATTCCATAAGCAGGAAAAGTAGCAACTGTCACTGTCGTAAATAGATCAGATTCCATGTTGAACTATTTGAAGGAAAAGATTCACAGTATGATATCCTGAATGATGCCACTAGGTCAAAGTGCAGAATGTGCACCCAGGGATTACATGAGGTTCCTAGAGGCTTCCAGAATTGTTGCGAGATTGTAATTTTACTGTGAAAGAAAAGGGAATATGCACATATACACTTGTATATGTGTGTGTGAATAGCAATCATTTGAAGGAATTTTTAAAATTATATTTAATTTTATCCTGGTCTCACACATCGCTTTTTGAATGTCATTGAAAGAATGAGTGCAACCTTTGGACTAAAAAAAGTTGTACAACTGTACAATATATATAACAATCCTGAATACCTGCTATTTTTGCTGCTGTTATTAGTATTTTATTGTGTCAAAATTCAAATAAATTGTATATACTTCTTTCCCTAGAGGAATTCCAAGTAACTCTTTACATACAGAGAAACATTCCATATACAATACCTAGTTAAACCACTTCTTGGTGAATGTCATTACAAAATTGTATATTGTATATGAAAGGGAGGAGTCAAAAAAAGAAATGAAGAAGGAAGAAGACAAAGAGGAGAAAAATGGAAATAATAGTGATTGATGAATTAAACCAGGGGGGAAACATACTAAGAGTGTTGGAAGATATGTTTGAAATGGAGGCAGGGGCCTCGGTAGAAATTTTAGAAACTAGGCAGTGGAAGAGGGTAGAGGTGGGAGGAATATCTAGATTGGACATCCAAGAAATAGATATAGACGAAGACTTAAGAGAGGAATGTGAGAGGCAAGTAAAAAAAAAAAATCATAGCAATTAAAATATTGAAGCGGGCAAGAGACGATGGGTAGATGATCTTTGTCTTTATTGTTGCTTTGATTCGCCTTTCTGCTTTCCTCTCTTCATTTTAAAGCATAGCAATCAAAGTATGAAGCGGGCAAGAGATGATAGATGGAGGATTCCTCTTTTTTGTTGCTGTTCTGAGTTACTTTTCCCTTTCTCTCCCTCTCTATTTTTTCTCTTTTTCTAGGCAGGTGACATGGTTAGAAGTTAGACAGGAAAGAAAAAAAAGTTTCTTAATAAAGGGTGACATGATTAAAAGCTAGAATAAGTGATAGAAATAAAGGGAATATTAATGTATACATTTTTATTTGATAAAATGAAAGTAATAATGAGAAATAGGTGGAATAATTGAATAATGATAGATTGTAATCTAATATAGATGTGTATTGTTATTAGAAATACATAAGTTGATTGAATGCAATAATAATGTTTAACCTAATCAGTTTCATATGTATTGGAATGTATGGCGCCCAGGTGCCACACTGTTCACACATTGATTTGTCATTTTTATAAAAAATAAATAAATAAATGACTTGGAAAAAAATTGTATATTATGATATTGAAACAATGTGTGCATCCAACATGCTATGCATCCCATTTTAAAGTCATAAAAATTGTGATACTCAATTCAACAAGTGCTTCCAACAGATCAAAAAGATGACAGTATTAATCAATTCTACACCCTACTTTTGGTCCCGTCCCCCCCATTTGCAACAAATAGTTAGGAAAACAATATACTGGTATAGTCTTTGATAATTAGAGGGACATCAAGAACAATGGAGAAATATTTGTGGGATCTGCAAGGGAAGGGAAGGGAAGGGAAGGGAAGGGAAGGGAAGGGAAGGGAAGGGAAGGGAAGGGAAGGGAAGGGAAGGGAAGGGAAGGGAAAAAATGAAATAATTCTTGTAGCACTATTATATGAGAATACATGTAGCTCTTGACTTATGACCAAAATTGAGTCTGGAATTTTGGTTGTACGTCATTGTGCTTGTTGTTAAGCGGCTCAACATATGACCTGACTTGATTTTATGACTGTTTTTACAATAGTTATTACATGAGTCACAGCACTTATTAAGCAATTCATACGGTCATTAAGCAAATCCAGCACATCCAATGAGTGATTTTTTGCCGTTTTCTTTTGGAAAATGGCAAAAAGGATCACAAATTATAGTCATTTAACAATGGGACATTGCAACCAGTCATAAATGCATGGCAGTTGCAACATCACAAAATACAATTTATATAATTGCAGGGGTGGGGAGTGTAGCAGCAGTCTTAATTTTGAGGATGGTCCGTAACTTTTTTTTGAGACAGTCATAATTTCAATCAGCCATTAAACAACTGGTCATTAAGTGAGGACTGCCTGTATTCTGGCAGAATGCTTCTCATGAGATGGTCCTATTAGTGAAGTAAAAACCAAATCCACAATTTGTAAAACAGGACAGAAATAAGTTGGCTTTTATTCAGTTCTTCTCAAAATCCAAAATTTTCTGGTCTTTCAGCTAATAGTTTCCAGCCTAATTTTTAATATTCAAACGCCTGAACAGTACTAAAAAGAACCAGATACAATCCATGATCTTAAAAGATCAAGAAGAAACTATACTATGCAATCTTTTTTCATTAGAATGATTACTTTTAAAAAGGAATTTCACAAGTCCACAGAAGGGAAAAAATTATCGTTTAATGATAAAATACCTCTATATATGTTTGTCTGTTATTTTCTTAACGTTAATTTTCCAACTATTCATTCAGCAAATGCTTTCAAAATATTCACAAGCATCTTTTTACCTGTTTCACCGCCATTAATGTCCCAGTGCCAACATCCTGAGCTTGATAGCAAGAAGAAAAAGCTCCAAGGCCTATCTGTTGACCTTTAAGCCATTCATTGTCTTCCCTGTAATGGTGCTTTGCTTTGGTATGCCCAGGCAGGGTTTCTGGTGTCTGCAAATTAAATAAAAAATATGATAATGTAATCCTTTGGAATTTAGGTGGAAAAAGGATTGATTTATTCTTAAAACAAACATATGAAATCTCTATTTAGAATACGCAAACAGCATAAGCATTTCTTTAAGGTCACCAGTTGTCCAATTGAGACCTGCCCCACCCAACAATTTAAAGAAAAAAATAACCAATTTTTAGGATCTGTTTACAGACTTTCTACATATATACTTAATTTTTTTATAACCTACCCCATTCCCAAACGACTATGGCAGGCATTCAAAGACAAACTATAAACAACAATACAAAACTTCAAGTAAATTCATTATAATAGGCACTACCATTCACTGGGGACAAAACCACACTGAAATAAAACAGCTCTGAATTGTTTCTTTACAGAATAGCTATTGAATGTACATCTGGGGGAAGTGTTCCAAAGAGTGGGGGCTGCCATGAAGAAGGACTTCTAATTCACTGCCCCTCCCACCTGGGGGGTATTTTCAGAAAGCAATCCCCAACCTTTCTAGCTTGGCGGCCTGGCCCGGCGGGGGGGGGGGGCATGTAAGTGGCAGGCGCACACGTGCACGCAGAGTTCCATTTGTGCAAGCGGCACACCAGTCCTCCACTCGTGCGAATGGAGCTTCATGCACGAGTGGAGGGTGCTTGGGCTCGTGCACCAAGCTCCACTCACTTGAGCAGAGGGTACTTTTGCTTGTGCTCCATTTGCACAAGTGAAGCTTCGCATATGAGCGCAAGTGCCCTTTGCTCACGCAAATGGAGTTGTGTGAGCACAAGTGCCTGCCACGTGCACAAGTGGAGCTTCACATGGGCACGCTTGCCCATTTATCCCATGGCCTAGTTTCAAACAGGCCACAGCCTGGTAGTGGGCTGTGGCCCTGGGGTTTGGGACCCCTAGGTGACCAAGTTTGGGACTCCTTGGTCTAGGTGACCAAGTTGAACAGTCATAGCAAGTTCTGGTGAAGTGTTGCCTATTCATATTCTAGTATTCTGCTATAAGGCTATACATACAGTGATTTAGAAACTGATGTGATTTGTTATTGTTTGTGATGTGTTGGGTACACTTATAAAAACACATATGTGGATATAAATAAAGTTATCAATAAATAAACTCTGGCAGCCTCTAATATTCTGTGCCCCAGAGGCTAAAAATATGATCTTCCTGACATATACAGTCACATTTCAGGTAAAATAGAGCACAATAAGTATCCATCATAAATGAGATGATCATCCTACACTTTAGAACTCACACCATGCATGTCTCTCACAAAATACCGTTTCCCCGAAAATACGACCTACCTTGAAAGTAAGTCCTAGCTTGATTTTTACAGATGTGCCCAATATAAGCCCTACCCCCAAAATAAACCCTAAGACCTCGCCTACTCCAGGGTGCACAGGTAAAAATTAAGCTAGGGGGTGGATGGGGGGTGGAGCTGCCCTACTTCTTATCTTCGGACAGTTGCAGCCAGGCCTCACACCCCCATACACCTGCCTTGCTGGCCCATTTCTTCTGCAGCCAGCAAGGCCGGCAAGGCTTTCCTGAAGGCCTCTGCAGCCAATAACAGAGCTCCAGATCGATCCAGAGTTCTGTTATCGGCTGCAGAGGCCTTCAGGAAAGCCTTGCCGGCCGCAGAAGTTTCTGAAGGCCTCTGACAGCAAAAAGGAGGCTGGGGACGACACGCGCAAGTGAGGTGAGTCAGTGGACGACACCCACCCACCCCGAAAATAAGACCTGGTGCCTTTTTTGGTGGCAAAAATATATATAAGACAGGGTCTTATTTTTGGGGAAACATGGGTAGAACACATTCAGTCATAAAAATCTGCATTCTATTAACTGGGGCAGGGTGCCTGGAAATGTCTAGAGTTCATAATAGCCAAGAAATTAAATACTGCTTCACTGTAAAATGAACAAAATAGACATAAGATTCTCATTCTTGTTCCCCAAAATAAATCCCAGATTTAGTGACTGAACTATTTAAGTAACCAAATTAATAGAGAATACATAAAACTTTGGTTGTTACAACAGTAGGAGTGTGCAACACATTCTGTGCACAGAATACATGTTTGATTTTGGCTTGGTGTGAACTCAAACCAAAACATGCACATTTAGAGTATTTTGGTCTATGTACTGACTGAAATAGGGGTATAGATACGTAAGAGCTGCAGCTGAGAGGAAAAGATGCTGGGAAGATCAAGGAGTGGGATATGCTGCACTAGGACTGAGAAGTGAAGGCAGGGAAGAGAAGGAAAGATGTTGGCTAGGAGACATGTTGACCAGTACTGAAGAGGACAGGGGAGAGGGGACAATATGCAGCTGCCTTGTCCTACTTGCTATAAAAACACACCAAAATTCTTCCAGATTTTGTTTTGTTTTGAGGAACAATTAGAATTGCTGGAAGTTAGGTGGCATATAAATTGTATATATTATGGTTGGTCCAACAGTCAGCCAAATGTTTCAGCTGTATTTGACTTTTTTGTCCACCTTCTCGTGAAGGATCAATTTTAAATGTAATCTAATTTAATAAAAGAATATTATTAGGATCTATTGTTGGTTCAGCACATTAATTTATTTGGAATTTTTACTGTGAATAATTTATGAATAATGTTTTATGAATAATTTATTACTATGGCTGCTTTAATTGCTTAGGATTGTTGCACATCATTGGGAGTGACTGTTGCACTTGATTGGGAATAAAAGAGTAAACAAATGAATAAATGCATAAATGCCATCTATCTTTTTATCCATACACCTATGTAGAAAAGGTATGTTCCCATTATTATTATTTTTTGCAGTTTCTACTGCAGTCTCTCATAGCATTCTTTCAATAGTGATTTCCACAAAACCTTGCACTCACATTGTGATTACTCTATCACTACAAACAGCGCTATATCTAGAGACAAAATTGATCTATCTTCAAAATGCTATCAGAAATGCATTGTGCAACAGTAACAATAAAAAATAGCAAAACTCCAAATACTCACATCCTGTTGAATAATTATGATATCTTCACCATTTTCAACTTGAAGCTGAGGAACTACTGGGAGAGCATCCTGAGATGCTGACATGGCCATGGCAATAGCTAAAGCTTCCTCTTCTTCAGCTTCCATCTTTTCCTTGCATTTCTGATTATGATTCACATCGTCTTTATACGTGTTATCATTTTCTGCACGCTCAGGAGACAAGACAGCCACTTCAGACTTGAATGTGACAGTTCCGTCACTGGCTGGAGCTTCAAGTAAGTCTTCCATACTAGAACTGAGTTCTGCATTAATATCCAGTTGGCTATGTTTTTCTTCCACTGGGGTGAAAACAGTCTCTTCACTTGGTATAGCTGTACTAATACTATTATCACACTGGGATACGCCATTTAAATTGAGCGACATGCTATTTTTGGAGGTTTCCCCCTGTTTATTCACATCACATGGTTTAGGTCGAGATGGCTTTGGCCTATGTATATGACTGAATGGCAGAGGCCTGGCCTGGGTAAAAACAGGAGAAAGCTTTTCCAATTCTTTTTGTTCAGCACAGTTTCTTTGAACCTGGAGAGAGAGCTTCCGCTGCATTTGAGGAGAAGCCGAAGGTATTTTACAGGGAACAAATCCCTGAGATCTGAGTTTAGGAATATCAGTTCCTACAGATGCAGATGGGGTAGAGAGGGAAGGCAAAATGGGGAATATGGTTTGGGAATGACAGGGTGAGAGAGAAGAGTTCAAGCATTGACCAGGGGATCTGCTTTTTGTTTTAATGGCTGGCTTTGGTTGTTCCGTTGTTCCTGCCGTAACAGGAAGCTCCAATGAAATACCAGCCATTATGTCAGAAAAGTCCTCCGGCGTAGCAGTTCGTTTTTTACTATCTAGTCCTTTCCCACTTTTACCTGTTAACTGAATTGTGTTACTTGGAGTAGTATTCTCCGTCGTCTCTGGAGAGTTATCAGGAACTGGAGGCTGTGCAAATTCATGCCTGCATTCCCCAGAATGCATTTGCTCCATGCCTAACTGGATGGCTTCTGCAATTTCCATTTCATCTGCTATAGCCATCAATCGCCGACGCATTCTTGTATGATGTATTGAGCTTGTCATGCTCAACATTTCTAACAGTTTTACAAATACCTGGGGTACTCTTGCAACCATTCTGGCAGCACTTAAAAATATTCTCCGGGACAATTTGCCCACCATCGAATGGGAGTTGTCAATTGACCGTAGCGCAAAGCTCAGTAGAGATAACAGCTTTTCATACCTAAAAATGAACACAAAGCTGTTAATTTCCACTTATTTTTTTGAAATACTTTTAAAAAAAAAATATGAGCATTTTAAGAAAAAAAAATTAAAGATAGATTTTAACATAAGACTTTCTAAACCAACTAGCATTTTGATACTAAAGACCAACTTTTTAAAAAGCAAGTTTTTCTAAATTATTACCTGTCAATGATAGCATCAGCTTGTAAAATGTCTCCACTAACAATGTGGGGATAAAATTCACCAGGAAATTCTAACAGCAATCTATCTATAAGACAAAGACGTCCAAGTAATGCTTGCCAGTTGTTTGATTCAGATTGTGTCCCAAGGATGCAATTTAAGACAAAATCAATACCACCAATGCCAATGGACCCTGCAAGAAAAAATTAAATAATTAATGGAATTATATTATTTGAACTGGCAGTTGGCATCTCTTATAAACCAGTTTCCTACACATAAAGGAGTTTTACCCAGTTTTAATTCCGGTTGTTGTGAACTAATTCTGAGTTTCTGAACTCAATTGTTTTTTTAAAAAGTGTAATAAGCAGAATTCTGTTTCTCAAATTAAAAGATATTGCATGTATTTGAATGTATCCATATTGCCACTCCTTCTGATGGAAACTTGCATATAAAGTTACTCATCGCATAACTATTTCAAAGGTACAAATGCCACTATAAGGATTAATGCTATGATTCATCGTATATTAAAGAGAGGAAAACATTAAAAAGCTGTTCATTCGGTAAAGAATTCAATAAATCCAGATATAATCACTCAGAATTTTAGTACTACCATTGTTTAAAATTCCCACAAGGTTACATAGACATGCATATCAAGTTCCTCAATTATCACACCACTGAATTACATTACTTGTTTTATACTTATTTTTCTTTCATTTTCTAACTCTTATTCCAAATTCTTCTGCCCATCTACTAATTCTATTATTCTTTGAGCAGCATCCATTCCAACAAGATTTTATTTTCTCCATCAATTATTCTTTTTTACTGTATTCAAAATCAGTACATCACTTATTTATTTGTTACATTTTTATCCCACTTTTTTCTATGTTTCTCCCTCCTCCTGTTTTCCTATACAGCAACAATCTGGTGAAGGAAGTAGGGTCAGAGTGAGTACTTCATGGCTATTGGCTAAGTATGGCTCTCCTTTTATAGTTTTTTTTTCCTGCACAATATTTATAGTCTCTTACATCTTCCATTGCAAACTAGTTTGTTATGTTTGCAATTACCAACATGCTATTTCCTAAGTTCCCTGTTATGCATAGGTACAGAATGCTTCTTATACATTTTTCTTCTTTCTTCCCTATTCTATTCTATTCTTTTACTTTTTTTACTTTTTTCATCTTTATTTCTATCTATTCCTGCTATGAATTCCTCTTTAGTGACAGCAATGGACCCTATGCTTTATTTAATTTCTTAATATAACTTGCAAATATCTGAGCCAGTCAAATACGAATATCTATTACACTGAGATTTTTAACAAACAGCATTTTGAAGAATTAAAATAGCTAACTCTTTATTCTTTAATTGATATAAAAATTACGTCCAACCCTTCTTATTACCAGATTTTCAAATTCCAATTAAAGTTTAAGTATCTATAACATTCACCCCATTTTATGTTAATCTCAAAAGCCTAAGTGAAATTTGATTTAGGTGGAAAGAAATAACAGAGCTGTAGAAATATCACACCACCAAATTAAACTGCCGAATTGATTTTATGTGTTGAAATGAATTGCGGTTGGAAATAGATTTGGCAGATTTAAATGTATATACATATTTTAAACTAAAAATTCAAACCAAATCTCAAATTGCTGTAGGCTAGTAGTACCTATATAGTGCATGTATTCCTTAAATCCAACTTGACACTTGGTGACTTCATGGATAGGTTCATGAAGTTTTATTGGCAACATTTTCTGAAGCAGTTTGTTCTAGCCTTCTTTGTAGGTCTGAAAGAAATTGACTAATCAAAGACACCTAAGGTGGGACTAGAATTCACAGTGTCACAGTTTCTACTCCAGTACCATTAACTGCTATACTATATTGGTAATGTTGCTTAAGTAAGAAAAATACGAAATTTACCAGACTTAAGTATTTCTCGACCAATTGCCAACTCTCCTGCTTGACCTTTACACATCTCCATCAATGTTGAAACTGAAAGTTGACTTGTGCGGCTGTAAAGAGAAGAAAGAAGGCTCTATTTTTTAAGATAAAAGGATGAATAATTATTAGGGCTGTCTGAAATACATAAGTAATTTTCACTGTTCTCTTAACAAAGTAATTCATTTTGTTAAGATCCATAAGACTGCTGAACAATCACACCAGAG
Source organism: Thermophis baileyi (assembly GCA_003457575.1). Classification (NCBI taxonomy): domain Eukaryota; kingdom Metazoa; phylum Chordata; class Lepidosauria; order Squamata; family Dipsadidae; genus Thermophis; species Thermophis baileyi. The sequence goes on along the minus strand of QLTV01000965.1, from coordinate 4,668,092 downwards.
CGTGCCAGGATTGCAGTCACTGAACAAAGCAGTCACGTGACATCTCACTTAATGACTCTTTTGCTCAACGATGGTGATTCTATCCCATTTGTGGTCATACATTGAGGACTACGTGAACTTTTTAATCCTGGTTTATTAGTATTTATTAGTAGTAATGCCTACAGAAAAATTTGATGTAATATATCAGTACCGTATTAGGTAATAATAGCGTGCTACCATATTACTTCTTTCTAATTTATTTATTTTTTTGTAACAGTTTTCACTTTTTCAGCACAAATATGCATTCATAATAGAACTGCATGCAAATCCACCAATGGCTAAGTTCCGCTTGAATTTGTCCCAGTACTATAAAACTAATACAGACAATTTTGAAGACAGTAATCTAAAATATTTAAATAGATTAAAGCCTATACCTGTTGGGATCTGCACATTTCACCAATATGGTTTCCACAACTGGTTTTAAAAGCTGTTGCAGTTTTGTCCTCTCTGTTAGGCTATGGCAGGGAGTATATACCAGCATGGCTCTTAATGTTTTCTTTAAAAAAAAAAGGAAGATAAATTTAAAAAAACCACTACTTCTTAAAACCCTGCATACATTTCTGCAACCGAAAGACGAACATAAAATACACCAACCTGTACAAACAACATTTTATACACAAATTGCTTCTTCCTACAAATTTGTCAATTGTAAAACAACACACCTGTCATTTAAAATTTGCTCCTTTTTCTGAGATTCCAAACAAATATTAAACTGAAGGGAATAGCTTAAGGCAAAGTTACAAGAGTCCACTAGGAAAGGACAAAACCAACCAAATCAGCTTTCAGACTTTTTACAGAAAACTGCTCCCAAATGGACAAACTAAAGATACATTCAAGAAGTGAATAACATTTAAAGTAAAAAGGAAGTAGTGACATTTATCTTTCATATATACATGCAGCTTAACGTTGAAAATCAACTTATTTAAGGAACTGGTTTCAGCAATACTGCAAAGCGAGAGTACTTCAAACATTGTATTAAGAATTTGGAAATAGAAAAGTTGGTGCCACTGTGAGTCTTTGAAGATTATAGTAGCAATTCTTATTTAGTGTTTCACATAAAAAGCAAAACAATAAACATGCAAAAATATCACAGGACTTCTCAAGTCAATCTACAAATACAGTATATAAAAGTTGGAATGAAAACTATTCAAAATATTGCATGACTTTGAGCAGCTGTCTGAATCTTGCCATAAAGAATAATTAATTAGAAAAAATAATAAATTTTCTGAGGATCAGACCAGTTCTCTTTCCATTCTAGGAGGACAGGAAGAAAATATGCTAAACAAGCTGCTCAAGAAATTGGCAAAGTAACAAATAATGATGTTTATTTTCTATACTGCCTTATAAAGAAACTTTTTTAAACCAGATATCAAGTACAGCTGATGTCCTAAGTGCAATATTAACTGTTTCCTTCTGCCCATAAAAAAGGAAAGATTGTAGGCTTAAAATGATTTTCACATTAAAATTGTTTATCATTATGGCAAATGTAGCATTATAGCATCAAAACTTTGATGTATGCACCCTGACTTCTCGATCTATCTTGCTGTAAAATTATTTAGAAAAAAATGAACAGACTACAGAATCTGATGGAACAAACTCTGGAATTCTGTTGCAGTATCTATGGGCCTATTTTTCATCTGCACCAGCAGGCAGAGCTTAAGCTATCCTATTATCTGAGAGAAACGGGGTGCGATGGCTCAGCGGTTAAGACGCTGAGTTTGTCAGCTGGAAAGCTGGCAGCCCGGTTTGAGACCCGAGCGCTATATGACAGGGTGAGCTTCCATTATTTGCCCCAGATCCTGCCTACCTAGCACTTCGAAAGCATGCAAGTGCAAGTAGATAAATAGGTACCACTTTGATGGAAAGATAACAGCATTCCGTGCATATGGCATATAGTCATGCCGGCCACATGACCACGGAAGTATCTTCGGACAATGCTGGCTCTCTCGGCTAAGAAACAGAGATATCCCCCCCCCCCCCGACTCGGGCACAACTGGAAAGGGGAAACCTTTAACTTTACCTTTATTATAGCAATAGCAATAGCACTTAGACTTATATACCGCTTTATAGTGCTTTACAGCCCTCTCTAAGCGGTTCACAGAGTCAGCATATTGCCCCCAACAATCCTCATTTTACCCACCTCGGAAGGATGGAAGGCTGAGTCAACCTTGAGCCGGTGAGATTTGAACCGCTGAACTGCAGCTAGCAGTCAGCTGAAGTAGCCTGCAGTACTGCACTCTAACCACTGCGCCACCTCGGCTCTTCTGAGAGAGCTTACCCTGAGCCTCACGTTAAATATTCTAGAACTTGATTTGTCTGGAAATATATACATTTCAGAGCTGAAAATAGAAAAAGGCATATTTCTAGAATTACTATGAATTGCTTTTAACAATTTGTTTGGAGGGTCTCTGTCTCAAGTAAAGAATCCATATCTCAAATATGCTGCACTATTTCTAAATTCTGAGTAGGATTTAGAAAGGAAGATTAGAAAAGAATAAATTACTTACTAAAGCAGCAACATACACTTTGTAGACAGGGTCAGCACAAACCATAGAAAGTACACTGCAGCAGGATTCCACAACAACATCTCCTGAGATATTTGTCTGGGATGACCCATTAGCTGCCCCTAGAGTTCCAGGACTTGTGGTGTTTCCACTGCTGCTTCCAGAATTTCCAGTGCTTTCACCATTAGCCAATAATAGAGCACCACTAACATCATGGGAGAGACGTCGAAGGGCCATCTCACGTATATTCCAGTTTCGAGAAAACAGGCAACCTACTAATTCCATTCCAAATACCTAAAAAATCAACATTACAAGGAAATCCTGATTGCAATTACATATTTACAGGTACATACACATGTATACTTAAAATAAACCACTGGAATTCTTGTGGCATAGACTACAAATGGATGTACTGCATGTTTTTAAGAATTCTTATTTTCAATATATATTGTGAAGCAATGCAGATTAACAAGATTGGATTAATGTTGCACTAAACATTATTTGATAAAAAGAAGAAGCAGTGCCAGGCTGAAATAAAATGTACTAAGAAATTTAATTAATTAAAAGCACTCTGAAGTAGACTAAATAGACTGAAGTTAGAATGCAAATATTTTCATTCAGACACAGAATTCACTGCTATCAAGCAATTTGAAGTATTTTATAGTAACAAAATATCTGGTCACAGTAGCACATCAACTAAATTAGAATGCTGCAGGTCTCCAAAGTCCTTAACTATAGTTCACCATGATTAGACATGACTAATAATAAACAGAAAAATAAAATGAGAAGGCAAGAACCAAACAAATAAGCAAATCAAAGGAATTTAAAATTTTCAACTGAAAGAAAACAATGTAAGATGTAACTCTTGGTGCTGTAAGACAGAAGGCTCTACTGCAATAGCTATTCATATCACATCTAGATGGAGGACATCCAGACAGAGCTTCAGTAGAGGGCCTAATTATGACTGGTCACTTAACAACCATTCACATTTATGACAATAATGGAATCGGTGCTTTACGACCCAGCCATTGTAAATGGTTGCCTTGCCCCGTGGTCATGTGACCGCATGTCGGGGTTTGGCAACTGGTCACCTTTTCAGGGTCACAACATTCCATGGTCATATTAATGCAATATGTGACTTTTTGCCAGTTTCTAGCAAAAAAATGCCATTTGAATCAATGCGTTCACTTAATGGCCACTGTACAAGTTTGCAGTGAAAATGTTAAGAAAAACACTTCCAGTCACATGGCTGACTCAACTTATGACTGTAACAATTTATACCTGGATTTCCAGTCCCAATTGTAGTTGTAATTCAAGGACTATTTGTAACTGTCTAAACATCTTCCATGGACATTTGCTGTGTAACAATCTGGAAAAGCAAGTTCTCTGGGGGAAAACGACTAACATGTACTCAGGTATTCACAAAACAAAAAGCATATAGTCAGCAACATACATATTTGTGCAGACTGAAATAAAGTGTTAAGTTGTAGCTGACAAAAGAAAAATAGTTTAAGTAGGTTTAGAAATTTAACATACCTGAATCCATGGCTCAGCTAAGTCCTTATAGGCAGAAGGAATTTGCTGAACCCCATAATGAGTAAGGTTAAAATTGCTATCTTGATTCCTCCTTGGTGAACCAGTTACAGGTTGCTGAGTTTGTTGCTGGACCACACAAACAATCGAAGGAGAATCAACAGGGCTTGGCAATTCATGACTAAACAAATAATATACAAAATAAATAAATGATGAGTAGATATTTTCAAACTTTAAGGAAAATCATTTAACGTGATCTGCATTTTAATCAATTTGTCACAATTCAGTTTCTCCAAATAATGTGCAAGTAAAACCATAGTTGTCTTCAAGGTTTAATTCAGCTCAAAAATATGAACGTGTATCTTGTTAAAAAGTATACTCAGGTAAAGCAATATTTCATTGCAGCTTGTAAAAACATACCAGCTGATTTTGAATTGTGATGGAAAGGGCTTATACACAGACATTTATAATAAACCAACCTGAATTGAAAATAGACTGATGAGGCTTTTAAAATGTTTAGATGTTTAACTCTGCTCATAAATGGACAATACAAACAAATTCAAATAAAATAAATCCTCACCTATAGAAATCATGTGTTCTCCACTTAGATCTACAAAGGGGGCATATAAGAGGCTCCTTGTTTCTTCTACATTCCTCTGCCCCTAAAATGGCATCAAAGTCCCGCAAAGAGAAATAGATGGATTCTCAAGTTAGTAGCATAAGGACATTTTAGAACAGAAGTTATTTGGAAATGTGCAAAGAACTTACACTGCATGACAAACAGACACAGGAAAAGCTAATTATATACTTAATCACGTCTAAAGAATAATATGCAGTAAAGGCACATGCAATAAATGTGGGCACTAGCAGTACCAGATCTTTACAAAAAAATTCAACACGAGAATGTATGTTTAAGAGTTCTATAGGCACTACATAGGCTTTGTACCTGCCTATTTAAATAATGATCTCTTTGTATCTGTTATTTTTAAAAGATAAATAAAAATTACCATTATGTTTTATATATTTCTACTCTCCCTTGTATTTTAAAGGTGTAAAGCATGTTTCCTTACATTTATGTAAAGATGTTTATTTCATTCAAATTGATTCCTTCTCTAAGACACTAGCTTGTATGAAAAGAATTCCACTAACGTTCAAGCAATTACAATGCCACTTATGACTGCAATTATTTTGTTTCTCCACTCCTGGCAAGGACCTCCTTTGCTATTATTCTTTAAATCCATTCTTATGATTCAAGGGCATATAATAATATCAGTGACGTACATATTGACATGCAGTGATGGTGAAGTTTATTTCTGCAGCCTTCTTCACAGACCGTTAAGCTTTCCTCATCCAACATGCCTAGCAAACAAATGGGGCACATCTGTTCCTCTTCATCCTTGATACTATAAAATATATATATATATATATACATATAGATAAATATTTAAAAATCACATTTAGCAGATCACATTTATTTATTTTTCTTCCAGGTCCAAAACTACCACCTCCTACAATATTTCAATACAAAATATTTTATCATACTGCAAATGGACAAATATCAATCTTTTGGTGCAGTTTTTTTTAATTACTCTGCATAACCTTGCTATGGATAGGGTGTTTTCATCAACCCACCTATTAGACATTCTCATATTTTTTTCCAGTGGGATTGTAGGATCTATGAAGCATACATTTTGGTGCTTGGCAGCAGGTTTGCAGTTGCTGCTTTCCGTGATCATATGAACACAATTTGTAATGGATTTTGCTGTTTTCCAGCAGAAAACAGCAAAAAATACACTGTGTAGTTACTTGCTTTATGACTGTGATAAAATAGCTGCAAAATTGAATCAGATTAATGATTGCTCCAACTTATGAGCAAAATTCTGGGCCCAATTGTTGTCGTGTATCAAGGACTACCTGTATTCTATTGGATGTAGCCCAAATTATTTTTTAGCATGTATAAGTGTTTCAGATATGTCCATGTGCATTACATTCTTTATAGATTTTAGTTGATCACATAGACTTTCCACATTAACTTACTCTAGGAGCCACACCTCCAGAATGAATATGAATACTCTCTATATATTTTAGTATAGTATAATACTACACTAAATAAAGCGGACCCCGCAGTTGCTGGAAAAGAAGAAGAAGGAGAAGGAGAAGGAGAATTAAGAAGAAGAAGAATTAAGAAGAAGAAAGAAGAAGAAAGAAGAAAGAAGAAAGAAGAAAGAAGAAAGAAGAAAGAAGAAGAAGAAGAAGAAGAAGAAGAAGAAGAAGAAGAAGAAGAAGAAGAAGAAGAAGAAGAAGAAGAAGAAGAAGAAGAAGAAGAAGAAGAAGAAGAAGAAGAAGAAGAAGAAGAAGAAGAAGAAGAAGAAGGACACTAAATACCCAGGTTAAGTGTCAAGTTCATTTTATTTACTTAAACATTTAAACCACCCAACAGCCAAAGCTATCTGAGAAGTATACAATTAAAAAAAGAAAGAAACAAATGCATTTAAAAGAACTTAGGAACTGCCTATTATGTAATAGTAAAATATTAAAATCTCCCAAGTTTAAAATTAGAAGCCTATTAAAGGCCAGGAGAGAATGTACTTTAAAACTTGGTTACTACAAACAGATGGAAGTTGTAAAATAGATATTTTGTAAATGCATGCAGTAAATTCTTTGCATTCTGCAAATTTTTTGCATATTAAATGTTTCTGCTATGCACATATTCTTTCAGGGGTTCATAATCATATAAGAAATATTTTGCTCCAGAATTCCTTTCCAGATACCAGCATTCATCTTTTTTCAAACTGCCATTGCACCTAATCTATTCACACAAAATTTATTTAACGCAGATATCATTTCCAAGAACTTGTCTTACTGATGGACCAGCTTCTATCTGTGGAATGGCAAGAGTAAAGATTTACCTTATGGCTATACACTTTTAATATTTATTCCAGAGGAATTACAGACCCTCCAGAAAAAGATTTTGGGGAACACAGGGAAAAGAAGATAGTGGCATTTTTTTTTGCATAGTGTTAAATTGCAAGTTTTGCCATAGTTTTGGGTTTAAAGGGAAAAGATGCTTCAGAACATGCATGGTCTTTCACACAGGATCTATTGACAATTCTTTAGTAGCTGTGTCTTTTCCTAGGATTCAAGGGCTGTGCCAATTCCCAAATATATGGTTTTTAGTAACAGATAATATATTGTACTTGAAGCATCTTGGGGTAGAACTCTATCTTTTATTTTATTGTAACACTATAAATGTTACAGTAAATAAATGTATTCTGACAGTTAGAAAATAAATTAGACACATAACCAGCATGTAAATATTTCAGTCAAACCATCAAACTCAGAAAACAATGCTCATTTTTCATATTTGAGCACGAGAATTTTAAATACTAAAAACTTAAATAAATACAATTCCTTTCCAGAGATCTTGTAAATCGCGTCTCGTTTTTATGTAGAGAAAACTCAGAGACAAGTTCTGTTTCCTTAGGAGCTGCTATATCTGCCTAGAAGCCAAAAGTTATTTTCAAACATAATACTCATATCAATATTCTACAACTTTATTTTGTAAACTTTCCTTATGAAAATAACTTGAGTCACTTTTATTTATTTATTCTGTTATTGCCATTCCAGTGGACTCTGGGCAGTTTACGAAATCCAATATGTGGTTAAAACATGAAGAAAATGAGGTAGCCCAGATGAAAAACAACAACAACAACAACAACAACAATAATAAATATTTAGACTGAAATTTAAAAGTATTGGAGCACCAGGCAAAATTTCATAGTATCTGCTCTGCCACAAATAGAAAAAAAAAGTTTCTGGATCTTCATTTTCTTATTCGACCGAAAAGGGGAACTACAAAAAGGTTCTCCTTATTAGTTCAACTAACATTCGAAAAATCAGGATTTTAACTCATCACTTTTCGTGCGAGATGCATCTGGCTCTTGCTACAAACACTCCTAATCGCTATGACCAACTCTTGAAAACTCTACTGCAAATGATGATCATGAGGTGGCGAGGTGGCGCAGTGGTTAGAGTGCAGCACTGCAGGCTACTTCAGCTGACTGCTAGCTGCAGTTCGGCGGTTCAAATCTCACCGGCTCAAGGTTGACTCAGCCTTCCATCCTTCCGAGGTGGGTAAAATGAGGACCCAGATTGTTGGGGGGCAATATGCTGACTCTGTGAACCGCTTAGAGAGGGCTGTAAAGCACTATGAAGCGGTATATAAGTCTAAGTGCTATTGCTATGTGACTACAGGACATTGCAACCGTCGTAAATACATGCTGGTTGCCAAGCAGCCAAGTTGGGGATCCAGTGTCAACGTAAGTGCAAGGACAGGTCATAAGTCACTTTTTCAGCACGGTTAGAACTTTGAACAGTTGCTAAATGAATGGTCTCAATTCAAGGACTACCTGTCAATGTTCCCACTAAGCTGCGCGGCTGCGCAGCCGCGCACGTGACAGGAAATCGCCGCACAGCAGTTTCCAACTGCCGCGCAGCGATTTTCAATGTCAGAGGGAACATTGCTACCTGTACTAGTTTATTTTTAAAAGCTGGGATATCGTTAAAGACCCTAATACATTTAAAGAGCCTCTAATCATGCACCCAAACAGCTTCTTGTATATACTAGCTTTTTAAGAAAACAACCCTGTGATTACAGCAGCAGGTCTCTACTTAGAAATGTCGAAAGACACCTACCAAGACACAAGGAAATAAACAGAACAGAAATATTGCCCAAAACATAGTAACAAACAAAAATTAGTCCAAACTTCATACTTAGGTCTCAATCTATTAAGCAACAAAACAAAATAAAAAATGTTGACTTACAATAACTAAGGGAAATGGGAATATTTTACCTTTTTTAATATGACAAATAAAGCAAGTATCTACCTATATATTACAAAATTCTTGTTATGTTTATTTGTTTCTATTTTTGTACCTTCAAGTTAGCGCATTCACAATTTTTGAATGAAGGTATTGAAAATCTGTTAAAGACAGCAATAGCAATAGCACTTAGACTTATATACCGCTTCATAGTGCTTTGCAGCCCTCTCTAAGTGGTTTACAGAGTCAGCATATTGCCTCCAACAACCTGGGTCCTCATTTTACCAAACTTGGAAGGATGGAAGGCTGAGTCAACTTTGAGCTGGTCAGGATCAAACTGCTGGCAGTTGCAATACTACATTCTAACCACTGCACCGGCATTAAAAATCTGGGACTCATTACTCCTGTGGAATTGAAATTTCCATGATGTTCAGACCAATTTTATTTGCAAAGTTATGGGTACTGCAGTGTCCCTATGGGCATGGGATTGTGATATCCTATGCTCCCTGCCAGCTTCCCAAAAGCAAAGTCATTGGGAAGCCAGCAGGAGGTACTCCTGCTCCCATTTCTTTTTTGGCCATTTGTGTGACAGCAATACAGTTCATGAAAATTTAGTGTTCATTCTGGTCACTTCATACTACACCCTCAAAGGATGACCCAATGAGTCACAGGGTTGTCTATTTATAAAAATGGAGACTATTTTGAACAGCAGTACTGATTTCTTAAGAATAATTACTAACCTATTTTCTGAACTAGATGTAGATGTACTAGAAGATGACAGTGTATGAGAGTTTGACATGCGTGAGACAAACTTCTGAATGGTGTTACGAGATGGCGCTTTGATCCTTGAACTACGCCTACTGTGGTATTTCTGGAACAAACTCTCAACCTAACATTGGAAGAAAATATTAATAGGCAGGGTTAGAATATGAACTACTCAAAATTGAGCTCTCTTAAATAAATATATAATTGCAGCCAGACTATAAGGTAAAATTATATCAATTTATTTATTTATAAAATAAATACACATTTATAAAATAACAGCATACTATAAATACCAACTATGGTATGAATGAAGTCTGTAAATGGCATCTTTTGTAATTAGACACATATACATACAGATTCTCTCTCTTTCATTTATGGGAATGCAAACGCAGATGCTAAATGTTGCCAAATTCTATTTTAGATGTGAGAATTAAATAAAATATGTTCAATGCTGATAATTTTCAATTTGACATAAACTAATGATGCTACCCCCTGAAGAACAAGAGAAGTAATACCACATAAGTTAAATAAACTATATTAATAAAATAATACATGAATAATAGGGCCAACCTTTTACCATTGTTTAAAAGCTACATGACATCATCCTCTGTCCTGATCTTTCTCATGGTTAATGGATATATTACAGCAATAATCAGCCAGGATTAAGGATAACTAAGATAACTTTTCCATATTTAAATATCTATATAATTAAAGAGAAAAAATAGTCAATAGTAAATATAAATGTCTATGTAATATAGGGAGAAAGAACATGGTCTTTTAGCTAACCCTGTTAAATTCCAGTTACTAAAATGGAGAAATAATAATGGACAATTTATTCAGGGAACTCCACCTATTTATTTGATATTGGAATAACACTTGTTATTAACTGATTTTAGAAATGAGATGATCAATTTTCTGTAATTTTGAAACTGTAGAAATTCTGTATGGTAAATTTCAGAAGCCACAACTGTTTATTTGTGACAAAAGAAATAGGACGTAACTACCTCAAAGTTCTTCAAGGTTTTTCGCCACAGCATTGGATCTGAAGATTCAAGTTGAAACACTCTAAGCATAACAAACAGCAGATGAATGCAAAATGTTCCACGCCCACAGCTACATGTCTGTAAATAGAAATTTATTTATTGTTATTATTATGGCCATATTATATTGTTTTTGTAACCTTCCTCCCAAATCACTTCTTACAGATTTATGAGGATTATGTTTCTGCTTTCTTCAAAACAAGAAATAATTGATTAATTATGGCTTTATTTTTTCCAAGCTACTGCTGTTGCTGACATAATCAACATGGCATTCATATAGGTTTATATTTCACTGATACTTGTCAATGCCTATGTTCTGATTTATGCAAGTGAGAAATAAAATATGTCAAGCAACTTCTGGAAAGCAAGAAATATTTCAGCATTTTCACATGTTCTCTTATACCTAGAGAGGTCATCTTAATTACATCTTCTCAAATGAGTTTATTTAATAGTTATTGATTAAATAGTCAACACGGTTTCAATTCATACCTGAGGACCAATGAACACTCTGTATTTATTATCTGGGCTGTCTCCCCCTATCAAGAAAGAATTGGGTCCTATCTGTTGCAAGAGATACAATCTAGCTCTCATGACTTTGTTGACACGACGATTTGTTTCCTCAGGACTATATGGTGAGAAGCCATCTGGAGACGGTGCTCTTCGTGGGGGTGTTATACGTCCACTCTGAAACTTAAAAATTAATTTTATTTTCAGTAATTTTTGTCTCTATTTTTCATTTTCCCATTCCTCAATCTTTCAAAGAAATTCAGCTATCTCCTTCCAAACTAGTAGAATGCACACAATAATAAGAAATGGTAACACTTCTTCCACTAAATACTATAAAAATTATTACTTAAGTAGAGGCAGACGTAAGGGTCTCCTGCTTGGGCAGGGGGTTGGACTAGATGACCTGCAAGGTCCCTTCCAACTCTGTTAATCTGTTAGTCCTCATATAAACCTATACAATTTAGAGCAGGGGTCTCCAACCTTGGCAACTTTAAGACTTGTGGACTTCAACTCACAGAGTTCCTCAGCCAGCAGCAGCTGGCTGAGGAATTCTGGGAGTTGAAGTCCACAAGTCTTAAAGTTGCCAAGGTTGGAGACCCCTGATTTAGAGTACAATAATCCAATGCAGATTATAATCAATCAGAAATTAAAACAGCAAAAACAGACAAAATATAGTAAGGTAAAATGAGTTTACACTACAGAAAACATAACTAAAACACCATTTAATGCCCATCAAACCAAAGGCTTCCTAATTCAAGATATCAGCTGATATGGAAGGAGATATATGAATTTGGTTTCATAAGCTTAGGCTATCCCATAATTACTTACAGGTACAGGAGACACTCTTTTCCTTCTAACACCAGGTGACTCAGATTTAACAGTCCTGGAGGAGGATGAGAAAGGTCCACTAGGAGAAGGGCTCCGTCTCCCTTTCTGAGTAGGTGAAGTGGGATTTGTTTGTCCATCAGGAGGAGGTTCTGTTGCTGATTTGTTTGCTTCACAGCCATCTCCTTTCATTGGTATTGGTTTTACCACCTTGAAACAATAGGGGGAAAAATGTCTGTTTTCCAAAAGAAAGCAAATATTCTCATTAAATTGTAGACAAATGGAGGAGGCGATTTCCACAAACTGTTTTTTTAATGCTAATGAGCATCTATTTTTAGTTAGGGTAGGGTTAGGGTTCTTCTCTCCAAGTTTAATAAATTATTATAATGTATTACATTCCAAGAAAAGGGGCGTTGGTCTTACCTGATACGCTCCTTCTCGTAGGGTTGAGATAGCATCCAGGAATGGGTTAACCTCATCTGTTCAGTTGATTGGATTGAGTCTGTCAAAGTTGTAACGCCATGCCTCTGTTGCTAGGGCACTCCAGCTTTTGATGAAGACGTAGGGACAGACTCAACGTGTCGGTATCAAAGAGTTTCCTTGTTGTCCAAGGACCAGACAGTCTTAGGGTGGGGCTGGATGCTATCTCAACCCTATGAGAAGGCGCCTTTCAGGTAAGACCAATGCCCCTTCTCCATAGTGGGTTGAGATAGCATCCAGGAATGGGACATACCAAAGCTGGCTGTCCTATGGGTGGGCTACTGTCCAGTCCGAGGTCTCACCCTCCGTATGGACCCTTTGAAGGACCCTGCGACCGAATGCCGCCTCCGCCGAGGATGTCCAATTTATAGTGTATAATAAATGGGGAAGGTGAAGACCAGGTGGCCGCCCTGCAGACCTCTCCAAAGAGGCCTGCGAAGCCCAAGCTGCCGACGTTGCTGCGCTTCGAGTTGAGTGCACCATCACCCTCGTCGGTCTTGGGAGGGACTGGAGATCGTACGCCTTGGCGATGGTCAGTCTCAACCAACGGCCCACAGTAGGAGTCACCTTGTTACCCAAGGTGGACGGTTGAAAAGAAATAAACAGGGCCTCTGTTTTCCTCAGGCTTGCGGTTCTCTTAACATAAATGCGGAGGGCCCTCCTCACATCCAAGGTGTGCCACCTTTTTTCCAAGGGGTAGATAGGGGCAGAAGTTGGGTAGGATGAGCTCCTGCGCCCTGTGAAACCAAGTGTTCACCTTGGGAATGAAGGAATAGTCCAACCGCAGAACTACACGATCTTTGTGAAATATGCACAGGTCATTCCTTACTGAGAGCGCCGCCAGCTCGGAGATCTGCCCCCAAGAACGCCACCTTGCAGGACAAGTGGTGGAGACTGGCAGATCTCAAGGGCTCATAAGGGGCCCCAGTGAGGGATTTCAATACTCTGGACAGGTCCCAGGTAGGGTACCTGTGCACTATCAGGGGGCATAGATTAGTTGCGCCCCTGATAAATCTCCTGACAGTGGGATGCTGTGCAAGCGACTCTAGTGTCCCGCAGGTCAACACGGAGGAAAGGGTGGCGACCTGCCTCCTGATGGTATTAGGCGAGAGCCCTTTATCCAGACCCTCCTGGAGGAAGTCCAGGATCTGGGCTATGGAAACGTCCACCGGGGAAAGGCCCCTTTGTTACACCAAAGACAAAATGCCTTCCAGGTGGCGGAGTATATACGCTCCATGTAAGGTCTCCTCGAGGCCTGGATCGTCCTGATGACCCTGGAGGAAAAATTGTCCCCTCTCAGAGCGTTCCACTCAAGCGCCAGGCGGTTAGTTGGAACCACTGAGGGTCTGGGTGGACCAACGCCCCCTGGCTGAGAGAGGCCTCACCGTGAGGGATCCTCCAGGGTTGAGTCACCAAGAGTGTCACGAGGTTGGCGAACCAGGCTCTCCTGGGCCAATGTGGGGCCAGGAGCAACACCTCCGCCTTCTCCTTGGCAAAAGAGGGAGAGGGGGGAAGGCATACATGAGTCCTGGAGGCCATGGGCTGTGGAGAGCATCGACTTCCTCCACCCCTGGGGATGGAAACCTCGAGAAGAATCTCGGCAGTTGAATGTTTTCGGGGGCGGCAAACAGATCCACCTCCGGGAGGCCGAAGTGGTCCGTCAGTTCCCGGAAGATGGATGGGTGCAGGCGCCACTCCACATGGTCGATGACTGTCCGGCTGAGCCACTCCACCTGCACGTTTGACACCCCTGATATGTGGTCTGCCGAGATGGAAAGCAGATGCTGCTCTGCCCATATGTCCAGCCGCCTGGCCTCCTACATGAAGGGCTTCAATCTGGTGTCCCCCTCGCGGTTTATGTGCACCTTTGTGGCCACATTGTCCGTTAGGACTAACACGTGCCTGCCTGAGACCAAGTGCTGGAAGCGACGAAGAGCCAGGTGGACTGCTCATAACTCCAGCCAATTGATGATCCTTGTCCGGTCTACCTGGTTCCACTGACCCTGAGCCATGCATGATTGGGAGTGGGCCCCCCAACCGAAGAGGCTGGCGTCCATTGTCACGACCGTGCACTGAGGGTCCCGGAAGAGGCATCCCTTGGAGGTAGACGGAGACCTCCACCAGTTGAGGGAACAGAGCACTTCCCTGGGAACCAGGATCCTGGCTGGCGAACTGCTCCTGCCTGTCCTCTGGAATGGTAAGAGAAACCATTGGAGGTCTCTGGAGTGCAGGCGTGCCCATGGTGTGATGGCAATGCTGGACACCATCTTGCCCAGGAGCTTAGAGAGCAGAGCTATGGGCACTTTACGCTCTCTTTGGACCCAACCTGCCAGGTCCCTGAGACTGCTCTGACGCTCCTGGGACAGGTACACCCTGCACTCAAAGGAATCTATCACCGCCCCCAGGTGGAGTAGCCGGTTAGAAGGTGTGAAGTGGCTCTTCTCCACGTTAATAGAGAACCCGTGGTGTCTGAGTGTCTGGACCATTACCTGGAGATCCTCTCTCGCTTGATGGAGAGAGGAGGACTGGATTAAAATATCATCCAGGTAACATTGCACACGCACGGGCCTAGCTCTGAGGTGGGCCGCCAAGGTAGCTAAGATCTTAGTAAATGCTCTCGGTGCAGAAGACATGCCGAATGGAAGGGCCCTATACTGATAATGAGAGCCTGCATAATAAAACCTGAGATACTGCCGATGTAAGGGCAAAATAGGTATGTGCCCCTATTTTGCCTCCATTAAGTCAATTGAGGCGAGGAAGTCGCCCTCTCTTACGGCCCCAAGAATTGATTGAAGCAACTGCATTTTGAACCGCCTATAGATTAGATGGCAGTTCAGACACTTGAGATCAAGAATAGCTCTCCACCCGCCCGAGGTCTTAGGAACTACAAAGAGAATTGAGTAGAACCCCTGCCCTAGTTGACCCTCTGGAACCCGCTGGATGGCTCGAATATCCAGCAGGTGCTTTACGGCAGAATCCACGAGGGCCCTCTTGGAAGCGATCTTAGAAACGGGGCAGCAGATGAAGAACCTCGGGGGGTGGTGGTGGAGAGGAATTCCAGGGAGAGACCAGATCTCACTTCTCCCTGACCCATGTGTCCGAGGTGATCTCCTCCCACCGGTCAGCAAACAGGGCCAGGCGGCCCCCGATGGGAGGTGCGGACATGCAGCTACTTGGGGCGGCGAAAGGAATGACTTCCTCCTCCTCGAAAGGGCCGTTTTGCAGGGAAGGGTCTACCTCTAGGAGGCCTGTCTTGAGGTCTTTGTCTTTGGCCAAGAAATCCCTGAGATCAAAAGGAGCCTGTGTTCGAATCAGGCCCCCGAAAGGAAGATCGGCGGATGGGAGGATAGGGACCAAAGTCACCCCTCCGCTGCGATGAAAGTAAAACCTTCCACTTGTCCCTGGTTTCGATCAACATGGGCTCTAGAGTGTCCCCAGATAATCTGTCCCCTGTAAAGGGTGATGATGCAAGCCATGATTTATGGCGGGTGTCCGCCTGCCATTGTCGCAACCAGATCAGGCGTCGGGTGGCCACAGATGACGCTATGGCCTTGGAAGCAAATCGGGCCGAGTTTAGTGTGGCATCAGCAGAGAACTAGATCGCTGCAACTATCTTATTCAGGTCCTGATGGAGTCTGAGGTCCGTCGTGGGAATCTTGTCCTGCAACTGCCGGAGCCCAAGCTGCAGCCTGGTGCGCCCTCTGAAGTGATTGTTCAGTGTGCTTCTCCTCTGGTTTGTGGCCCTCCTCTGGTTCTC
Source organism: Thermophis baileyi (assembly GCA_003457575.1). Classification (NCBI taxonomy): domain Eukaryota; kingdom Metazoa; phylum Chordata; class Lepidosauria; order Squamata; family Dipsadidae; genus Thermophis; species Thermophis baileyi. Next base: position 4,651,821 of record QLTV01000965.1, on the reverse strand, counting down.
CCGGAATGTTGGAGGAGGAAAACAAGGCTGCTACTGGGGCGTCAACCGATGGAGTGTGGAGGACCTTGGCTAACTCCGGACCCACGTTGAAATATCTCGTCTGTCGACGACAGGCTAGGTGCTATACCGGGAGTTGCCAGCTGCCTTTGGACTACGTCCACAAAGAGGCTTGGGGAAGGAATGGCCTCTGCCTCCTTGCTCGGCTCCGAGAACAGAGGGTCTTTGGCGCCTGATTGATCTGCTGTATCTGGTCTTTCAGTGCGCTGGCCCAGACGGGCTGCATTCGTGGCCTTAAAGAGTAGAGATTTGAAAAGGCCAGGTGGAAACAGGCCCGTGAATGATGGCTGTTCAGGAGCGAGGCCTTCATCTTCCGACAGCTCCAAATCTCTTTGCTCAACCTCCTCTGAGAGGGAATGCGGGCTCTTGTGGGAGGGAGCAGGGGAAACGGCCTCTTGGACCGATGAGATTGACCTACTGAGAATCCCGAGGCCTCAGAATAAGCTCTGCTGGGCTGCTGCAAGCCTGCAGAAATGCCCTGCTTTATTGCCTCTGCAATAATTTCCTGAATGTTGCCAGGGAGATTAATGTCCGTCTCAGGCCGGAGGCCAGCAGCCGTAGGAGTGAAGGTGGCCGAAGGGGGAGGCCTGGACTTTTTACTTGGTCTATCCCCCACAGTTGACAATGCAGGCAGGTCTGGATCAGATCCCCATAGGCCTGTAGTGGGGACAGGTACTGGAAAGTTTTGTATTGATATTTGGTCAATTGACCCTCCTGTTGTAAGGGCAAATTGTTTGAGCGACCAGACTCGTTAGGTTTAGCTGGAGCCTGGGCTCTGTCCCTGCTGGCCCTGTCACAGATCTTCTTGAGGGCCTGATCTCTGCGCCTTTCAACAAGCAGCTCAGCCTTGGAGGGCTTCCTAGGCTTGTCTTTTTTATTATGAGCCTTGGCTCTGTGTTTAGTAGGTCTATGGCCTGCTGCTGTGGCTCTATCTGCCTTTGAGCAGCTGTCAACAGCTTTGAGTCTCTGTGTCAGCCATCTTGTTTTTAATTTTCACGCCCTTTTTGGCTGTAGCAGTTAGCCTGGCAGGGAGAACTGGCTCGTTTATGCTACTTAAGAGCAGACTCGCTGTAATAGAGGTGTGGGGTGAATCCCCTACAGCCGTTGAAGCCAAGACCTGAACGTCAAGTGGAGTGCAAGACTCCAGACAATCAGTAGCATTGGCGGCAAGGAGGTCAGAGCACAAAGCTCTTTAAAGCCGTGGCAACCGTTGCAGGGGGGCGGTGGGGCGACGGCCAGGAATGTCTCTTCTGGCTCTCGGGAGCGCAAAGCTCCACCTGCGTGTCAGGAGCGTGGGCTCCAGCCGACACTTGGCACTGGCAATGCTGTCAAGGCAGTCTCTAAACGGAGCGCAGGGCTCCTAAAATGGCCGCCAGCCATTTAGGCGGGAGCACGTGACTCTGCTGGCCTCTCAGCGCTTGCAAAGATGTCGGGCGATAACTATGCTCTTGGAGCGCGGAGCTCATGTAAGACCGCCCGACTCGCCCACCAAGGGAGCACGAAGGTCCATGACAGTTCCTTCCCCTGAAATACGGGAGTGCGGAGCTCCACAATGGCCACCTCTGCTGCTGATGAGAGAGCACGAAGCTCTACGGTCATACCGGAGCGATGACAGCTCTACGGCAGAATGTCAGGTAAACTGCAGCAGAGGGCCCTTCCTGCAGCTAGAGCCGAAGCCCCAGCCGCCGGGAATCCCCAGCGACTCAACCGCCCAAGGGGGAGTCAGCTGTTGTTACTCATGATAGAAGAACTGTCAAATTCCGAAAGGAGGTCTAGTTGGTTAAGAAGCATCCAGGAATCAGTAAATAATTCAAGGAGAAACTCTTGACACATCTGTCCAGACTGAAGGACTGAGTCAAAAGCTGGAGTGCCCTAGCAACAGAGGCGTGGCATTACAACTTTGACAGACTCAGTCCAATCAACTGAACAGACGAGGTTAACCCATTCCTGGATGCTATCTCAACCCACTATGGAGAACAGCACTGATTTCTTCAGTATTTGGTAATCAAAACTATGTCCCAAACTGTTTTGAGTTTTATATTTTGGAAAACATTGCCTCTTTCACTTCATCAATTACCACAGGCACTTTAGATAAGCAATATTAAAACTCACATTGTTTTATTGTAAAAATAACAAATGTGGGATACAAATAAATAAATACAAATATAAAATATATCTTCCTTCTAGTTTTTGTAATTACAACTGTTTTCAACTAATGAAGCAGAAAGTAAAAAACTACCCATAGAGGGCAGTGTTGTGTCATTTTAAGCAACATAAATTTAAGTTGGATTTGATTTGGTGAGGCTTTGCAGATCTATCCTTCCAGTGAAAACAGCAACATGAAAAAAAAATGAAGCAAGAGGAATTTCATTACAATTCCTTACAGTACCAATTGTAAGGTAATATAAGATAAGAAAGCAAATTTTGTGCTTTCAGCAATTCTGCTTTTTAAGTGCTTTCAGAGTTACTTACCACAGGGCCTCTCCTACTTCTTCTTTCCAGCCATTCATGCTTCCAAGCCGGCATACATGTTGTCTTGAGCTTTTCCCTGATCATTCGCTCCTCTGGGCGATCATCCATTTTCTGCAATCCCCTGAGGGTTTCTTTATTCTCCATGTCACGACTATAGCTGAAATGAAGAGCAAAAACTATATATGTGATTGTGATATGTGATATATGATAAACATACTGAAATGCTTCAGGTTTTAAACCAAATTATAATTTATTCCCTCAAAACCTCAAAACCATTAAACTTCTAGTACCAGGAGCAATACATTAATGCTTCAACGTAAATAATTTGCTGTCCTTCTTCTTCTTGTTCATATTTCTGATATGCCTACCCAGTGGACAAGGCAGTTCAGTGCATCCCGTCTGAAGGCCGTTGAACGCCATACCCCCAGACCAAGGAAAAGATAGTTATGAAGAAATTTGCACCACCAAGAAAAGAATAAAACAGATTTGTTTTACCATGGTCATGTAATCAAAATTTGGGCACTTGGCAGCCAGCATGTATGTGATGACTCGGGGCATGGCACGATGGCAACACAGCCAGAGAACTGGTATGAGTCCCTTTATTGGCACCAACTTTGCCCCCAATATCCCGTTTACTCTCCGGCCTGGAGAAAAGCTCTCCCACAAACCTGCAGCAGCTTCTGGCTGCAGATACTCCAGTCCAAACGCTGTAAGCAGAATAACTGCAAATCAATCACTCCAGCAGGGCAAGATAATGAGTCCCAGAAGCAAAGAATTCACAGCAATAATTCCAGCAAGACAAGCACACAGAAGCACGACAATAATTCAAACAGTCAGGAGGAATGCCAGGAATGCAGGCCACAACTCTCAACACTAGATGAATTCAGCGTTTGTTCCCGAACAAACGCCCCTCCCAACTGCCTCTCCTTTAAACTCCATCCCCAGGTGTGCCTTGTGAAGGGAATCAGGGCCTTTTCCTTCCTCGTAAGCCACGCAACCCACGTTGCTCTCTTCTGCGTTCTTCCCTGCGCGCCCTAGGATGAGGAGGGGGTGGGCCTTGGTCTTCATCTGAACCCCCTCTCCCTTGTTCTACCTCTCCCCTGCTCTGCCCAGCCTGACTTTGCCCTTCCCCAGTTTCCTCCACAGCCAACGGAGCCACTCTCCTGCTGTTCATCTTCCATCTCAAATTCAGACTCCGACGGGGGCATGACAATGTATTTACATCGGCTGCAGTGTCCCAAGGTCACGTGATCATCATTTGCAACCTAGTCAGGTGCTTCCAATAAGGAAATGGGGGAAGCTGGATTTGCTTAATGACCATGGTAAAAAAAAGATTGTAATATAGGGCACAACTCACTTAACAATTACACTGCTTAGCGACAGAAATCCCAGTTCTGGTTGTAAATTGAGGACTACCTGTATTATGTTTGTTTTGTATTTAATAGTACAAGTAATAATTTCCCCTTATCATATTAAAATTCATAATGTTAGGGACTGGATCTGGCTGAGAAAGCAAGTTACACATCACTTAAGAGAATATACACCAAATGTTCCAAAATCAATCTCTGGCACACCTTTTTAATCCAGGAATGCAGAACCTCTCCATGTCTTCAAAACCCCAGATACTTTGAAGAGAGAACATCCACCTTGTTTGGAATATTCTCCTAGTTATAATTTAACTGACATGCCTCTATTATTGGTTCAGCATCAACTAATAATTTATTTAAGCATTCTGAAATGTGATACTAGCTTGTGTTTCACTCACAGTTTTATACTTAAGTTGTTGTCATTTTGCCTCTGGTCTGTTTTTATTGCAAAGTAGTATTATGCTTTCATAAAGAATACTAATATCTAGCTAAAACAATTAAATCCATTTCTCCTTCTGTACCAAAATACACACTCCCCAAATGTTTGAAGAGACTTTACATGTATTCTTTCAAGCAAAATCCAACTTACTTCCAGTCATGTGAGAGTTAAACCAATTTGTTCTTGCTTTTAAAAAAATAACTCTGCCTGCCTATCTATATAATCTCTGAAGCATGAACTACGAAACAAGTTTTTAGTCAGGCCTCTATGTAGCAGATTACTACAAGAGGCACTGAAAAAAATGTTTATATACTGCATAAAGCCTTCCATGATTTGCTTACACACACACACACCAAATTCATCTGATAAAATAACAACAGGTCAATATAATGGCAAGGTAAATTTATTCCAATATATTATTCCATCTCACCAAATACAACTGTGCCTGCTTATTACTTAAATACTTTGAAATTCAGCCCAGGCAAGATGTAGGTATTGGTAGTCTGATTCATATACCTAAATAGGTAGCTGATAATCAACTTGATCAGGAAAGAATTGTACTTCCCCCCAAAACGTGAAATTTACAGTTTTGAGATCCCAATACATGGATCACATAGCTTTAGTTATTCATGCCCTGATAACCTTCAGATTATAGCAACATGCTGATTGAATAACTAATTCACTTATTTGATGATTTTTCAGTGGCTGATTACAACAGATGGCTGTACAACTATGCAGGAAAATATGCAATCTAGTTCCTTACAGTATCTCTCTTAGGGCCTAATTTTCCATTTTACCTGACTATGCATAATTACACAAGAAAACAAGAAACTCCAACTGCCTCTTGAAAAAAGCACCTTTGGGACAACCATGACCTGGATGACAGAATCTCCACAGACATATTCACAAAATTCCATGCATGTCAGATCTATTGCAAAATTTAAATTTACAGGTAGTCTCACTTAACATTTGACGACCAAAGTTACAACAGTCTCAAAAATAGTTATTTATGATCCTTCCTCTAAGTTACAACCCTCGTATACCCCATGCAGTCATGTGATCTTATTTCGAGTGCTTGGCAACAAGTTTGCATTTACAATCATTGCAGCATCCCAGTCACATGACAGAAATTTGTGATGTTTTCTTTTATCAGTTTATGACAAAAACACCCATCTGAAAGAATGGATTCGCTTAATGATAATGTGCTTTGTTAATGATCATATGATTCACATACCAACCACGTGATTTGCTTCATAAAAGTGGTCATAAAATGAAGTCAGGTCACCCACTTAACAACCCCAACAGATTACAACCAAAGTTCCATGTGCAGAATCAGATTTTAAGAATATTATCAGTTTTCCCTTATCAAATCATGCCTATCATTCATAGGCAGGCAATTCAACAAACAACTAAATATTAATATTTAAATATTAAACAAGTTAATATTGCAGATTTTTAATATTATATTTACAGAAACATTAGGCTATAAGGCTACAAAAAACCCATTCAGGATTATGAGCCATCTTTACAATATGGTTATAATAGCAATGTTATGTTAGAGATTTTTCACACATGCCTGGAACTTCAAATTGCATTTCCCACAGGAATAGTTCAGTTAACCTCTGTTAATATCATTATATTTCCAAATAATGTATTTGTCATGGAGGCATTACAGCTCACATGACATTCAGTGATTAAAAACAGAATCTTATTATAAAATCTGTGGGAACTTTCTATGTAAGAATGTGTGTGGAAATCACTATCACAAATAGTGCATAAAATATATAATTAATACAATTGATAAGTAGTAATAGTAATCGATTATTAAACACAATCAATCCTGGTTGAAAATGATGGGAATTCTAAACACATCTAGAAAGAACCACTTGGGAAGGACTTAAACAAACTATTCCCAAAAGTGCCTCAGCAAACATTTTTCAAAGAATAGCATCTTATGTTGAATGCAAGCCAAAGTAGGCAGCTAGAGTAGCTTGTACAATGCACAAGAGTCAAGTGGTAGCAGGAAAAAAATCTAGCAGGTTTGCCCAATCCGTTTTGCAGGCTGGATAGTTTTGTGGATCTTGGCCACGGAGTATTTTGAAATATGGTAAAATGCACAGGAGGATGGCAATCTCAAAAGTGTTCCATGCAGTACTATTGCAGTATTCAATCTGCAGCAAACTACGCCCAGAGCAAAAAATGCATACTATTCCCTGCACAGTACTCACACAAGTTCAGACAGACTGCTTCAGAGCGCTGTAATTCAGCCAAATGTAAATGTACATCGTGGTTGTTTTAGATTTCAGTAAAGTCAAATTCAAAAGGGATTCATTGGGTTAGTAGGCAAAGTTGGTCCACTTCCCCCTATCTTCTTGCTGGTCTCTTTCTATTACCTCCCAATAGCTATGTGTCACTGTGATTTAGGCTTCCCTTGAATTTAAGTGCAGCATAACCATCTGCACCTGCCCTAATCTTCCTTCATCATCCTTTCCCTTGTGTTCCCTTAAATGTCTTAAATCACCCCCACCATCTCCAACTAGAGTGCTTGACTCTTCTCTAACCTTCTCACACCTACCTTTCTTTCACTTCCTTTTAAGTCATCACTCCTCCCTTTTTTCTCCTCTCCCCAAATGGGAAAATACCTGTGTGGACAAAGTACAGAGATTCTGGGCCCATGTACGGATGGAACATGTGTCTAAATCTATGGATGGACCACCCAGAATTGCTTGTTCATGCAAGGAATAATCCATACACAGAACATTTTGTGCATCTTTCTTTACAAGTCTGATACAGATTTCCCTGATTTAATTATCTCTAAAGCAAGCAAATATGTTTACAATAATTCTTAGACAGCATACCTGGATGCAGTTGAAACCATTTTTATTTTATTTATATTTTTATAATTCAGTTAAATATTTAAGTTCAGCTCAAAAATTAACTTTGAGACAAAGACCCTGCATTTAAAGGAACATGTTCAAAGGCAAGGAAAGATAACAAATTCCATATTCAGTTGAAACCTAGCAATGATAACTATGTTGTCACTGTATTTTTCCAATATTGTCTGTCTATTCTTCCAAAAACAATGATCTCAGTTGAAAATTTAGCAAAGCTGTCAAAACCCCCAGAGGCCACATCTTTTCTCTATAAAGCAATAATATCAGGAAACCATTGCTCAAATTATGATATATTAAATTTTATACTTCACTTCTAGAAAGATGCAGTTTTCCCCTCTCTTAACTGCATAGCTGCGGGGAAAAAAAGATTACATGTTGCATCCTACAATATCAATCTGCCAGGGGAAATATCTCCCAGCTGCAGTTCAGTCTATTCAGAAATATGTAGATGATCCTGGAGCATAACTCTGCACATATCACTGGCTGCCTGGAAAGTCTATTTTCATAATATTGAATGCAGCTCTGCAATACATTAAAAAAAAACCTCAGTCTGCTAATGCCACAAATATCTTACGCTTCATTTCCTATTATCAGGAGAAGTTCCTATACTTATATTGCAAGACCCACACTGCACGGATTCAGTACTGAGATTTGCAGGAATAGATCTTTGTGGTTCCTACACAGAACAATTGAGCATCCTCAGTGGCTAGGGGGGGAAATCTCAGAAAACTAAATGAGAAAAGTAACAGAGTAAAGTTGCTACATAGAAGAGAAAAAGCACTTTTTATGTTAAGGAAAAGATGAACTCTCATTGTTTATATATGTCATTTCCCAGTTCACTGTTAGAAACTATTTTTAAACATCTTGAGAAACAAAAATTAGACGTTCTCATAGAAATAAATGGAGAAGTCTAAGATTTTGAAACATGCAAGAACAGATGTTACATCTACCCTAACATGCAAAAGACAGCAACAAAAAAATTTCTTATTGTTTGTGAAACATCTGAAAAAATAACCTGCTAATATAAGTTACAAACCAAATGAATTTAATTTTCAGTATTGCAATCTGGAGTAGACAGCAGTTGCAAGATAGACTAATAATAGCCATAAAGTATATATGCATGTCAAATACTAGTCAAAATCAGCATTATTAACATTGTAGCAATATTAAATTCTTATGCTAGGTAGGAATCTAGACTAAAGCTGAAGGTGCAACCAGTTTGCAATCACTAATATATAGGTAGTCCTCATTTAGTGACCGCAATTGGGACCAGCAACTTAATTAAAGCAAAGCAGTTGCTAAATGAAACTTTAAGTGAAGTTAAGTGATCTTACTTCAGTTTTTCTTTGCTTTACGGATTTCTGAAAGTTGTAAATGCAAAGATTGCTTGTAAAGTTACTTTTTCCTCACAATCCTAAATGCACATGAACTCTTAATGAGGTAACTGTTAAACAAGGATCACCTCTATATTGATTTTATTCTTGTGTTGTATTTTGCAGTGAGAGTAGTGCAAATAGCTCAGTTAATACAGCTTCAGACATGAAACTGAAGCTGGTTTCAGTTCCTAAATTAAAGCTTCACTTCGTTGGCACTGTGTTGTAACAAAAAAATCCCACTCCTTGCTCATTTGTATTCAGGATTCTTACTGAAACCACTAACACATTGAAACCACTGCAATGTGCAATTCAAGCTGCATTGAAGTCTCACCTGCAAAATAACATAGTTGGCTCATACCCTTAAATATTAAAATTTGACATAGCAGTATTTTTCCAGGTAACATTTTGAATCCCAGATTATCGGAGATTCTTTCAATCTCGTGGAGCAGGTTCCTAGCAATATAAATTGTGCTACATGCAGGCTGGACTCTTGTTTTACTAGGCTTCTTTGGACAACTAGAGGTGGGTTGAGAAGTTGAATTCAAAAGGTGATTAATGTTCTGGGGGGAATTGTATGTTCTGATTTACAGAATTGTATGTTCTGACTTACATACAAAATGAAATGCAGTCCCATCTGAAAGGATTTATCAATGCTGGACAATTTCTATTGGGTCTTGAAACATGTCTTTCTAGAAAAGGTTTTGGAGATGATGGTATGATTACAAAAGAAGCAAATTACCTTGATCCCTTTGGTTAGGCCTGAGATCCTGTGATTTGTGTGAGATGGAAACTGCATTTGTTTTTGTTGGCCCATAATAATAAAGAAAATAAATCCAGAAACACCAGAGTTACAATAATTTCGACAAAAACATGGTCACCAACAATAAAAGTAACTGAATGAAACGATTAATACAGTGTTGAACTGTCCTTCAGCGTGTTCTCCTGTGGCAAGTTGGCCGTCGTGAGTTATCCCACAGTGAGTTAGCCAAGGCAAGCTGGCCATGGCAAGTTGGCAATGGTGAGTTGGCTGTGGCAAGTTGTCCTAGACCCTTTTAGAAAGCCCAGCAACTGAAAGATAAGATGGGATAAGCAATCTGCATGCATCCCCCCTCCCTTTGGCTCTCAGTTAAAGCCATGACATCATGCAGCTGAAACACAGTTGTAAGATTCTAAATGAAAAACAAAAACAAAAAAAGAATAGTGATTAGTTTTCAAGGCCTCTGCAAAGCAAAACAACACCATTCCCAACTTTACATACCTCCCATACTGGAAAAAAGGCAAAGATTCTTCATTCTCAGCCTCTCTAGATATATCATTGAGGGTCCTCCTATAGTCCACAAATTCTAGAATTTTCTGATATCAGATGTGGTGATGGCCTCACTTAAGAAGGTTGAAAAGAGGAATACAGGATAATCTTTATGTTTACATATTATGTATTACACATACTTAATTTTAAGTTGGCTTCAAATCTTCATCATTTTCTCCTGTAAGCTTTCTAGATGCATCTAGTTGCCTGCTTTGAATCTGGTTTCATTTCAAGGCTCAATGATGAACTGGCAAATCTGAACTCAACATCTGGCTTGACATGGTCTTGTTTTAAAAGTCATTATGCTTTGCAGCATTAGAGGGGTGTTGACAGGTACGTTGGGGTTAATTGTGAACTTACTTTTTGTCAACCTAAATTGATTTTAATCAGTAAAAGCTGAATAAAGCTGAGAAGGCTTTTTTATATAAAGAAAACAAGGCAGCATTCTATTCAAATCAAATAAAAATTCCACCTTTGATATCTATGAGTCTTTTGTTTCTAAACTCACCATCTGGAGAAAGACCATGCAACAGATGGTCATTCTTTTTTTTAGACTAGCTGATAACCCGGCGTTGCCCGGGAATTTATTTATCCCAATCCTGTATTAGACAGAATACTGTAAGACACCCCTAGCACCCCTGGGTAGGTGTGTGTGTGTGTGTGTGTGTGTGTGTGTGTGTGTGTGTGTGTGTGTGTATTCCAGCATAACTGTGGAACGCCTCGAGCAATTTCAACCAAACTTGGTACACAGATGACAGGCCCGCCACGCCTCTGCCACTCGGCTCAGCCGCCTGTCCCCCACAACAGGGCCAGCGAGCGCCGGCATCGTCGGGGGCCCCTCTCGGGCATGGCGGAGCCCCCCGGCCGCCATCAGGGGGTGCTCTGCCTGGACTAGTGGACGGCGCTGCTCAGAAACTGCTGCAGCGCCAAGGCTCCCGTAGCAGCCAGAGGAAGCCGAGCAGGCAGTGGCAGGTCTCACCCGGGGCTGCGCTGCGGCGACCCCGTCGGGATGGACGGCCAGCGTGGAGGGAGCTGAGCATCGCTCATGGATGGCCAGACGGAGCCTGCCGCGATAGAGGAGCCGCGGCTGCTCAACGCGGCGCTGCTCTGCCGGCCAGAGAACGGCTCATCGTACAGCTCCTGGAAGGGCACCGCCGGCAGCTGCGAGGCTCCCTGCAGGTCCAGAGGTGAGGCTCCCCGCAGCCTCACAGATGACTTACTATCTGGAAACAAATACTGTGGGGGTAAGACACCCCTAGCACCCCTAGGTGTGTGTGTGTGTGTGTCTGGTTGCAATTGCTCGAGGCGTTCCAAAGTTATGCTGGAATACACACACATACACACACACACACCTAGGGGTGCTAGGGGTGTCTTACCCCCCACTATTTTTTTCCAGATAGTAAGTCATCTGTGTACCAAGTTTGGTTGAAATTGCTCAAGGCGTTCCAGAGTTATGCTGGAACATACACACAGCCTTTTTATATATATATATATAGAGATAACTCAGAAACTACTGATTTTCAGAAACCCTGCCAACCTAGAAGTTTGAGTCCTAACAATGATTAGACAGTGGTTTCTTATTAACTGTCATTATATTTGTCGACAATTGTTCAAAGACCATGCTTACTTCCCTAATTTAACTGCTATAATTCTGTGCATAGATTGTAAATTACAAAAATGAAAGTTCAATTAAAAAATTGAGTTTAAATTTAGTTTTTCATGGAGTTACTGTTCGAGATAAATCTAAGCCATAGCCTTTGATTTTATTAAAGACACTGAAAAATAAACAAAAGAAAGTATCTAATGAAGCAGCAGCTAAAACAAGTGGTAAGTGAAATCCGAAGAAGCAATTATTTCCCCAAGCTAATTCCTGCCAGATTTAAGCCATATCCTGATTCAAGCTCAACCTAAGATATAAATATCTCCCTGAAAGGCAGCCTTCAATAAATAAAATATTATGTTCCTGTAACAGCCATACCATGCCAATTCTAAAAGGTTAGGAATATTTTCAACATTTAACCTGCTGCTTGAATCTGAAATATTACTTTCAATTGTGTCTTATTAAATACTATTCCAAAAAACTTAGAATTAGGAAGAAATGAGGGATGCTTTTGCATGAAGTGATCAAGATATCTATCAAAGGATATGCATGGGTAGATAGCTAGATTGCTAACAGACAACAATACTAATTTCCATGAAAAAATATCCATCACCAATATCCCGTTAGCTAAGAATGATTATACAACTGGAACAGGCCATATATGAATAAACAAGCAGAAATATCTAAGAAAACCAGCCAACAATTAATTGTATTTACAACATCTTCACTGTAAACTGCTAAAATCTACAATCTACTATATATATTTATAGTTTTTGCATAAGATTTTGTAATCCAAGAACATACTTGCATATGAAATCTTATCAAATCTAATGCAATAAAACACAGCATGTTACCTAGATAACAGAAAAGCTGCCAATAAGTTACTTAAATATTTAAGTGCTTAAATATTTATTATTGTATACTGTTACTACAATAGATGTATTCTTAAATTTTGAAATAACCATTCTAAGTATCTTTCCAAAGATCGACTATAATAGCATAGTACAAAGAGATTTTTTTTAAATGGGAAAAGAGCAGATATGAAAGTGGAGACATTTTATAAATAATGTTGTATTAAACTCCAAGTCTTAATTAATATTAGAATTTAATATTAGAAACATTTTTTCCAAGAAATATAAAACTAATATGTTTAAAACAAGTTTTGCAACATCTTAAAGATAAACCAATTTATTCAGACATAAGCAATATATTATATTTATATTATCAGATGAAGTAAATGTAGTCCAGAAGTAAACAATGTTTTGAGCTCCAAGGGTACATGAGATGTGATACATATTTTCCACACATAGATTACCATATATACACACAGGATGAAACGCACGCAAAATCACTCTTCCATAAAACTTCACATAAAATGTAACACAACACATTACTTATATTGGCCAAAATTACGGTACTTCATTTTCATGCCATTGGTAGATAAAGTGAAGCACGTTTAAAAAATGTTCTGTTTGGTTGGCAATAATTTCTAGCTCTTTTCACCTTACTTCACTGACTTCACCCTTACCCTTTCAATTTTGCTATGAAGCACTAACTAACTTAACTAACTAATTGACCATCAATTAGGAATATAACCACTTACCCAAGTCTTCATTTCAAACTAGAGTTCATTTTTTTCATAATGTTCTAGGCCAATTCTGAGAGAAGGGATGAAGGTTTTTAAGATGCCACAAGATTCCTGGCTGATCAACGATATGGTTGCTCCTCTAGAAATGTTTAACAATCTAGAGCAAAGTTTGTAAAAGAGAGCTTTCCTTTAGGAATATGCTCACATGAATAAAGCATGAGTTCTGTTTTAACAGTTTGCTAAATATTTCATGTAGCAACCTAAAAACAAATTGCCAATACCTGAACTCACTGATTTTTCCTACCATTATTTATTAAAGGTATGTTGCAAATGTAGTAGCGTCAGGCACAATATTTAAGTTCCACTCCCTGAACACTGCCTCCCTGATCAAAACATAAACTCACAAATAGCTGGATCTTGCAAACATAAATATACCCACAGAGAAAATAATGCAAGAACTACTCATCCTAATTTGCAGTTTGGCACTACATAAAGCTACACTGGAGAAGGCTGCATTCAAGACACATTGCCAATGCCATTTAAAACTTACATAGGTAGCTATCAATTTATGATTGCTCATTTAACAATGGAGTTAAAAGGTTCTCAGAAAGGGTGCTTTATGGCCTGTAAAGTACTTCTGGCTATCGTAAAACGTCATATACCCACCCACAGTCACATGACTACTTGTTTGTGGCAAGAATATGTGAACTTCTTGGATCAGGGAAATTAGACTCAGATGTTTCAATTAATAGGATGATAATTAGGGGTGAGTGTGGGAGGTCCTGCCTTACATAAAGAATAGAATTTTGGGTATTCACTATCAAAATCTGATCTTCTGAACACAAGAAGTGTGCTATGGTAGGAACAAAGGAGATTTCTGAAAACCTTTGAAAAACAAAGGTTGATACTCAACAGGCTGGTAAAATTACAAAACTATTTCCAAAGAGTTTGGACTGCCCCAGTCCACAGATCGATTATGTACAAAGACAAACAATTCAACACCACTGTTACTCCCCCACAGAGTGGTCAACTAACCAACAAGATGCCACAACCAAGAGCAAGACATGTAAATATTCCAGGAGGTCACAAAGAATCCCAGGGTAATGCCTAAGAAACTAAAGGCCTCTCTTGCAATGGTGAATGTCCTTGTTCATAAGCCTACCATCACAAAAGCATTGAACAATAATGGTGTGCATGTCAGGATTGCAAGGAGAAAGCCACTACTCTCCAAAAGGAACATAGCTACCCACATACAGCATGAGAAGGAACCTTTTGAATGATGGCAAGAATGGCACCAGATCTCACGATTGTTCGGAAAGCTAGAAAAAGGCTCACTAGCTTTCTATGCTTCCTATGCTGAGAGATGCTGAAAGAATAATGTAAATTGGATTAAATCAAACATAGTTTTGTTTTAGGCCTGAACTATTTGAATATGGCATCCCATATTCAAAGACTAAATACTGTACAGCCCTCACCCCATAAAAGGTTCTCTGCCCCAAATGAAGACCTTTACAAGAGAATAACCTTTTTACTTATACAATACTTGAAGACCCTAGAGTATCAACTTGCATTAAATTAAGCTTATCTTTGGATGGGGGAGTAATTAACTTAAAAAACCTGGAAATCAAATCGCGTTCCAAAACTGTGATTTTGTCATCACCTAGTTATTTAACGAGAAACAAGACTATAAAGAGTGATCTCCAATTTAATGCAGTGATCATTTGGAGGGATTTTTTTCTTACTGAATTTTTACAAGCTAGAAAATTAAAAGGGAAAAACAATCCAAGAAATTCATATGTTTAATATTCTTCATTAAGAACACTATAAACAAGGATCCAACATAGCCCATTTTTTATGTAGAAACACAACTAAATCAGTGTGCTTCACAAAGTTAACAGCTCAAACATCCAAAAATTACTCATTTCCTGCTTTAAGATTTCCAAATTATAATCAGCTCTTTGAATAACTGCAATGCATAACATAATGGTTTTAAATAAGGGTAGAATTAGGATGCCAGACTGATTCATTTATTATAGATGGATATATGCTTTAACAATGTCTTTATTGTAATCGCTAAAGATGCATAACCTTCCTTCTAATTCAGGTTAGAGGGGAAAAAATCCCCTTAATATATGGGATTATACTAGCTTTACATACAATAGATTTTTCCTAGTTTTTCTTACTGAATATGATTTTAAATAAATGAAATCCAATCAAACAAAATGGCCACTGATGCTTGAATACTTTCAGGTTTGTCTTGCAACTGGCAGCAGAGAAGCACAATAGTACTTCAGAAATAGACACAATATATTATTTATTTGTATTCCATCTTTATTATTTTTATAAATAACTCAAGGCGCAAACATACCCAATATGCATTCCTTCTCCTATTTTGTCCGCAATAACAACCCTGTGAGGTGAGTTGGGCTGAGAATGATTGGCCCAAAGTCAAGCAGCTTTTCTTTAATGCCTAAGGAGGGACTACAACTCTTAATTTCCTGGTTTCTGGCCTGATGATTTAATCACTAGACCAAACTGTCTCTAAGACTAAGCACATGCAAAATTTCACTGAGCTGGGGGAAAAAAATCTGTGTTAAGATTTTGGGGCATGCTGAAACTCCTCTTGTCAATACAGGTAGTTTTCAATTTACGACCATTTCTTTAATGATCATTCAAAATTGTGACAGTTCTGGAAAAAGTAACTTACAACTGGGCCTTGCAATTATGAACTTCGCAAGATTCTCATGACCACGTGAACATGATTCGGGTGCTTGCAAACCAGAATGTATTTATAATGGTTGCAGTGTCCCAGGATCATGTGATCACCATTTGCAACCAATCCAGCCAGCTTCTATCAAGCAAAATCAATGGGGGAAGCCGAATTCACTTAATGACCGTGGCAAAAAATGGTTATAAAATCAGGTGCAATTTACTTAATGACTGCATTGCTTAGTGATGAAAGTTCTGCAGTATAAATCAAGGACTAGCTGTACCATTAGAAATAATTTAAGGTGCTTTGTCTAGAACAGCATGTCTGGAGGAGTTTTGACATGGTATGGAGAAGGCACAGAGCATTCCAGAATTTTGCAGACCATTTTATCATGGAACTTGAAACTTTTCACATTCTTAACCACTTAATCTTAATTACCAACTGTTCTGATGACACATTAGTCACATTTATTTATTTATTATTTACATTTAAGGCAACAGTATGGGGAGCAACAGGGAAGCAATAGTTGCTAGCATCCGTAGCATTCCTTAAGCTACACGTGCTCCCTGGACAGTGCTAAATGGATGAAACGGCCAGATGCAGCCGTACTGCCCTCTTGGGCCTCATGGCCATGACAAATGGAAGTGCATAAAACCAAATACAGGTAGTCCTCGAGTTACAACCACAACTGAGCCCAAAGTTTATGTTGCCAAGTGAGACTTTTATTAATGTTGGTGAGTTTTGCCCCATTTTACGACTTTCTTGCCACAGTTGTTAAGTGAATCATTGCAGTTGTTAAGTTAGTAACATGGTTGTTAAGTGAATGTAGCTTCCTCATTGACTTTGCTTGTCAGAAGGTCAAAAAAGCTGTTCCCTGGGACACTGCAACTGTCATAAATATGAACCGGAGGCCAAGCATTTGAATTTTGATCACGTGATCATGGAGATGCTGAAATGGTCATAAGTGTGAAAAACAATCATAAGTCACTTTTTGTAACAAAGTTGTAACTTTGAACAGTCACTAAACGAACTGTTGTAAATCAAGGACTACCTATAGCCCTTTTGGGATCTTAGCATTACACACACAGACTTCTGCCAGCTTGACATTGTTGGCATCAATAGAGCCAAAAGTGAATACTTGGCCAAGATCCTTATGGATGGGGCGTTGGTCTTACCTGATACGCCTCTTCTCATCAGGTGGAGTCTTCATTCATGCTGGGTAGTCCTCGTCCATTCAGTGTGAGGACCGAGTCTGTTCTTCCTCTTTTTTTGCTGGGTCCGCCCACTTGGCCCCCCAGTTTAGGCGAGGTCGAAGACACAGACTCGATGTGGCTACCATAGGAACCGTAAAAGCTATATGGTTCTCCCTTCCTTATACCGCCCGACAAGGGGGCGGATGTTTGTTAGCAAAAAAAAAGGTAACCTTTTAAAGAAACATGCGTTAAATTACAAAGGAAAGCCAGATTTTAACTCCCTTTAAAGTGAAGAAAACTCAATTCTCTGTCTTTTTTTTTTTTTTAACTGGGGTTTTGTAGG
>QLTV01000965.1:4612383-4629920 GCA_003457575.1 Thermophis baileyi | reverse complement strand
CAAAAAAACAAAAAATTCAAATTGGTCCCCTTAGATTTAGGTTAAGAAGGGAAAGAAAGAGAGAGAGAGAGGAAAAGAGAAAGAAATTCCTTGCAAAGGGGAAGAGAACTTCCCCCCCCCAAGGGTTCCGACTCACGCTCTCTTTCTCCGATGAAGCAGATTCAGGAAGGGAGTTAGGTAGCCACAAGTGTCCTCTCTGAGGACCGAGCCTAAACTGGGGGGCCAAGTGGGCGGACCCAGCAAAAAAAAGAGGAAGAACAGACTCGGTCCTCACACTGAATGGACGAGGACTACCCAGCATGAATGAAGACTCCACCCAAGATGGAGAATATACCATTGATGTACTGGTACTTCAGAAAAAAACACACGGAGGACGATCTCCAACTGACAATTAGGGCTAAAATCTTTGGATATAAAATAATAACAGCATTGCACCACCCTAAATAGATAATTGCAATTTACGTCAAAAAAAAGAGGAAGAACAGACTCGGTACTCACACTGAATGGACGAGGACTACCCAGCATGAATGAAGACTCCACCCAAGATGGAGAATATACCATTGATGTACTGGTACTTCAGAAAAAAACACACGGAGGACGATCTCCAACTGACAATTAGGGCTAAAATCTTTGGATATAAAATAATAACAGCATTGCACCACCCTAAATAGATAATTGCAATTTACGTCAAGGATGATATTGACAGTTATAATGCCCTTCCTCCAATTATTAATTCAACTACCAATCAGAATATCTTCTCTATGTCCTTAGAATTATAGAATATTACCATCATGAATGTTTACAAGCCTCCAATGGAGAGTGGACCAGATTCTGTCTTATCAACGCCTGTGGGAGATAGTACAATCCCTGCTGATTCCAATAGCCACCACATATCTTGGGGCTACAGCCAATGTGATGAGAATGGGAGTAGATTATTCAATTGGGTAGAAGTAAACAAACTTATTCTTATTTACTGTATGATGCTAAAGATAGCGGCACATTCATTCTGCTCATTGGCAACAGGACTATAGTCCAGACCTTTGTTTTGTTTTCTCTGGAGTAGTAAAATCATAATCTCAAATCCAGAGACAGGTTTTGAACAATTTTCCATTCAGTCAACGCAGGCCTATAATCTAAAGAATACCAGATCCCAGTAATTAAGTCGACTCTTAAATCTCGTTTGGAACTTCCAGAAAGCAGAATGGAATACTTATGCCAAACACATTGATGCTAATATCAGATGGATCAAAGCAGTCCCTAAGAACTACTACAGGTTTGACTTAATTAAATCTGTGGCTAAAAGAAACATGCCCAGAGTCTACCATAAAGATTACCTCCCTAGATGGAGTGAGGAGACAAGTCACTTGTGCACCAAGTTTGAACAGGATGGTAATCTGGAGAAAGCAACCAAATTGCTGAAGTTCCTGTACAGAGCCAGAAAAAAGAAATGGTCCAGGACTCTAGAAAATCTAAATTTTACCCACTCAAGCAGGAAAGCCTGTTCCCTTATCCGAAAATTGGACTTCTCATCCGTACCATTGAGAAAACATTCTACCATCAGTGTGGAATCCATAGCTAACCATCTTGTCTCTATTTCAAGGACTGCAAGATATAAGAAATTCCCCAGACAAATTAGATCTGAACTTAGACTGTTGAAGCATGATCTTCCACCACATGCTTTATACTCATGCCCATTTACACCAGAGGTGTAATCCAGAGGGTGCTGGATTCTTTGCATTCTTTGGTGAAGCTGCAGGATTTGATGGCATGTACCCAGAACTACTAAAGAACTGTGGTCCAGCAACTAAACGTTGGCTTGCCTCCTTTTTTAGTTCCATACTATACTCAGGATGGCTGCCTCCTATATTTAAGAAGACCAAAATTATTGCAATTTTGAAACCAAGAAAGTATCCAAACCTTCCCCAAACTTACAGGCCAATGGCTCTTCTCTGTCTCACCTACAAACTTTTAGAAAGACCTGTGTTAAGTAGAATAGCCCTATCAATAGAATCTGTAATCCAAGTAGAACAAGCTGGATTTCGCCCCAAATGTGATTGTAGTGACCAAGTCCTTGCACTAACTTCCTACCTGGAGAACAAATTCCAAAGGAAAATAAAAATGTTTCATCAGCCTACAATACTATCAGTAGAGAAGGACTTCTCCTCAAACTAATCAAGGTTATACCTTGTCATAATACCATTGCCTTGATTGATAACATGTTGAGTAACACGTTATTTTAAGTTTTCACAGAATTCAATAGAAGTACGTATCATAAGTTGAATAATGGACTACCCCAAGGATCAGTGCTATCATTTGCTCTTTTAAACTTGTACAGCCATGAACTGCCTGAAACCATTTCTTGGAAATTTACTTTTGCCAATGATATCAATCTCACCAAAAGGAGATTGAAGAAGAAGCTTCTTGGATGAATAGTGAAACGACTTCAAGTAAAAACAAAGTTCAGTTGCCTTTTGAAAAAGCACCTTTGGGGCAACCATAACGAGGATGACTGAGAATCTCCACAAACATATCAATCTCACAGTTCAAAGAACCAACTTCAGTGACAAAGAGGAAATCCTTTCTCAAGATCTCAAGCAGTCGAATGACTACTTCAAAAAATGGTGCCTCCAAACAAGCATAACAAAAACAGATGTAGCCACATTTCACCTCAGCAACAGGTACGCAAATTACCAGCCTTCAGTGAAAGTACTACTGTATGTTTTACAATGTAATAACTCTCCGAAGTACCTAGGGGTAACACTGGACAAATCACTAACCTCCTGACAATACCTGGTAAAAACAGGTATTTAATATTAAAATATTGAAAAGCTGCAACAATTTACTGAACCAACTGACTGGAACATCCTGTGGTGCTGATGCTAACACCCTACAAACAACAGCCTTGGCTTTGGTTTATTCCACAGCTGAATATTGTGCCAGCGTGTGGCTTAACAGCGCCCACACTCAAATGGTCAATGTCCAATTCCACCGGACAATGTGTATCATCTCTGGCACATTGCATCCCACTCCTGTGCACTGGTTACCAGTACTTAACAATATCATACCAGCCAGCATGGAAAACAGTTATTCTTGCCTAATGTTCTGTTAATATTAAGATACTTTACATTCATTGCATTACCACAATCTGTTAAAGCTTAATCCATTGAATAAAGAAATATTATTTTGGCTGTATTTATTCATGATGCCTCATGTTGCCTTCTCTAAAACAATGTTTTGTTATCAGCAGATAGAGTCCTTTATAAGTTTCTAAATTGTAATATCAAAATCAATTTAAAAAATCAAAATCAATTCCAAGATTCTCCTTTGTTCCTTTTTAAAAATTTAAATGATGTTTGTATTTGTATCTCTTATGGTAGATTTCTTACATAGACTAACTCTTAAGAATACAATGATTTTATTATCAATCCATTCTAAGACTCTAAGCTGTTCATCAGGAATGACTTATGTATATATCACTGAATCAGACATAGTTTTAATGTTGGTCTTGCTTTATGTGCTTCAGCATTTAAAAACATGAGCTGTTCAAGGTAACTTTCTGTCACCTTAGGAGTTAAAGGAATACATTTAAAAGAGATATTACTGGTTAGAGTGTGGCTAAGATGTCTAGGAGGCGCTGTGAGAGAGTGGTAAATTGGATACTAACAGCTTTTGTTATCAATATGTACTGTACAGTTTTGTTTCAAATCACAACACTGGAGATATATTTGGGGTGAATGCATTAAGGTGACCTCTGAGCAGTTTATTCCTTTAAAAAGAATTATTTTCGTATTACTTTTTCCCATAACAAAATGTTCCCCATATAGTTAACAATGAAGAGAAGTAGGCATATTCTTACTTCATGTTTTAAACAGTAATGAGCTTTTAGATTGAGTGGTTGTGGTCTGGTTTTCTGGTGTCCTGACATTTTGTCAGCAGCTGTGGCTGTCATCATTAGAGACATGGTCAGCTGTTTTGTATACTTTTGGCATCGCATGACAACTTAAGATGGAGTGACTGGACTGTTGTATTTGTACCTGCTTGATTGACATTAGCCATAAAAGCTCAGACCATACTATAAGCCAGGGGTGTCAAATTCACGACACGTTGTTGTCATGTGATGTATCACAACTTCTTTCCCCTTCGCTAAAACAGGGGTAGGGATAGCCAGCGCGTGACGCATCTGGCGCCCGGGCCGCGAGTTTGGCACCCCTGCTATACGCCTTAGTTTTTCCTGAGTAATAAGAATGTATGTATTGGCCCTCACAAGATCTATGTGGAATAAACCCATGTCCATCCATGCATAATTTGGTGATAGACAAATGCACAACTGTGGTGTGCATAATTGAGACTTTAGTTGGACAACAGTTGTGATCTTATTGGAGATCATTTCCCCCCAGTCCTGCTGTAATTCTGAAGCCAGGGAGAAGCAATTGCTGCATTCATTCATGAGACCTTGGCAATGATCAGTAACATTTACCTGAAAGTAATTGGATATGAGTCCTGTGTGTAAAAGTGAGCGGTAAACACCACCCTGCTGATTAATATCAGCCTTCCAGGTGCTCCTGGTCTTTATTTTGGGACTGATACTCAAATCCTTTAAGCTTTGGGTTCAGAGGACCATGACTCTCCATATTCTGGGAGAGGAATCTGAGTAGACTTGGGATTTCATGATTTCTATGTTGGGCAGTGAGCTTGTCTCAGGTAATCTCAACTTAGATTCACAAAGATGGGTATCCCCTAAACCAAAATAAATAATTGGAGATGATAAGATGTGATCTGAATATGGAAGAAATTCACACCTATTCTTTGATATGATCAGATCACTTTATGATCATACTGTAGATTACTGTATTGTACAAGATAATCAAAATTGCTTTTGTGAGGACATTTCCAAGTGGCAATCCTGAATGGTTGTTTATTTCTCAGGAAGGTTGATGGCGAACCTTTTTCTTCTTGCGTGCCAAAAATGGGAGCACGTGCTAGCGCGCGCATGTGCCGACACACAACCCCCCGTGTGATGCACTGCACATGTGCGCATCCCCGCGCATGGACCCCCCCTTTCCCGAACTTCGGGTTTGCCCGTGGGGCCGTTTTTCGCACTCCGGAGGCTTCAGGGAAGCCTCCTAAACCCCGGGGAGGGAGAAAACGGCCTTCCCCAAGGCCAAAAATCAGCTGGCCAGTGCGCACATGCGCACTGGAGCTGACATAGGGCAATGCCTCGTGTGCCCTCAGATATGGCTCCGCGTGCCACCTGTGGCACGCATGCCACAGGTTCGCCATCACGGTTATAAGAGATGAAACAAGCAAAAAGATGCCCAGAGCAATAATAATGCAAGACCAAAAGTGAATCTCTCATGATCACAAACAAGAAGGCTATATTTTACAGAATCTCATTAGTCAGACTTATTGAAGGAAAGGGGATTAGATTGCAGAATCTTGGAAACTGGACATTTGTACTTTAGCACCTCATTTATTGATGTGTTAAAGTAAGGGCTTTGGTTGCTCTGATCCTCTTCCTGCCTCTTGACAAAGAGGACAGGTTGTAATTTTTTTATTGATAAGGAACGTACAAATTTTACAAATTTACAAATTCCTATACTCGGAGGATTCCATTATAGATTTGATCGAGCACTGGTATGTACCTGGTGGTGATGAGAGCAGTGAAGCAAATGTCCTTTTTTGTTCTTATTGAATCTACAGGTAATAGCTCTGTTTAGTGTGATCTGAAGACCTTCTGTCTATATCAGTGATGGCGAAGCTTTTTTGCTTCGCATGCCAAAAGGTTGTGTGTGCGCACGCTAGCGCGCGCGCATGTGCCCACACCCATTCCCTCCCCCCACACTGCCCCCTGCGCATGCGCACAACACACACCCTGCTGCCCCCACGTATGCACACATGCCTCACTGAAGCCTGGGATGGCAAAAAACGGGCAAACCAGAAGTTCGGAAAAACGGACTTCCGGTTTGCCCGTTAGGCCATTTTTCGCACACCGGAGGCTTCAGGGAAGCCTCCTGAAGCCTCCGGAGTGTGAAAAAAAGCCCAACGGGCAAACCGGAAGTTCGTTTTTCCGAACTTCCGGTTTGCCCGTTGAGTTTGCCCGTTGGGCCATTTTTTTCATTCCAGAGGCTTCAGGGAAGCCTCCTGAAGCCTCCAGAGGGCGAAAATGACCTTCCCCGGGGCCGAAAATCAGCTGGCCAGTGCGCACGTGCACGCTGGAGCTGACATAGGGTAACGCCTTGCGTGCCCTCAGATATGGCTCTGCGTGCCACCTGTGGCACGCGTGCCATAGGTTCACCATCACTGGTCTATATTAAGCCTCCTTTTTGGCAGAAAGGCACTTTTAAGATAGTGGGAAATCAAGTCCCAGTCAGAGTTCAAACATGGTGCAGTGATAATCAAATAAAATCTTTATTACTAGCATAGATCAGCATAGTTGTAATGGTATGTTCAGAGCCTGAGAGAAATTTTCACTTTAGACATCTGGACATTCCCCTTTTACCAGTCAAGTGAACAGCCTTTTTACCAGTTCATGCAGAGGCTGTGGTCAAGAGGCTAAGTTCTCATTTTAACAGGCTGGGACATAAAATGGCTTTTGAAAGTGAAAACAATTTAGTTCTTGACATTTCTATAATCTCTTTCCTTTTCAACAAATCTTATTAAAGAAGCATTTGTGAGAATTTTCCTATTGGGTGTTAGCTTGACATCTTGTCACAGATAGAAAGATGAATGCATTTGTTCCTCTGGTGGATGATCTTTGTTGGGATCTGGATGGAAAGAATATGCACATCATGGCAGGCTTCAGTTCCATGGACTATAGTATCTGTCTGGACTGCCTGGATAGGTTGGGATTTGGGAATACTGTCCTGGGTGGTTCTGTTGCTACCTGAGCAGGTGATTCCAGTCTGTAGTTATGGGATAAGAGCAATCAAATCTTTATAGTTTATTTTTCTGCAGCATGCTGTCTATTCAAGCGTCTCTGGGCATGTGGAGGGCCACAGGAATCAGTCCTTTTCCCTCTGTCATTTAACTGAAACAGGTCATCCACCAATGATATGCAGTTACACATTGCCACTGGAGGCTGGGCTAGAGATACTGTGGAAGTCTTGAGTGTAAGATTGTGGATGGGGAGAAACAAGCTGGAAGTGTTGTGTATCCGTAAACAACTTGGCTAATTGAAATGTCAGTTTTGGTAGTTACTATAATAAGGATCACACATTCCACAAAGAAACAAGCCTGCCCAGTTGCTTGGCAGTAATTTCTAGCTTGACTTTAAACAGCCTCCAAACAAAAGAGACCCAATATCATAGCTGTCCCTCCCTCCATTGATAATAATGGGTTACTAACATACTTACTGAAGCCTTTGGAAGTCTTCAATAATTTTAAAAAAGTGGAGTGCCTCTCTTCTGCTGTGAGATTCTTAATCTGTTGTAAGAAGACTTATTTTCCACACAACTCTTACATTGCTTAAAAAGCTTATCGTATTAATGAGATGTCTATAATTATTTTTTGGGATCTTGGTGGTTTCAACAATTGTGGTTGACAGTTACTGTATAGCAGGGGTGTCAAACTTGCCGTGTCACATTGCCGTCACATGACATATTGTGACGGTTTTTCCCCGTCGCAAAGCTGAGGTGGACGTGCCCTGTGTGTGATGCATCTGGCCCGTGGGCCGCCAGTTTGACACCCCTGCTGTATAGGTTCATACAGTAGTTTCCCAAACAATCATGGGTCTGTACATATCTGAAAATAATCATTTGCAGAAGGCTCAGTGATACCAGTATAAATGACCATGTTATAAATAAGCCTTTGGCTTTGCATATTTTTCTGGCTGATTTGAATTTACAAGTCATTTCCATTCATTTAAAATTTAATTGATCACTTGATAATTCTATTAATTCCAAATGTTAAAAAGATCAACATCAGGCTGTTTGATATACTTTCTGTGTTGAGCCCAGAAGCCTTGCAGTGTTAGAGATACCTTGAATAGGTACAAGGTGACCAGTTTGGCAAGATTTCCTTTAGATGCTTGTGGATACAGTGATCCATTGACATCAGAAATGTGAGATTAAATTTCTGAACACTTCTCACAATAAGAAAAGTTATTTGTTTGTTTGTATCCCACCTTTATTATCTTCCTATTTTTCCCACAACAATCCTCTAAGGTAGGTTGGGCTGAGAGTGTGTGACTGGCCCAAAGTCACCCAGTTGGCTTTCATGGCTAAGGCGGGACCTTATGTAATGTGTATACAAACTTGAAGGATTATCACTTCACAAATGGTGTTTAATCTTTCACTCAACTTTTTTTAAAAAACATTTTTATCATTGTTTGAAGCTGCCAATAATATAAGAGGCGGCTAAAATTTGTGACCAAATAAGCCCCATGTTCTCTGTTGATTGTTATAACATTACCTCACAAATCCCTGTTGTGCTTAAGAACATGGATGCTAAGACATGTTGGGACTCACTAAAAATGGGCAGGCTATTCAATTTTGATAGAGGATGGTAGAGGTTAAATGTGCAACTCTCTCTAACACATCTGTATCTAATCCTGTAAGAAGGCATGCAAGTGACACTTCATGCCTGCACAACTCCTAATGGCAAGAAGAAAAGTAGTCATGAGTGGTAGTCATTGCACAATATAACTCTCTAGCTGTAAGAACTTGTCTTCTAGAAACAGTTGGTACTTGCCATAAACCGTATTTTAGAGATTAGTGGAATTTTTTGCCTGAAGCTACTTCCATTCAGAATCTTGTTGCCTCTGCTGTTTGTTCTCTTTAATGGGTACAGATAGGTAGAGAATGTTCTTGGAAGAAGGGCTAATTTTATAAAATGTTTCTCCTCCTTACTCACTTGTTGTTCAGTAAACAAGATTAACAAGATTGCAAGGAGGGAATGAATGCACATAAGGATTTATTTATTTTTTTGAGAAATAGCTACACTAATTTTGGTTTAACATTTTTGTTCAGCACACAAATGTGTTTTGCAGTACTGAGTTCCTGGATTAAATAAGAACCAGATGTCATATATTTATGTGTGAACTATCTTCGTGAATATAGTATCTGCACATATTAGGAAGATTTTTGGTACAGCATTAGCAAATATAATGGACTCTAACAACTTAAAGCTGAACAATAATAGGAGGAGGTATGTTGGTTTCTGAAATACCAATTCTTCAAAGATTTTTTTTCAAATTTCTGTGATAGTATCGGTTCGAATCTGATGTACAGAAGCAAAAAAACCGTTCCAAATTCCATTTAAATAGCATTTTGAAAATGGAACTTGATTTTAATTAATATACTACTGACTTTAGAGTAATTTCTCATTTTTTAAAAATACTATCATGGATCTGTTAGTGTATAATCATACAGAGGATTTCATCTCTGTTTATGTTGTGAATATGCTTAATAATTTAAGATCCATGATTTGAAACATGTAATATTGAGGTATTGTGCCTTTTTTTATTTCCTTAGTATTACTAGAATGCTGCTTGAAATACATTCTTTGGGGTGCTTGAAATAGCAATGAACTTAGTGCTGAAGCAAGTGTGTATACTGGTAATTTGATGGTAATTTAACAGTATCATCACTGCATCTCCACTGTTGCCTTCAGTATATGGCTACTGTGTCATCAAAACATTTGGTAATTATTATTTATTTAGCATATGAGGAGAACATGACAGAAGAGAAGTAAACGTATACACACAAGCCACATAATTATATACAAAACTTCTATGGAAGAATGGCAGTCGCCTCATACTAACTGTACGTCTAATTCAACTATCCAAGCTATCACCTCTGACGTTGCTTGGTGTAGTTCTTCTAGGGAACCAGAGAACACATGTCATGGCAATCTTGCACAATATTTAATTATTTACATTGTGGCACTACAGTTGCAACAAGGGGAATCTTTCCATCCCCACTGATACAGGGCAGAGGCATTTCTTCCAGTATTATACCCATTTCTGTTCAATTTTGTCCAGATAGAGTGAGTCAAATCAAAACCAGGTGGCTTGATAGAGAGATCAGTAATGGTCAGGTCACAAGAAGGTATCTTGGACCATTCCTCTCTCCAGGCATTTTTGGGGTTAAACTGGATAGAGGTTAAGTGAATACATGACATTTCATTAATACTGGAAACCTAATGCTGCAAACCTACAGGCATGCCCCTTGGCACAAACTGGATTTCTAATTAAATATGCAGAGACTGGTATGTAAAAAATGCTCAAAACTGTAATTACTGGATACAATCATATTTCTTTATGATAAAATATTGTTTACATGTGAACAGAGTCATCAATATTCTTATTAATACACAGGCAGAAGACCTGATGAAGCTATACAGTTCAATGAAATGCATTTGGCATTTCTTGGATCTTTATGTTTCTAATAGCTTTTGAGGCCCAATAAAATGCACACATTAATACACACACACACCTTTTCTCAAACATTAGGAAAAGAGATAGTTAACTCCGTTTTGGATTCACACACTACCCTAATCCAAAATCAAGCTATCAGATGTGGTATGTGCCACTAATATAGACCATATTAAATGAGAATGTATACATTAACAGAAGACTAAATAAACATTGTTAATTTTTGATGACTGCTTAAATACCTCTTGAACCACAAGCAGCATTACCTATAACAACAGATACTAGAAAACAACAATAAAAGAGAAATATTGCCCTTCTGAGCTTCCTGAATGCATCTATCTGCCTGTTATGCAAATGATGCCATATATAGATTGTTGGGCTGAACCAATAGAGTTCATCTAATGTTCTTATGTTCTTACTTGAAATCCCATTACACCTTATATTTTTCTGTATAAAATCACTTCATTCATATTATGGCAGACTTGATGGGATGGGTAGATATGATTGAGGAGAGATGGTCCCTCAAATATCTCGCTCATGCCACGATGGGCTTTAAAGGTTATAATACCTTCTTTTCACAAATATATAACTAATGCTTTCATTGCATTTTAATGCCTTTTAAAATGGAATTGTGGGTTTCTGTCCAAGTGCAGAATTTCTTACAGAAGCTACATATGCAGATATATTAAAGCATCCTGCCATGTTGTTGGCACATATTTCAGGGAGGTCCAGTTTGGTCAATGCTTAAGGCATTAGACTAGAAACTAGGAGACGTAAGTTCTAGTCCCACTTTAGGCATAAAAGCTGGCTGGGTGACTTTAGGCCAGTCACTCTCAGCCTCACCCAGCTCAGAGGATTGTTGTTGTAGGGAAAATAGAAGAAGGAAAGTGTATTAGGTATGTTCACCACTTGAGTTATTTATAAAAAATA
Organism: Thermophis baileyi; assembly: GCA_003457575.1. NCBI lineage: Eukaryota > Metazoa > Chordata > Lepidosauria > Squamata > Dipsadidae > Thermophis > Thermophis baileyi. The sequence goes on along the minus strand of QLTV01000965.1, from coordinate 4,618,618 downwards.
ATAAAGATAGGATTTTAAAGGAAATAAAATAAAACAAGCTAAAAAATAAAATATAGTGCAAGTATATACTGGAAGGAAGTGAAACCAGGGTGGATAAAAATCAATGATTTAAAAAAATAAATAAAAAATTGGATTTTTTTTAATTTAAATCGGATTTTTTTTATTTTTATCAAATTTATTTTAATAAAATGCTTTAGCAGTAAAAATCTATCTAAAGATAGTTTTCTATTTAAGATACATTAATAATTTAGTTTATTCAGCATGAAATGGAGCTTAGTTATGTAGCATGAGGCTGTATATTCTGCAATATTTACATTTTTGGTAAACTCATTCAATGAATCCAAGCTCTGCAAGCTGAGATAACATGCACTGCATTGATGCATTCACACAATTTCACAGTAACCATGAGATAAATCATAAAACAAAGTTCAGGAATATTCCTTTATCCCATTGTTTTGCAAATCTAAGTACACTACAAACTGTATGATTGTTTGAAGAGAAATGCATCTGTACCACCAGGCTCTAAGTGTGAGGAGGAAGGGCAAGCAGTAAAAATGAAAGTGAAACCTTCTAAGCAGCTTATAAATATAATATTAAAGAGTATCTGTCATTTCAAATCCATCATGGCAGCGCCTGTTAGTGGGCATCCACTCACCTGCTGCCTGCCACGTCCCTCACCTTGTTGTGTCACTGCCGCATCACCAGCCGTCCCATTAAAGTGAATGGGACTGACGGTGAGTCAACAGCGGGTCAGAGGAGGAGCCACTGCGGGACAGAGAGGACAGTTGCTCTTTAAAAATTATGATTTAAATCGAGTTGATTTAAATCAAGCTTTTTTACTAGTGATTTAAATCATGATTTAAATAATGATTTAAATCGACTTGATTTAAATCAAATCCACCCTGAGTGAAACCGAAAGAATATAAACATTATCAATTATCAAAAATTAACATTGGAATTCCTCTTAAAATATGTATAGATTAATTTCAATGTAATATTCATTTTTAATATAATTAATCTTATCTCAAAGGATTTTATAAGAAATTTGACTATCGAATTATATCCATTGAAGTTGTAAGTATACATTCAGACATTTAATTCAACATACTGTGATAAATTTTGGAAGAAATGTAAACTCAAGTATTGTATAGAATTTGTTCAAACTGTAAAGTCTAATTTAAAATAATCTACAGACGTAATAGATCCCAAAGGTAGCAAATTAGATTTATTCCAGTTAATAGTATGGCCATATTATAAACGTATTGCTTTGTAATGTCAATAAACATTGTAATAATTTATATAATTTTCAAGAATAGCCATATTATTAATATACTGTATAAGAATAATATATATTCAATATTAAGTGCCTTGCCTTTAATATCTTGAGATTGTGTAATGGAATCTACCAACAGTTCAAAAACCAAAGTGAAAATCAAAAGAGGCAAAGTACATTATTTAAAGGATCACAATATAATTTAAAGGGCTGACAGACAAATTGATTGGTTCATTCAAGCTACAGGATGAAAAAACTAAATTGCAATGCCATGAACAAAAATACAATAGAAACCATACTTTCTTAAAATGCATTTTAATGTTCAGTCTGCACCCTATCAAAGGCCTTTTCAGTATCTAACAAATTAAGAGTTGATTTCAGTGTATCTGCGGCCACACCCATAATATCAATCCCCAGGCAAATATTGAACAAATACTTATCTAACCTAGCCATCTTTGATGCCTAAGGTTATGGAAATGAAGAACTCATTCCATAAGCCCAGATAAACAACCTCATCCTCGGTCACATTGGGAATAGTGCAGTACAAAGGTTTCCAAACAAACCTAAACCCCAATCAACCAGGATCTATCTAGGTTCACACAGCAGCTTTTTCATCCACAGTTTATTAGATGCCAAGGTTGGTTTCCCCCCGCCCCCCTGAAGACAACTGCACTTATCTCAGGGATGACTGCGTCTTCATTGATGTCACTATGTGACTTACAGAGCAGTGGGGGGCTGTTCACTGCTGTTTTCATGGTAAGCGCTGTCTGTTTTGTACTGTTCGCACTGTCCATTTAGTACTGTTCAGCCTCTCTGTCCTTACCAGAAATAAGATATAAAATGACACTGGGGTGGCTGAGGTGCACACTGCTAACTTTCTCATTCACACTGGCATTTGAAAAATCCATGTTTGTTGTTTAAATATATGGTCACTGACCACTTATTTGATTTGTTATTTATAATGCAATTTTTATATTCCAATTTAAAAGTTTCATGCTTTGATGTTATAAAGTCAAGCAGCATAAAGTTATTTAAAATAAATATCAGATATTTTAAACATGTTCTTAAAATCAATCCTGAAATGTCTGAGACCTAACAGATCACAGAGTACTCTCCTTTCCTATTTGCCTCTTCTATTCTATGTTCTTCCACCTCCACTGATGCTTCAAAGTTTAATTAGTATGGCTTTTGCTATTCAGTTGGGACTGAGTCCAGTAGTCTATAAGTTAAACTATAATGATTGTACTAATGAGATCGCCCCCCCCACACACACACACAAACACACATACGCATGCACAAACACAGTATATATAGCATACTACTACTGGAATGAAGTCCTGTTACTCCGTGATATTTTTTTCAAACCCTCTCTACATATACAAAATCTAATTTTTAGTTAGGTCCAATAACACAAGATTGTCTAGCTATGTATTTTCAATTATCATTCTGGCACAATTTCTATTTGTATTCTTCTTCCACCACTCCAATGTAAACAAATACATTAATATATAGGAACAACAGAAATCTTTGGTAATGAAAATATAAAGTTTATTACTTTTGAAAAACAAATTGCATAAGGGCTTAGCAGGAATTCAAGTTATAATCTTCACCTATAAAAAGCTTATTATAGTAGCATTAAGACGCTTTCCTCATAGATAGATAGGAAAAATCATAGTTACACCAAAAAGGCAGCTTAATTATATAAGTGTAGCTTTATCCTTATACCCAAACTAAGTTTCACTGAGCTTAATGCAGCTTGGTCCCAGTGTTTGGATTGCAGCCTAAATTTCAGAAAATTATTTTATCATTAAAACTCCGGTTTTTTTTATTCCATTATTATCATTGGACATAATGAGTATTTTGAAACACTCAAGACCACAGCTTTACTCTTACAAAAGCTGCTTTTCCATACTCTTTAAGAACAGTGAACAATTAATACTATGTAATTCTAGCAGCATTCACTGAACAAAAGTACACATTAATAAGTAACATTAAAGTACACAAAAAAACTAATCTGGATTTCCAATTTTATTTTTGCTAGGCAAAATAAATGGAAGGCTACAATAACATGGTAAAATTAAGACATTGTCAAGAAAGCTACCTTACTTTTTTATTTCATGGAAGTCAGGGTATTATCATAGTTAAATATTTGGGGAACTGAATAATTTAAGGCTATTTAACTTTGGATTAACTGTCATGACTAACATAATGCTCATATTCAGCAAGGAAAGTCACTCTATGCAGCTATAACCTTCTCCAAATGGAGATGTTACACTGCATTAGTAATCATCCAATCCCTGAATGGATGGATGAATATTTTTATCCCTATTCCAATCTACAACAGATTATTATACACAGCTAATTGCTTAGACCAGAATTAGTTAAAGAGATTTTTATTTTATTTCATAAGCATTTTGAATTAGAATGATGGGACATATTCCAAATAGTATTCATAATTCAGAAATGTGATGAAGTAGGAACTATTTAAACCCTGGGGGTGAAGGATCATAGATAAGAGAGAAATATGTGAAGGCCTTAAAGCAGCTGCACTATCTACTTATTTCAAGACGACCATATGAAAGGAATTAATATTAGTTACTGCACTCACTGTATTAAATGTAATAATGTGATTTAGATTTTAAGAATTTAGTTGAAGCATTTACCATTTAGAGCCAGTATGGTGTAGCAATTTAAGGCACCGTGCTAGTAACCAGGTGACTGAATTCTAGTTCTGCCAGAGACACAAAGCCAGCTGGTGACTTTGGGCCACTGTCCCTCAGCTCTAGAAAAAAGGCAAATAACTTCCAAAAATCTCACCAAGAAAACTGCATGGGCTTATCCATGCAATCACCAGGAGTCAAGAATGACTTGAATACACATACACATACACACACACACACACACACACACACACACACACCTGAAATATTAACAAGGGTAATAATGGCTATTCAATGTTTAAACATATTGAAATTACAATTTGCACTAGCTTTATTTTTGTTGGATTTATTTCAATTAAATCTGTACCGTCCATGCAGAGATAAGCTATTTAAGTAAAATGATTTCTCAGGTATGTATAAATATTTTCTCAGCAATTAATTTTAATTTATTTCAGTGAGTACCCCAACCCCCAAATGTGCAAAATTTCTGTAACATGTTTGTAACAAAGAAATTTGTCATGTACAAGCAACAGACATTCTAACAAATACAATATTCATGAAATGCTGATCTTTCTGCGGTCAACACATTACAACAAATCTTTCAAATGAGATTTACAGGTGCATTTTCTGCCTTATTCTTCTTTGGTCACAGGAAAGGTTTACTGAGATAAAATAGCCAACATCACTATGGAATATAATGAGCACACACTGAACAGAGACACATTACAGTGATACACTATTAATCTACTTCGATGCTAGCTCTTCTAAAAATGCATTTCCATAATCAGGGTACACAGTTCATGTGCAGCTTGGAATTCAGTTTCAGTTAGCAGCTTATCTGGTACATGTTTTAATAATCATATATGTTAACATAACTACTTAAAAAGTAGCAAATTCACAAGTTATAGGTAAGTATACACAGAACCACTGATGGTTGGCTGCCTAACACTAGATCTGGTTGTACAAGTAATTTAAAAATTAATTGCATATTAAGACTGTAAGACTAAACATGCTTATTAAAAGTGAGTCATACGGGGGTCAAGGTGATCTGTTTCTGAGAGAGATCCCTGTTTAGGATCAGGCTTCCTTCATGAGCAATGCAGAATGTAGGTCTCAGAGCACCCCCTTACTGACTATAAGGGCATTTCTCCATCATACCTTAGTAAAATGCTTTGAGGAAAAAAATGCATTTATCTGAACAGAGGGTTATTAAAACCGACATCGGAGCACTTTAACATATGTATTAAAAAACTCCACAGCTCTTGTCAAATTTAAACCAGCGCGTTTTAATTTAATATTCCCAACTGAAACCTGTATTTCCTGTCCGGAAAACAGGGCAAATTCTGCACCGTCAGTTAACTTTAAGAAACGAAGACAAGCCCATGCACACTGTTTTCAAGACTTGTCACCTGAAATCTCAATTTATATCAGTTTCAACGACAGCCGGGTAGAGAAGCATATGGATAAAAAAAAAAAAACCTGCTTTCTCCCACTCCGTAAACAGATTTCCCTATTTTCAAACAGCGTGGGAGGAAACAAGCTACAGACGCGCTCTCGGTTCCTGAACTGTTGAGAACACCAATTAAACGGCAAGCCAATCTAAAATACTCCACTTCGCCGCATTTTACAGCGATGTTTACCCGCATCCCCATTCCCTCCCCCCTCCATTCCCCAACTCTGGATCCTCCTACTAGTACAGAGAAAGGAATCGCTTGAAGAATTAGCGGGTTGATCCGCACACAAACTGAAAGGCTGGGACATCCGGTCTTTTTCCACCACTCCGGCCAATTCAAACTTCAAAGCCTCTCAAGCAACCGCCGCTGGGCAGGTATTGAAATGGCTTTTCGGCCCCGGGCGCCCTTTGAAACGCGCCCATTCCTTCTGCAACCCATAGCAGAGGCAAAATCAAAATGGGGCTGTTAGCGCCAGAAAGAAACACTTCTAAGGGTGGTAAAATAGCAAAGGATGCGTGCGCTGGGCAGGGGAGTTTGCTGCCAAAACAATGCTTGGGAAGCAGCGCCGCACGCTGACCTGCCCCCGAAAGCGACCCCTGGCCGGCTTCCCTGACAAATCCGAGCTCCCAGGCAGGCAGGCAGGCAGGCAACTCTCGAGGCTCGCCCGAGTGTTTGCAAACACGCGCCCTCTCTCTGCACGGCGCCCCAAGTGCCGCGTTACCTGCCCGCGCAGGGGAGGGAAGGCGGCGGCCGCAAACAGCCCCGACCCCCGCGTCCCAGCCACCCCTTCCCTTCGGCCAGGCCGAAAGGACCCCGCCGCTCTCAAGTGTCACCCGCAGCCCCGCAAG
>QLTV01000965.1:4589699-4612232 GCA_003457575.1 Thermophis baileyi | reverse complement strand
CCCCCGGCGGTCCTGGTGAGGCAAAGGGGCAGCTCCGGGCACTCGGCGGGCTCCGGTAGCCGGTCCAGCTCCACGCTCCGTACTTTGCGCAGCTGCTTCCGCTTCCAGTCTGAGCGCGACTCCCTCTGGCTGCCGCCGCCGCCGCTGTCTCCGGTGGGGAGCCCCGCGACGAGCACCGGTGCAGCGCCGCTGCTGTACCGCAAAGGCTTGGGGTTCGGAGCGCCTGCGGCGGGCGCTGCTACGGAGGCGGCAACTGCGGCGGCGGCGGCTTCGTTCCCCGAAGATAATCCTACCGAAGAGGCGATGTGATCCCCAGCCGCCGCTGGTCCTCCTGCCGCCGCCATTTTCTCTGGCGGGTCACATCCCAGCCCACACTCGCCCTCCGTCAGTCAAGCGCACCGGCTCTGAGCGGGCAAGGAGCGAATTCCCCGGACGGCCACTACGCCTGTGGCGTAGCTTGCGCCGGTTGCGTAGCCGGAGAGGAACTGGGCCGATGGGCGGGCCCAGGTTGCGGGAGGGAAGGAGAAAGAAAGGAAGAGGGCGGAGGCGATAGGTAACCTGAGGGGCGCCGTGGCTGGTTTTGCGCAGCCGGCCTCTCTCAGCGCCTCCTCTGGCCGGCCAGGTGCATTTGGCTTTTGGCTCTGCGCTCGCCTCGGCCGCTCCTCCTCGCCTCCTTCCCCCAGTCAAGTTTCTTCTCTCAGCTGCCCTGCTTCCCACCAGAGAAACAGTATCTTGGGGAAAGTGCTTGCTCCTCACTAGGGATTCTTCCGTTTGCCTGCGTTTCGGGAGGATTGCACACCGATCTGCTTTGTGAAAAAGCTGTTGTATCTGTCCGGTCAGCAGAAATAAGGCAATTAGTGGACCTCTGAGGCATTTAGCAAGGATGGAAGCATCCTGAACGGCAACGGGGAGATATTTTTTTCAGGACTCCCCCCATAATTACTCTGGCATTTCCTGTAAGTCGGAAACTAGAAGTGAAGACCTTCAGGCAAAGCCTTATGTGCTGAAGGTCTGCTTTAAGACAGATTTCTTCTTGGGAATGGAAAATTCAAACCCAAGAAGTTTGAAATGGGGGAATCAGTTCTGTCTCACTGCTGGGGAAATTAAACATGAGTAGCTAATAAATCTCTCTATGATGGCATTGGCATGCCTCCCTAATTTTACAGTTAACAATGTTTTACCAATTGTCCTTTTCTAATTTTTCATAACACAGAGAAACACAAATTAACTTGCATCATGGTGGGTTCAAATGCTTCCAGCTCCCTATGCTGTGTAAATCCAAGTTATAAATAAGAGGGGAATTTTTGTTTGTTTGTTTTAGTTTTATTGCACAGTTGTTTTACTATGACAAACATTTTTCTCTGGTCAATTTATTCTACAACATGAAAGGCATTTTAACCAAAAGTAGAAGTCTTGAATAGCTTCCACAATTCAATAATTTCTCAGCAAATTTCACATTACTTTTTGGATTGGCATCTTGGACTTGTAAACCAGTGTCATTGACAGCTCCTGGATAAACCCATGAATAGGCTGAGTGGCATCCTGACACTGCAACTCACTGCAACATTAGAGTGTTGTACGTGCCATTTCCATTCTTAGTTACTGGAATGTCATTTGATACTCTCCTCTTCCCTTTTCTTACATCTACTTAGAAAACAATGAGGTATATCTAATTTTCCCTGAGTCTTATGGTTCAGAGAAATTAAAGACTTTGGCTCTTGATCCAACTATATTAGACAACTTCTATCCAGTTGCTAAATTTCCCTTTGTTTGTCAAAGGGGGCATGGAAAATCAACTACACAGTATCTTGGAGAAAACAGGTTAACTAGAAACCTTTCAGTCAGGATTCATGCCTGGACATGGGACAGAAAGACCTAATGTTTGGTCTAGTGGGTGATCTTTGTTGGGATCTGTATGGAGAGAGTTCACCCTCTTGATCTCTCAACATAGTTTTCTATCAACCAAGTAAAGTACCCCTTTAGACTGCCTGCAAGACTAGAGAGTTAGGAGCAGTGTTCTATGGTGATTCTGCTATTTAAGTGAATGGTTCTAGACCAGTGGTTCTCTACCTTTTTAATGCCGCGACCCCCCGTGACCCAGCCGCGACCCCCACCCCTCCCTCTCCCCGCGTGCGATGAGGTGACAAAGGGGATGTGGAACCAGGGGTCACCCGCCGCCCGCCGCCACCCGCCGCCATTTGAGTTCTGTTCTGCATGCGCAGAGGGTAAAAGAACCCAAATGGCGGCGTCCGGGCGGGTGGGCGAAGTCTCCCGCTTCCGTAGCTACCGGCTGTCTGCAGGCACAGCCGAACTGGGAGCATTTCCAAGATGGCGGGCTAGCACGCGCGGCGACCCCTGTGAAAAGGTCGTTCGACCCCCAAAGGGGTCGCGACCCACAGGTTGAGAACCGCTGTTCTAGACAGTAGTCCTGCAGAAAGCAATCATGTTTTGATTGCTGCAGCAAGGAGTATTAAATAAAACTTGATCCTATACCCAATGTTATTTAATTATTAAATGAAGTTATTGATGGAGAGCCTCTCTCAGTTTGGGTGGTGATGATATGAAATATGTATTGCTACTCCAAAGCAGACTGGGTATGCAGTGAAGGCCTTCAGCTGGTGTCTGGAGGCTATGAAGGACTGGATGGGGAAAAATAAGCATGGAGGCCTTTACTGCATATCCAGTCTGCTTCGGTGATGTTTTTCCATAAGCAACTTTACTTTTTGGAACCTTGGTCCCCCTTGTGATTTGAACAGGGTTACAGTACTCTCTTCATGAAGGAGCAGGTGACTGACTTAAAAGTCCTTCTGGACTTCAGTTTCTGTTTCAATAACAAGTAGAGGTTGTAACAACTAGGGCCTTTGTCCAGCTTTGGGTGATTTATTACATATAGCATTATCTCAAGCCATGAAACTTTATGATGGTGGGTCATGCTCTTGTCACCATGCAGTGTTACTGTAATATACTCTGTGTGGGACCATCTTGAAGATTACTCAGAACTGGTACTGAAGACAATTGGATTGTTGGCAGGTACACATTGCCTCTACAGTTGCTACACTGATTGACAGTAAGCTTCCATGCTCAATTCAAAATGCTGGTTTTAACCTTTAAAACCCTCCACAACACAGTGCTGGGCTGTGACCATCTTGTCAAAATTGATTCTGCTTATCCTATCAGATCGTTGAGGGAAGTCTTATGTAAAATTCTGCTCTCGTGCAAAGTAAGGGAGTACAGTCTATGGAGATTCTCAGTCATCCAGGTCATGGTTGTCCCAAAGGTGCTTTTTTTCAAGAGGCAACTGGACTTTCTGATTTTTCTTTGAAGATATTTCGCTTCTCATCCAAGAAGCTTCTTCAGCTCTGATTGGATGGTGAGGAATAATTTCACCATCCAGTCAGAGCTGAAAAAGCTTTTTGGATGAGAAGCAAAATATCAAAGAAAAACCAGAAAGTCCAGTTGCCTCTTGAAAAAGCACCTTTGGGATAAAGGAGTACACGTAGCCTCAACTCTGAACATTATGCTATTGCTGGAAATGTGTTCACAAACATGCAATAATTTTGTCATGAAAGAGAAGGATATCCATCTTATTTTTGTAATAATTCTTATATATTGTGTTATATTTTATGAATCCCCTCCTCAATGAACCCCAACCACATCAATCATTCCACCATGGTTCTTTCATCCTCTTTCTCATTATTATTGCAATTTTTATTTTAAAAACACAAAGGAGCAAGTTCCTTTGTGGTGCTTCACAAGACTGAAAATAATGGCTAACACATGACAGACCAGGTCATCCCTAATCATGCATCACAGTGTTCAGAAGTGAATAGTTGCCTGAGGAGAGATGACAAGGTTATGTCTATCGTGCAAACACAACCATAGACTTAAAAAAGATATGTCAAATCTATTACATAGCTGGATCCATACTGCACAGATTTATCGGCTGCTGAAACCGAAGTGGAGTTGGGAAATTCTCAGACATTGTGCAATGAAGAGTTCAGTCAACAGAAAATCTTATCTTGCTGAATATAGTGTAATGAATATTAAAGGCCATAGATCTACAGCAATAAAATTCTCATGATATTTTTCCCTTCCAACAAAGGAAGATGCCAACTCTGGAATGTCTCTGGAATCTTTTGAGAACATCTGACAATGATCTACTCCTATGCCAAAATCTATAGAAGATTTGTGTACATTTAGTGTTCTGACAGTGATAGTGGACGGAAAGTTAAATTCAGGATTTGTGCTATAGTTTTCCTTGGTAGCAAGTCCTGTTGGTTTCATGAAGATTGTTTTTTGTTTTTCTAAGGCTATTTTTAAAATTATGGCTTCAAACACTATTACTTAAAATATACACAAGAAAGGAATACAACATTAATAGCTGGCCTTATTTTCCAATGAGTTCACAGGCACTAATATAACCACCAAGTACAGGCAATCCCCGGGTTAAGAATGTCTCAGCAAAAGGTAATAGAAAACCTTCTGTGCTTTTTTTTTAATAATGTGAACTTCATTTGTTTTCTCTACATGAGAAAAGGAATATATTTCTTTCATACTGCTTATTCATACTGATTTTTAATTCACATTCATCTATCACCCTTTCATTCTTGACTCTGTTCTTGTTTTATCATACACATTTCTTAAATACTTCATTTCCAATGCAGTCAACTTAATTTTTAGGTTTCTCTTTATAAGCCCTGTTCTGGGAAAATACATACCTATCTTTCTTCTAAATTTTATACACTTTAAACTACCAAATTACACAAATGTTCTAATTTTTCACCATTTATGGATAACTTGTAATTCAGGGGTGTCAAACTCAAGGCCCATGGGCCGGATCTGGCTCGCGGGGTGCTTAAATCTTGCCCGTGGGGCCAGCCTGGAAATAGCAAAGGACCGGCCCACGGTGCCTCTGGCAGCCAAAACTGGGAGCGGGGGGGGGGGGCGCACACGGCCCCCTGTGCCCCATTTTGGCTGGCAGGGTGCTGCAGGAGGCGTCTGTTCCATTTCCTAACACACACACACCCAGCCAGCCCGCAGAGGAGAACTACAATGCTGATCCGGCCCTCAAACAAATCTAGTTTGACATCCCTGTTGTAATTGATCACTCTATACTTGCCTAACCCTTTGAAGTGGTAGAGTTTGACAGGGAAATGTTCAAACCCTAATGGTCTTTGAAATATTAACTTTTAGGTCCTTATTCTTGTTGCATCATATCAGCTATCAGCTGATCAGCTATCTAACCTGCAGATAATTCAGGTTTAGCCAGCAGCATGACATTAACAGCACACAGATTCTGATCTCCCATCAATACAACATTAACATCACCACAAAATTCCTTATACATTTATCCATAGACATAAAGAAACCAGGGGGAAGTCATATTTCCTTGTCTTATGCACTGTTCAATGTTGAAATAGTCACTACATAATCAATTTATGCCCATGCATATTTCACTTCTATCAGAAATTGCTCTTATCTTGTTCAGCAACTAAGCTTCATCTTTACACAAAACATTCCATAATTCAAGCCTGTTCACTGTTTCATACAGTTCCTTTAAATCTCAAAATGTGTTCTCATATTCAGACATTTGTAAGTGATAAGAACATTGAAAATCTGATCTGCATGTTTCCTGCCCACACTGTTTTTCCCAGACATGGCTCATTGTTAACATTTCACTCTCTTTTAATTAGAGTTCTGTCTTCTTAGAAACTCTGAACAAACTAATCCCTCATATTTTTTCATATTTACTCTTGTTATCCTTATAAAAATGGAACAATAACTGTATTCTTCCAACTGGCTACACCAGGGGTGTCAAACTCAAGGCCCGGGGGCCGGATCCGGCCCACAGGGTGCTTAGATCTGACCCGCAGGGCTGCCTTGGAAACAGCGAAGGACCGGTCCACAGTGCCTCTGCCAGAAAAAAAGGGAGGGCCGTGAGCTCCATTTTCACTGGCAGAGGGTTGCAGGAAGCTGTTGCAGCCGAATATGGAGCTTGGGAGCCTGTTTTCGTTGGCAGAGAGCTCAGGCCACCACAGGTGCCCCCGAGCTGGCCACGCCCACCCTGGTCGCACCCACGCCCCCCCCCCGAGGTCAAACATAAGCTTGATGCGGCCCTCAATGAAATCAAGTTTGACACCTCTGGGCTACACATTTAAAAATTATTTTGAAATTCTGAGATATCTGAAAGCCACCTGGGTTGAAGAAGTCTGATATAGATTCATTTCAGTTGTGCTCACTTCTAATTAGTTATTGGACAAATAACACCATTACTGTCTTCGTGGATGATCAATACCAAGAACAAATTTCACAAGACTATCTTTCTTGATTATGTTAAATTTCTCAGCAGCTTTTGCTGCCATTAGTCACACCATCCTTATCAGTCTTTGATGGAACTCAAGAGGCACTGTTTTATGGAGGCTTCACTACTTCTTGAAAGGATGATTTTAGAAGGATAACAAATGCTGCGGAACTCATTCAGTAACATAACTATAGGTTTATGAGCTCCCACGAGGCTCCATATTTTCTCCAATGCTAATCACCATGTTTTTGAAAATGTGACAAAAATGACCAAATACATTGATGATATGCAATTCTGTCTCTCTTTTTCCATCAGAATTCAAGGACGTTTTAATAAAAAAAAATGGATCAGATGAGGACAAACCAGAGGTGGGTTCCTCCCGGTTCGGACCGGTTCACCCGAACTGGTAGCGACCAGCTGATGATGTCATGGTGACATCACGGATCCGGTTCAGTTGGTGCCGGTCCGTGGGTGCCGCCATCTTTTTTGGGAATTTTTTTAAAAAAAAATTGGGGGGAATTTTTTTAAATTTTTTTTCTTCTGCGCATGCGCAGAAGCCGAGTTTCCAGCACTGCGCATGCGTCGCCATCTTGTTTTTGGCTTTTTTTTGGATTTTTTTAAAAAAAATTGGCACTGCATATGCGCACGCACAAAGCACGCCCACGCCCACGAGACGCGGCCACGTGGCGTGGGAGGAAGCGAACTGGCAGCGAGGTAAGTTAGAACCCACCTCTGGGACAAACCAATTGAAACTTAGCCAGAAGTGCTTCTGTCAAAGGCAGATAAGGGAAAGAGGATTCAACCTGTGCTAGAAGCAGTCCTGAAGACTCAAGTTTTGCAGTTTGGTGAATTCTAGTTTGATTCAATCCTAAATGGATGTGTGTGAGAGAGGTAGGATTGCAGTGGTAGCTAGTACTGTAGGATGTCAACTCTTTCATAATTTCTACTCGGTACAATTGATTTTTATCAATGGTGTAGGAGTGCAGAGTTCAGAATGACTGTGTATGTGTGTGCCATGCATTTAACCCAAGGGCAGCAGTCCATAGTGTGATACCCATTTTATTACAATCGTTATGTTTGCAACATCATACTAATGTTGGAATAAGGTCCATTGAAAATGGACTAATTATGAAACTAATTGTGAAACATTCTGAACCTTTATGTGAGATCGTCATTCACTGAATTGAGATCTTTAACTTTTTATTAGAAATGCAAGCAATCTTTTAAGAAATACAAGTAGTTAACATCAAGTAACAGCTTCATAAAAAAGGAAATAATTATCTAGATCTTTCATAAGTATCATAAAGTCTGAATTCTTATCATATCATTTATTTTCAAACAGAATCTGCCATGTACCTGAAATTTTAGTAGATGATATTAACCACTTGATTTGAAAAATGTTACATAAGTAACATATGATTCTACTATCTTAATTATTATCTAGCCAAATGGTAAATCTTATTATCGGTTAATAAGCTCACACATCTAGACTATTTTTTACAGTAATTAAGATTATATTATTAAATTGTTTGTATGTATTTTTCAATATAGTTTCAATATAATTCTGCAGGTTATTTCTGTGCAACTTTTAGGAACTGCTCTACGTTTGGGGGCAGGGGAGGGAGTTCCATAAGAAAAATTCATAGCACATAAAGTAAGCATGCTGATGAGAATGGGGGATGCAAGGATTCATTTTATTTCCTTTTTAGTTGGAATAGGAACGAGGGGATTTTTGTTACCGTATCTAAGATCTGAAATGCTAAATAAGTGGCATTCTTTATTCCTTTTTGAAAGGAATATGAAGTCAGAAGTAACCAAAAAAAAAATGTAGATCATCTTCAAATTTCCAAGAAATTGGAGAGTAGAAATGGTAGTGGTTTGGAAGTGCTTTGTGAATATGAGGATACCTGGGGAGATATTTATCTATCTTATAGGATACTCTATATAGGTGTTTCTCAACCTTGGCCAGTTTAAGATGCATGAACCTCAACTCCCGGAATTCCATAGCCTCTAGGGCAGCGGTTCTCAACCTGTGGGTCACGACCCCTTTGGGGGTCGAACGACCCTTTCACAGGGGTCGCCTAAGCGCACGCTAGCCCACCACGCCCCCTTTGTCACCTCGTCGCGCGCGGGGAGGGGGCGGGGCAGGGGTCGCGGCATTAGGAAGGTTGAGAACCACTGCTCTAGGGAATTCTGGAAGTTGAAGTCCACACATCTTAAAGTAGCCATGGTATAGTTGCAATCCATTTATGTTTCCTACATCCATACATACTGATCAGGGAACAATTGTAATATGACATATATGAAGCAGCAGTTATTGCAGAACATTTTCTAATAACACAATAACCAATTATGGTATCATTGATGGATGATACTACTTGGCATAATTTCATGCCCAGTCTTTCTCAGCAGAGAAGTTTCTCACAAAGTTCATTGCCATTTGAGCAACATGGTATCATGAGATGTTCAGACTTCTATGAATTGACCCTGCAGGAATCTGAGATACCTCCAGTACTTGTTTATTAGGGCACAGTCCCAGCACTACTGCTTCTTAGTCTTCTTACAGGAGAACCAAGCAGTTTTCGGAGGCAAAAATGTTGTTCCTTTTCTCTGTTGCTTCAGCTACTTCCTTTCCATCTTACTGCTGATTCTGCAAGAGCAAAGCTCAGGCTAATAAACAACTACCAAAAGCAGCTGCAGTATCCATATGACATTAAATCAAGAACAACACAGACACTAAAATGGCAGTAAACATAGAAAATAGGCCAAGTCTCAGTGGTAAACCACAGATGGTTATAGGCTAAAAGCAGTTGTATAATGCTTTGCACCCAGCTCCAAACAGCTTCTAACAGCTTCTCAATGTGATGATAGAGATATATTGAGCATATTTGGAGAAATAAAAATCCTCCTATACTCCTCAAATGATCTTGCTTTTATATACTTAGAGGAAGGCATGTGCAGCCTGCATTCCAAGTACAATATTTCTCAACCTTGACAACTTTAAGATATGTGGACTTCAATTCCCAGAATTGAATGCTGGCTGGGGAATTCTGGGAATTGAAGTCCATGCTTCAAGTTATCAAGGTTGAGAAATGCTAGCCTAGTCTATCAGTCAAGGCCCTGGTGCCAAAACCAGACTTGCTTCAATGTATTAGTAATTCCAATAACTGTCAACAAAGTTTATAGAATCTGAACCAGCATTTAAACAGAAAAAGACTAGGGACAACTCTGAAGTTTTCAGCCACTAGTTTTTAGTACTACACTGATGCCTTAAAAGTTGAAACGGATCTCATTGATTTAATAGGAACCAGATTCATTGAAATTATTCTGGTAATTGTTTTCTTGTCTTTGGTTTCATTCAGAAATAGTAGAATGGACAGTTCATTCTTAATACTAAGCTCAAAGTAAACTTTTTAAATATTCCGTTATGTAAAACTAAATCCCTATCAGAGAGATAGCAAACAACCAATAATTAAATAAAAACATATTTAATGGCATAAGAGAATGAATTGAATATATAATATGTATATTAGGTAAGCTACATCTGGGGTGGACAGTGTTTGAAGAGTCAGGGGCTCAACTCAGCCTGCTTATTTTCGGGAGAGCCACAGGAATCACCCAGTGATACTATGACAACAACAGAATAAACAGGGCTGAAATAAATTTATTCTTCCTTTTTTTCTGTTTGCTTTTGGGGATGGGTTTATGTGTGGGGATGGAAGTAGTTGCATAACATTTGTATATGCTAATTTAAACATACTGATGCTAATTATATATCATAAAGCCTGGAGTTGTTGGGAATTAGGTAACATATAAATGACAACAACAACAATAATAATTGTAAAAGGCAGCTTTATTTAGAATAACTTACATTCTGTGACAATACATTTATCAGTATCAAACAATAGCATCTGCTATTCTATGTCCTTGGGAAGGACTCCATAGGTGGATAAAAATGCCAAATCCAGTCAAAACATCAGGATGATTGTGCAATCATCATCATCATCAACAACAACAACAACAACAATAATAATCCAAGCCATTTGTTCATGGAATTCTCTCTTTTTCCCAAGAAAGGGCTAATCCAAGCATTTCAGGGGTGGTTAGTACATTTCTAAGGGTGTACTATATCTTTCAGAATAGGAAGTAGTTTGTGGGGTTTCAGTTAAGGTGTGGCCCTATGGACTTGTTTTGGGATTAGACCATATCTGGAATTTTTTTCCACCTTTGGGGCACACAATTCAACCACATTCCAACGTCTGGCTGACCACAGACACATAAGTTTACACATGATATGAAAGAAAGAAAGCAGACACTAGAAAAGCTTTTGTTACTACATATGCTATGTAGTATATAGATCATATGTGGTAGTCAAGTTGCTTTATATGTCAGGGTTCCAAGTAACACCCCCATTATGTTCTTGTATTTGTCTTAATAGTATATACAGGAGGACAGCTGATAGGTGGATTTTCCCCGTTACTTGTTATCCAAAATAAAATGGTATTTGTGGATCACCTTATTTTGAACATTGTAATGGACATAATTGGCTTGGTTTGAAACAATTTCTTAAAGCTACAAAATGAAAAATACAAACATAAAAATTGAGAAATAGGAATATTTTCACATTATAAGTGTGGAGTTGCCAACTGATTAGGAAACACCCCCTCCCCCAAATAGATAATACTATGAGTCAAGAATAATTTACATATTTAAGTTTGTCTCTTAAAAAAAGTTAAGTGATCAAATAAACATCATAGAAGTATTAAATGTGGCCTTCAAAGACAAAACGTCTCAGCTGAATAATTTAGAATCCATCTTTAATACACATAATGGCATACAGTTGGAGGGTACGTGAAAAATGTCTTCATTTTTTTAAATCATTCTCATCCATTATCATGAAAAAGAAAATATCGACAAAAAATTGAAGGGTACCCCTGTTGTAGGGCCTTTCTCCATTCAGGAAAGGGGGAAATAAGCTATAGACAAAGAGTTTTATAGCAGAATTAAACAACATTTTACTCTTATTAAATTCACCTTGAAACTATAAAGTAAACTATAAAATAAACCCAAATAACTGAACTGAATTAATTTTATTTTATATATTAGATTTGTTATGACCACCCACTCCAGAAGAACCTTGAGCAGCTTACAAAGTCAATAAATACAAAGTATAATATAAACAATTTAAACAGTTCAAACCCACATAAACTGGCAATCCAGACTAAAACAACTAGAATAAACAGTATAGATATGACAGTATCCCCACAAACACAGAACAAACACATTAACCCAGGCTTGGGAACAGAGCAGGGTGGGTTCTAACTTACCTCGTCGCCGGTTCGCTTCCCCCTGTGCCGTGTGGGCGCGTACGTGTTGCGTGCCGTGTGACCGCACATGTGCAGTGCCGAAAACCCAGCTTCTGCACATGCACAGAAGCAAAAAACAGCTTCTGTGCATGCGCAGAAGCAAAAAACAAAATGGCGGCGCCTATGGCGCTGCTGAGAGACCCGGTTCATGGGCATGGCCAGCCGGCCATCGCTCCCGGTTCGGCGAGCGGGGGAAAATTCCTGCTACCGGTTCTATAGATCCGGTCCGAACCGGGAGCAACCCACCTCTGGAACAGAGTCAGGTTTTAAGGGCTTTCTGAAACCTGTAATTCTAAAAAAAAATAAAGCAATGTGGGAATGAAGTAGCATTTATTTAACAGGAGGGCAAAAACACCAGGGAAATTCAGCATAGTATTAAAATGTGGTCAGAGCCAGATCTGCCCTGAACTAAAAATAACTGGCTTTGGGGACAATTATAACATCTATATAATGAGAAGAATCAGTCTGAATTAATACTTGGCTAAGTTTGTCTCAATCCACCAATTTTCAGAGGATCATTTTTAAGGAGTGGCCAGAATCAAAGATTCTAAATGTGGAGGTAAATTTTTTAAGAGGTTTATGATGGGATTACTAAAAACACTTTTCTATGAACAAGCAAAAGAATTTGCAAGATTTGGATTCAGTCCAAAGACTTGGTAAAAACCACTTTTTTTGTTCTTTGACTCGGCACTTGGCTGGGAATCAAAATGGCTACAAGCATACCTAGGACCTACCAAAGCTGCCTTGTGAAAAAAAAAGAAAGAAAAGAAAAGAAAAGAAAAGAAAAGAAAAGAAAAAGAAAAAAAAGCATTGCCCAAGATGTACATACATTGTGAGATTACATTTAAAGTATGTTACCCTTTTAATTAGTTTTTAACATCTGAATTTAATATCTACCTATATGACAAAAGGTAGAGATCATATGATATGATTTAGACAAAATGGGGAGCAAACAAGTCTAATAAATAAAATATTGAAAAAAACTTTAGTCTGGGGACTCTGATGTGGTTCACATCTGGTAACGCCTATGTCTGGATATAAGATTCGGGAGAAATAAAAACAATCAGTTTTTATGGGATTGTTCTCATCTTCTTTCAAGAACAGTATCTGGAGGCTGTGGGGGCCTGGATGGGGGGGGGGGGAAACTGCATCCAGCTCAATCCTACTGAAATTGAGTAGATGTGGTTATTGCCCAGGTCTAAGAATCCTCCATCCTGATCCTGAATGGGGTTGTGCTTCTCCATTCTGGACTGGTGAACAATCTGAGAGTCCTCCTGGACTCATAGTTCCTTCTTAAAGTTCAAGTAATAGCTGTGGCCAAGAGGGCACATCTTTGCACATCTTCATCTGGTGCGCTGTTTTCATTCCTTCCTGTATTGGACAGCTTTCCAGATAGTCACTCATGCTTTTGTCACCTCATGGCTCATGTCACCTCACTATAATGCTCTCTATATGGGGCTGTCCTTGAAGACCACCCAGAAGCTCCAACTAGTCTAGAATGCAGTGGCACAAGAAGCCCCTGCTTTGCGAACTGCATTGATCGCAAATAGCAGATATGATTCAAAGTACTGATTATCACATTGTTGGAAGAAAAATTTCAGGTCCAGTTCCAAGGTGGGAGAAAGGCGCTGGAAATAAAATGGAGGCTGGAGGCTGATTGGAAAGGGGGTCCGTTTATTGATGAAGCAGAACCACCAACCACATGTGATTCTGAGACAGCTGACAAATGGAGTTTAGAGTGGGTGGGTTTTTTTATACCTTCTGGATTCCTATGGGGTCATGTAGGGGTCATGGCTGGCTCTATAGGCAAAAGGGGAAATGCAAATCCTAGGTGTTTGTCTGAGCTAATTTTGTCAACCTTTTGTTTGTTGCTTATCTGAGTTTCTCCAGTATTTCTGAATGGATTACCAAATCTGCATTTCTAAAAACTGGCCTTCTCAGTTTCTGCTTGGGGCAGGGAAACTGGGGCTAGTTTCTGCCTCCCTTAAGATTTTTCCCATTTCTCATTTAGGGGAAATATTCTATCCTGCCTTTTTAATATTTCCCAAAATATTTCATTCTTCTAGGAGGGGTGTGTGTGCTTCCTACAACATATAAAACTCTTCATGGATTGCAGCCTGGTTATTGTCTATCTCTTTGGTGTTTGCCTGGCCAGTAACAACTGATGGTGGATATGCTCCAGATCCCCATCATTAAACAGTGTCATATTTTGGGGCCTAGGAAATGTGCCTTCTATGTTGCAATGCCTGCCCTCTAGACATTGAGATTCAATTGGCTCCCACCCTGATGGCATTCTGGTAGGCCTTAAAGATTTGGCTGTTCTCCCAGGCCTTGCAGTAAGGTGGATGAGCCACTTATTACATGTGTTTGTCATATGTTTATATGTTTTGATGTTAGTATTTTGGTTATTTTCCATATTCTATTTTTAAATTATATTTAACTGATTTTATTTTATTTCTATTTTTTTATTGACAATATTAAAAACAAGAATCAGCCTGGAGCTGGATGTCACCAAAATTAAATTAAGTAAGAATAGTTATACACAGAAATACACTGCAGTGCAATAGAAAAATATGACCTAACATAATTAACCTCCTTAATTTTCCTTCCTGATTTGCAGTCCTAGGTTATTTATTTATTTATACATACACCCAATTTAACTCTTTTGGGATACTAGGATACATCACTTCTCCAAAACACTGAATGAATGTTCAAGTAACTACTTATATCTCGTCTGCTATCATATGCTGAGGCTACATCCTGATCATCATTGCCCAAGGTAGAAATGCTTCTATGATATTTCCTCTTTTGTTTCCATGTGCACTTACTGTATATCTACAGATCAGGGGTGGGTTCTAACTTACTTTGCTGCAGGTTCGCTTCCTCCCGTGCCGCGTGGCCGCACCTCGTGGGCGTGCGCGCGCCTCGTGGACGCACGGGTGCATACGCAGTGCAAAAAAATAGAAAAAAAAATTAAAAATGCCAAAAACAAGATGGTGACGCATGCGCAGTACCGGAAACTCGACTTCTGCGTATGCGCAGAAGAAAAAAAAATCAATTTTTTTTTTCAAAAAAAATTTAAAAAAAGATGCCGGCGCCCACAGACCGGCACTGACCGAACCGGATCGATGACGTCATCATGACGTCACCAGTGGGTCGCTACTGGTTCAGGCGAACCGGTCCGAACCGGGAGGAACCCACCTCTGCTACAGATATAATTTCATAGTTGCAAGAAAGAGTCTTAATTTATACAGTCCCTTCCACTGTATAGGAATAATTTTTCCCTGTGCTATTAAAACCCATGAATGCTACAGAATAACGTCTATCTATAGGAGGAGACAAAATTTACTCATGCAGCTGCACAATAACCTTCTTACTGTTTCTTGTGTGGTTCATACTAGTGTCAGGAGGTATCAGTAACAAACCCAGAAACTGACAACAATTTGGATAAACTACTATGACAATGAAGTATTATCAGACTCCAGGTTGCTCCTGCCCATCCAGATTGATCATTGTGCTTTATCAGATCCAAACAGTATTTTATGGACTTCCTGTTCAGGATGACATATCCAGACTGTCTGCATTTCTTGGTGTTCTTTGGCTGTGACTTGTAGATCTGTACACAACTACCAGGTAGCTTTTGGTATTCTAAGCTACTTAGAGTTTTGATCCCTTCTTACTTAAAGATCTGCCTTCCCAATTTTACTGATCATACTGGCAGGATCGCCAGGGAATTCTACTTCTATATATGTATTTGATACCAGGTTAGCTTGAAGAGGAAAACCAGTGTTTTATGAACACATCAATTCTAGATTGCCCTGAAGGAAAAAAGAGTCATGTGATATGTAGTGGAGACTACACTATATCAGATCTAATCAGCTCTCCAGATAATAGCTTGCCTTAGGGCCTCCAGTGGACCACAAGGTTCAAAACATGGCCCCATAGCTTTGGGACTGGGGAAAGGGAAGGAAGAAAAGTTTTGCAACAGAAAGAAAGTAGGGAGGCCCAGTCCTGATCTTTGATAAGACTACAGACTTCGTTTCTGTCTGTTTACATCATCTGCTGCAATCTCGGCTTTAGTTTGTTTTTGTTTTTTTCTCAATGTATGCATTGATTTGTGCAAGGACTTGAGAGTTCACATAAGCTACTAGTAAACAATTACGGGTCATCACAGTGTGGCTGAGAAAAAGCTGAAAGCCCTTGCCTAATCACACTATAAATGTCAACAATTAAGAAAGGCTCGCTTTGTGTTTTTAAAGCCCGGTAATGAAGTCAGGTAATGAATGCCAAATTTAGTAGATACAATATAAATAGATATGAAGAAATTTACTACGTTAACTACTGTACGTTAGCAGTTGTTGGAGCAATTGGCTCCAAAACACTACATTAATTTTGCTCGGGTATCTCCCCAATCTGCACTGTGGAATACAAGTTTATTACAATGAAAGATTTAGGCTCACATTACAGTACATTTATGCATGAAGGGGACACTGGGACTGTTCCTCCTCCGCTATGTTTCCTACTTCTGCCATCCATGTTTTCAAGTCATAGTTCACATGAATGCAAAAGTGGATTATCAATATTTTGCATTTACGTGAAACAACCTATCTGCCTATAGATCTGTTTGCATTTATAGTACTTTGATGTAAACAGAGATAGCAAGGCAAGCTCAAAATTTTGGAACATACATTCCTTGAACAAATAAAAGAGCCTGTGTAAAAGGCATCCATAAAATATAGTGCAAAATGAGGATAATGTGAGAATTGCCACACTGGTTCAAATCAGTTATGAAAGGGATTTTCAATTAATATCAAATGTGTTTATATAAAAGAAATATTGTTTGTTACTATAAACACAGATACATTCTTCTCATATAGATGCATCCCAAAGCTGGTCGCAACTATGGTCTGTAAGACAATAATAAAAACAATCAATACAATCAATATGAAACATTCATTTGAAAAGGCAGAACGCTGAACAAAACAAAACCATATACTCTTTCCAGACTTCATACAGGGAAATTCAAGAGGTCCCTAAGAATATTGGCTGCCTTTTGAATTTCAGGACGGAGGGTGTTCTAGAAAGCAGATGTGCTCTCCTCAAAAATACTGGCATGTGCCTGGCCAGATATCCTATTCAGCAAATGAGCTACCAAGGTCTAAAACAAATACAGGAGCACAGGTAGTTCTCACTTAACCGACACTGTTCAGTGACCATTCAAAGTTACGGAAGTGCTGAAGGAAGAGTTATAAATGGTCTTTGAAGGTACGGCCATTACAGTGTCCACATGGTTATGTGATTGCGATTTGGGTGCTTGGCAACTGGTACAATTTACAATGGTTGCAGGGTCCTGTTGTCATGGGATTACCATTTGCAACTTTCATAGCCAGCATCTGACAAGCAAAGTCAGTGGGAAGTTGGCAGGAAGTCGCAAGTCACAATGAGTGATGTTGTAGTGCAGGGCTGTCAAACTCCCTGCCCACAGGCCGGATGCGTCCCGCACTGGCCACGCCCACGGCCGGTTTAGCGAAGGGGGATAAAGTCCTCATACGTCATGTGATGCCGCCATGACAACGTGAGTTTGACACTCCTGTTATAGTGAATAACTGCAGGTGATTTGCTTAATGACCACAGCCAGACCTGACAAACTGACATCACAGGTTGGGCATGGTCCAATGCTTCATCTTACAACTATATTGTTTAGCAATAGAGTTATCAGTCCCAATTGCGGTTGGTATGGGATGACTACCTATATTTCTACAGAGCAGGTTACAACGTTCCAAATGTGAGGTTTTCACATTGCATGAACAACATAGTTAAGCTCGCTCTGTCCAGGAAACAGCATAGCTGGTAAAATATTAATAACACTCTAGATCTAGAAACAAGACAAGTAATAGTAATTTGTTACAGTTTGCCCTTATAAGAGGTAGTCAGAACTTTATTCTTCTGACCATAAGTAGACATATTCATTAATAGCTATAACAGTTCTTAATTCTCCACATGTTCTAATGTGACCCTGACTGGAAAACCCAAGCTAATTCTTCATTGATGGGTCAGTTATGTGCCATCAAGTCAGTGTCAACTCCTAGCAACCACAACCACATAGATTTTCTCCATGACAATCTGTCTGTAACCAGGTCTTCCAATGGTGCACCCAAAGCCACTGTAACTCTGTTAATCCACCTTGCTGCTGATCATCCTCTTCTCCTCTTTCCTTCCACCTGTCCCAGCACTATAAATTTCTCAAACACCTAACATTTCATGTAATGAGTCCTAAATAGAATAATTTGAGACTGGTCATTTGTGCCTCAAGTGAGAACTCTGGGTTGATTTCTTCAAGAATCATTTGTTTGTTTTCTTGGCTGTCCATCATGTGATTGTGTGGGCAATCTTGGGCACCCAAAGATAGATGCATGCAACATTTCTGCTGAGTAAACTGCATTGGGTGTCAGTTTGCTTCCAGGTCTAGTTCAAGGTGTTAATTATGACCTTTTAAAGCCCTTCATGACATGCAGCCAGGTTACCTACAGAATCATCTTCACTCCATCATATCAACCCATCCTATCTGGTGAGGCAGGAAGGTACTGTATGTTGCAGACTCCATCATTTAAAGTGTTTCAACTGATGGGATCCAGGTAGAAAACCTACTCTGCTGTTGCCCGCCCTCATTTTTTGGAATATTCTCCCCCCAAAGGCAAGGTGGATCCCCACTCTCCTGGTCTTTCAAAAATATCTAAAGACTTGGCTCTGTCACCTCACGTGCAGTTCACAGAGGAGCACACAGTCATAGGGGTGGTTAGCATGCCGAAGGTTCTCCACCCATCTTTTAATTAACTTATGTCAAAATTTAAAGATACTTGCTCTATTTTAATATTTTTTATATTTTTAAATACTTTATTTGTACACCACCCAGAGCCCCTTTATGAGGGAAACAGGCAGTTTCTAAATGTGATCAATCAATCAATCAATCAATCAATCAATCAATCAATCATATTATCAGAACTTCATTAAACCTTAGAACATTCTCTTAGAAGAAACACTCCACTTTCTTCTTCTTCTTCTTCTTCTTCTTCTTCTTCTTCTTCTTCTTCTTCTTCTTCTTCTTCTTCTTCTTCTTCTTCTTCTTCTTCTTCTTCTTCTTCTTCTTCTTCTTTCTTCTTCTTCTTCTTCTTCTTCTTCTTCTTCTTCTTCTTCTTCTTCTTCCTCTTCCTCTTCCTCTTCCTCTTCCTCTTCCTCTTCCTCCTCCTCCTCCTCCTCCTCCTCCTCCTCCTCTTCTCCAGCTCCTCCTCCTCCCCCCTTCCTCCCTCCCTCCCTCCCTTCCCTCCTACTCCTCCTTTAAAATGAGACTTGTGAATCTTTTTTGGAGGGAGAAGCACTATATACTATATTCCTACAACATCATTGCGTGACTAGAATTAGAAGCAACACATTTATAAGTGTGTCAGCATATGCTATTTCTTCATACGCTTCAAAAACTAACATTGCATCCTTTAGGGTATATCTATAAATAATACAGGCACCTGTTTAACTTGGCAGAGTAGTCATTTTACATTTCCTTCACTGTTTTAAAAGCATTACAGATCCTCAGATATGCTTATAAATTTGCAATTTAAGGGCTAACTCAGATGAGATATGGGACATCTGTGTGATCAGAACTTTCAATTTAAGCAAGCAAACAAACAAACAAACTTTAAGGCAGTTTTAAAAAGTGCAGCATTGCACAGGAAGTTAACTTATACATTTTGCTATAATGTTTTTTTCCCCTCTAATCTCTATGACACCTGAAGCTGCTTTTGCTTGCAATAGGGGAAGCTTTCTTTTGTTCTGGATGTGACACCTGAAGCTGCTGTAAGTTGTAATATTGGTTGAGATCAGGGGTGACATTCAAATTTTTTCCCTACCTGTTCTGTGGGCGTGGCTTGGGGGGTCATGTGACTGAGTGGGCATGGCCAACTTGACATCACTCACAGCAAGGTGGGGCGACACCACGCCCACAGAACCGACAGAAACGTTCAGCCAAGTCTTCTAGCGTTCAACCTGGCTGCTTCTTGTCTCCTTCTCATGTTTGCTCTGTGTGTATGAGCCTGAGAAGAAGGAGAGAAGCAGCCACTTTTCTCCCTCCATTCACAGCGGAGCTGCTGCAGTCTGTCCCTTTAAGGTACTTCGACCCCCGGGAGGGAGGGGGCCGGGGGGGACCATAAAGGGAGCAGCAGCTCCGCTGTGAATGGAGGGAGAAAAGTTCAGCTTCTCTCAGCAGAGCTGCTGCTCCCTTTATGGTCCCCCCCTGCCCCCTCCCTCTGGGGGAAGTACCTTAAAGGGACAGGCAGGCTGCCGCAGCTCCCTTCCAAGCAGGCTCCCTTCCCTTCACTGCGAAGGGAGGAAGAAAAGTTTGGGCAGGTCTTCTCCTCCTTCTCAGGCATACACACAGAGCGGAAGGGGTGAGTGGCAAGCAGGCGAGCGGGCGGGGGTGGGCGGGGCCAACCAGGGGTGGTTTTTACTGGTTCGACGAACCACTTCAAATCGCTGCTACTGGTACCCGCGATCTGGTCCGAACCGGTCGAATTTCACCCCTGGTTGAGATGGAAAATAGTAACTTCAGACACCAGTTCGGATTGGGAAAACAAGCTGCAGAAGAGTCTCCCTTTTCGCTACTGACTTCACCAGCCAACCTTTTCTTCTTTGCTTTCAATGTTTTTTTCAAGAGCCTTATGTTACATGGCACCTATGTTGATACCTGCAGACACATCCAGAACAAAAGAAAGCAAAACCAAATACCTGAAGTTTCCTTTGACCAAGCACTGAGCAACATTCAAAGACATGCGTCTTGTTTGTATACCTTCACAAATGCTGTGGTTCTCTGATAGCCATGTTAGACCCAATGTCACGGCTAAGTTACTAATTTTTTCATAGTATGGACTGTTCCAATGATATTTGTCCAGATGCAGCACCAGAACAGGTCACACTTGTGAATCACAGAGAACTGCATTATGTTAAATCCAAACCTTGGTTTATATAGCCTGATATTGTCTCCACCAACCATCTTGACATTGACTATCCGAGACTCCTCCTTTAGTGACTGTCTCATTTAGTGACCATTTTCAGTTATGACAGTGATAAAAAAATAACTTTTTGATCATTCATCGCATTTAAGATCCTCACAGGAGGGTAAAGCAAAGGAAAGCTGAAGTAAAATCGTAAGTACTGTTATGGTTTCACCTAATGTGAATTGAGTTGCTAGTCCCAATTGTAGAACCACCACTAAAGGAATGAAGTCCAATGATCAGAAAATGGTGGGATATAAATAGTGATAGTTGTAAATGGCAACTCAGGGGAATGATCTTTATGTACTGTATGATCTTTATGTACTGTTCTTTCTTTTTCTTCCTGCCTTTACAGTGACAATAAATGAAATAAGGGAAATAATATACTTCCCTTTCATAATAGCCAAAATTAATACTACTTATAATACAGGTAGTCCTCAAATTACAACAGTTCGTTTAGTGACCGTACAAAGTTACAATGGCACTGTAAAAAGTGACTTATGACCATTTTTCACAGTTATGCCCTTTGCAGCATCCCCATGATCATGTGATCAAAATTCAGATGCTTGGCAACAGGTTCATATTTATGACGGTTGCTGTGTCCCAAGATCACGCCATCACTTTTTGAGACCTTCTGACAAGCCAAGTCAATGCAGAAGTCAGATTCACTTAACAACCAGGTTACTAACTTATCAAACTGCAGTGATTCACTTAACAGCTGAGGCAAGAGAGGTCGTAAAATGGGGCAAAATTCACTTAACAAATGTCTCCCTTAACCACAGATATTTTGGGCTTAATTGTGGTCGTAGGTTGAGGACTACCTGTACACATACAGAGATAATTCCACATGTCAGTTTTTATATCTCCATCCTTTGTTTTTGAAAGCCCAGAAAAAGAATACACAAGGCTGAACTATTTTAAGCATTTTGTTTGTTTTGATTTTGCACATGTGAAACAAATCCAAGGCACTCTGCTTCCTGAGACAAATAAGAACTCTCCTTCCCTAATTCCATACACAGAAATGTCCTCTGTAAGCCCTTGAGGGTATGGAAATATTTAGGAAGCAAAGTCTCTGCCTAATGGTAGAACAAACCCTAAACATATCAGGGGGAAATTGATGGGGGAAGTTAGGAGCAACATTAACTCTTCCTTGCAAAGACTTTGATCTCTAAATTTAGAATCTCCAACAAAAATAAATGAAGCAATAGCAGGATGGAAAGCTATGTAAACCTATGCACACACATCCAGTGAAAAAGCTAGTCAGCATAAGCTACTCCCCAAGCTGGTTTTGCTGGTCTTAAACAAAAAAGTCGAAACTTATTCTTCTTTACAGTGTTGTTGATTCTGTTCTTCGCAGTGAAGGTCCAGAAAGAACCACAGTGATTTTGGTTTTTAGAGTAGATTGAAATATGAAATCAAAGGAGAAAATGAAATAGTTTATTTGCCTCAATTCACTACTGCTGCATATTGTGGCTACTTTTGCAAACTAATATCAAATGCATGCCTGAACATGGGGCTGGGCACACTTTGAAAATGATCTGGAAACAATGGTTCAGACCTCACAAGCACAAGTAGTAATAGCACTTAGACTTATATACTGCTTCACAGTGCTTTACAGCCCTCTCTAAATGGTTTACAGAGTCAGCATATTGTCCCCAACAATCTGGGTCCTCATTTTACCCACCTCAGAAGGATGGAAGGCTGAGTCAGCCTTGAGCCTGGTGAGATTTGAACTGCCAAATTGCAGGCAGTCGGTAGTCAGCAGAAGTAGCCTGCAGTACTGCACTCTGACCACTGCGCCACCACAGAGATTAATATTTCTCTT
>QLTV01000965.1:4575268-4587089 GCA_003457575.1 Thermophis baileyi | reverse complement strand
GTTTTTATTTTTATTTTTATTTAATACTGTGGAGAGGAAATATGAAAAATTGTTACTTTTGGTTTTGAAAATTGTTTTGTGGAGGCTTTTTGGCTGTTCCACATAAACTAGTAAGCAGTTCAGGAGATTGTTGCTCCCTTTGTTACAAATAAATATTATAAAAAAGTAAATTCTGTTTGTGATAATTGTTTGGCTACACTATATTTTTAATATGCTAGTTGTGATAATTTTATGCCAAGTCAAATTGTCCATAGTCATATTTTATGTTCCTAAAGTAACAGAATGACTTTCAATCTTAAAAAGACAAAAAAGTGCTAATGTAGCATTTTTTTCAATTTTTCCAAAAATGTCCGTTTCCCCCCCCCCCAAAAAAACTACATCTCTATGTATAAAAGAGAGAGGGCAGCTGGAGAGGGTATTTTAACTGTTTTCTGCTGTTTTCCCCTTAACACAGTTTCAGAATAAGAATTTCCATTTGGGGGGGGAAACACTGTACCCCTTTATAATACCTGATAAGACCACACTTGGAATATTTTGTCCAGTTTTGGTTGCTACAACATAAAAAAAGATGTTGAGACTCTAAAAAGAATGCAGAGAAGAGCAACAAAGATGATTAGGAGACTGGAGGCTAAAACATATGAAGAACTGGGTATGTCTAGTTTAATGAAAAGAAGGACTAGGGGGACATGATAGCTGTGTTCCAACTGCTAAGGGGCTGCCACAAAGAAGAGGGAATCAAGCTATTCTCCAAAGCACCTGAAGGCAGAACAAGACACAATGGATGGAAATTAATCAAGGAGACAACCAACCTAGAACTAAGTAGAAATTTCCTATCAGCTAGAACAATTAATCAATGGTATAACTTACTTCCAGAAGCTGTAGCTGGTCCATCACTGGAGATATTTAAGAAGAGATTGGGCAATCATTTCTCTGAAATGGTATAGGCTTTCCTGCTTGAGCAGTGGGTTGGACTAGAAGACCTCCAAAGTCCCTTCCAACTCTATTATTCTGTTACCCTGTTAAAAACAAATTTAATTCCCTTCCTATTCCACCAGTCACTTAATAAATTGAAAAATGCCATGCTACTCCCACAGCTGCTATTTGCATCCCTTTGAAAAATCTGAAAATGCATCATATATAGATGTGGCTTCTATTATATACAGTTGAGTAGCTCCAGAGTTTCAGGTGATTAGGAAAGCAGTTTAAGAGTGAAACAAGTAAAAACTTGCATAGATAACTTTGGTATGAATACAGTGAAATGTAAAAAATAGTAACCACAACAAATGCCCTTAAAACAGGTGATATATTTGAATATAGCCAGAAGCAAATCATCAATTTGAAGATTCCACATTGAAATCTCATTTATCCTCTTTCACCTACCGGTAGGAGATCAGACAGACAGCTTTTGATAAACAGAATTTAGGACATTGTAAACCAAATTACAAAAAAAGCATTGCTTCCAATGAAATGAATTTCTTAACATTTTTAAGCCTTTTCTGTAATAATGAAGTTGGCATTATGACAGAAACAAAGAGTAGATTCCTTAAAAGACTATAAATCAGCACAATAGAACAAGGAAATGTCTCATAAATGCTTTGCCAAATAATACTGAAACATTTGCTTTAAATTTCAAGTAATTGTCAGTTGGCATATAGGCGAATTGTATCTTTTATTGCCTAAAATGAAATCCAAAAGTCAAATGATTTGCCCATATAAGCCTAATACCCCCTTCTGGTCTGGTAGTCTACACAGTCTTAAGCATGAAATGCCAGGAATTAACTTATCTGTATGCAAAGCATGTTACTACAATGGAATGCGTGCATATATCTCTTTTACTGCATACTTTATTCAAATCATGGGAATAAATGTTTTCCAAAACAAGCATATTAACGAGATTAATTCTGTAATGAACTTCAGTCAATGCACTGAACTTACAGCTTGTTTACCCATTACAAATGCAGTCGGCATCCATTGTGCTGTAGGATCTACTGTATAATGCAATATTGACGGGCTACTTGCAGCCAACAGACCCTTGGTTAGAAAGGGTGTAGCCCAAAAAGCTTCCAGGATCCTCATCCACTTCCTCCATGGGCCAACTGATCAGCCAGCTAGCAGGAAATGGATTGTTGGTTTCCTGTTTTCATTATTAGAAGGAAATGAATCAACCTGGTCCCTGCAGACCAGTTCATCACCTGTTAACATCAGCCAGAAACAAGCAATGCACAATGCACCACTCTTACCAATCTCTCTATTTTTCCTTTTTTGTTTTGCTTATTTGTTTGTTTGTTTTTTGGATTATGTTCACACTGCTATCCTGCAGATATGCTTCTATGGATTATTATGCATCTTCGGGTTTAATCAGAAGAAAAAAATCTAATCTCTACTGTGTTATCTAGAATATCTTTTCACTGGTGCTGCTGAAAATACATTTGAAAAGAGCACAACAGACAAAACAGTAAAAGAAAAGAAAAAAGGGTAGGAGGCTGTATGACTTGTAAATTTGGGCAGGGGGAGAGGAAGCAAACAAGCGGACATTCAACTGAGTATTTCTTTTTCTCCATATGATTCCATAAAAAAAAAATCTTACAAATTAACTCTACTTTGTCATCAAAGGTTTCCTTCTTTTCTAAATTTGGTAGCAAAATATGAATTTGAATCTACATTAACCCGCCTTTCTATTAATCTAGCTGCTGAAATAAGTTGTGCCCTTTTTAAAGAGGCTAAGCTTCCTTTTTATGCTTATGAATGTGACTTTTCTTTTTTTAAAAAAATGATACCCACGTGACAGTTCCATTGAACAATCAGCTTGTTATAGAGCTTACTGCAGCAGTATGAACAAGATCTGAAGCTGGAATTGAGTGATTAATTTCATATGCCAGAGGAATTAGCCTGCAATACATATAATAAAGGGCAAACTACAGCTGCAAAGATGGCATGCTGCTTTACTGGTTTTTCCATGTATTACTTTGTCAACTGGCATTTTATAATAAAGGCAGAGAAAATATATTTACATTAACCGTCTCAAAAAGCTTTGCATGAATTCTTACATCATTTTTATTTCACTATTAAAAAATCTTTTTTTTTGGTTCTTTGTGGTCTTAGATTTTTCACGGTAGCTGAGAGGAAAAAAAGAAAGAAATTATATTTGAGTTAGAACAGACTATGTTGATGAATATGAGCTGAACAGAACACTTCAATAGACATATACCAAATAGATATAATTATTATTGAGAAGGGACTGTTTGTTGTTTTTACAGATGTATTTGATAAATGAGTCCACTAATACAAGTAGCAACTTGGCTTTGTTCAAACCCAATATTTACAAATTGTGGGGCCACACAACTGACTTCCTTTGTAACTGCCCATAAATCTGTTTGGAATTCCCTGAAACACCATCAAAAGAAGCTGAATTAAGAATTAAGGTGTATGAAACTACTTTTGAAAATGATTGCTGTATTCTCCCACCCTGACATATATCACAAATTAGAGCGCACTGTGAAATACTGTATGCTCAATTATATGCTTCATTTATGAAATTTATTCTAGCATGACTTTTCCAAATTTGAAGGTACTCAAAGCAATTTGCAACTATATTTATGCATTAGCATTGTTTTTCCTACATTTAATAATTAATCTAGTTCTTCCATCCATCATCTGTCTGTTCCAAAAACAGGGGTGAACAAAAGCCACCCTATTATTTGAGGATAAAAGGGCTGAGATTTTTGAGGGATCCAGGTCTGGGTTTGTTGTATTAAAAGTAAAATGTTTAAACTAGATATTTATTTGTATTGTTACTTTCATCTGTTTTGCATCAAGTGGTGGGAAACAAGTGCAATCAGTTTTCTGAATTCATGCAGAGAGGGCCTTGGGACTGCAGATATCTCACCCATCCAAGACTTAGACGCTGCATGTTCATAAAAGTGATGTAGATTCCTAGAAATTTATATTAGATTGGCACATCTAATTACAAACTGACTTTTGCAGATGAGCTGTTTCACTGGATGCTAGGAAACATGCTACTGAAAAATTCAAGTTGTTCACATTTGCTCCAAGACGAATCTGACAGAATTCTTCTACATTCTTATTCCATCCCATCACTGGTTGCAATGAAATCATGATCCATATTTTAAGGAATTAGAATATTGTTTCTTTTTGATATTCAGTATTCCTCCAATTCCTTCCAATCCTCACACAAAGATTAGAATTAATGTTAGAAATGTTGAAAGTGTCTATATACTACTAAATTCTGTTTATTTGTTTATACCCTCTGTTTGTACCCTCAAGTTAGCCCAAATGGTGCATAATATCACAACAAGTTTTGAATTAAGATATTTAAAATCCACTAACTTAAAGTGTGCAGTTTGGATTGCACTACCTTTCTCACAACTGATGGCTCAGTGAGTCACAAGGTTCTCTAATATTTGACATACTATAGGTAATGATCAGCAATGGGTCTATATAGAGATGTTCTGTCTAGAATGACAGAATCCATTTATTCATTTATTTATTCTATTAAAAGGCTATTGATCGTTATTCCCAGTTTAATTTTGCTTCTTTCATTTAAATAAAGTTATAGGTTCCATCTCTGAAGGTCTCATTTTTAATACTGCATATCTCTTTCTAGCTATCTATAAAAAGTAAAACTGTTCCAGATAACTTTTTGTTAAATTCTATTCTTGTAATTTGGTTTTTCCCATCTATGGAGATTTTTACACCTTTTACTTTTTATCATTAAAAATTATTTATCATCAAAATCCAATAAATGCAGACAGAGAAACACAATGAAGTTAAATAAAAGCAAAGGGGTGAAGGAGGACAGTTAAGGAAATTAATAAAATTACAGATTTTCCTGACAGAAATAAACCAGCCATCAGATATTGCCAGGGTAAAACCAAACCCTGCAGTTTTTTAACTGCAGTTTTCTCACTGCAATAACTATCTTACAGAATTTGGTGATCCTCCTGAATATTTCTGTTCAGCTGTTATTTAACAAAAACAGAGCATGCTTCACATCAGATCAGCCCATCTGGGAAGTCTTTAATAGTACTATTAATTCAGAGCGCTATGCTTGATAAAAAGAACAGCACAATAGATTGTGTAAAACTGTCTCGATTGCTCCGTCTGTTGTGGCCGTGTATGGTTGAACTTTCTCTTCAGGACTATTAATGGCAAGGCATTGAGTCTGGCTAATGAAAACACTCTTCTGTATGGGACAAAAAGGCTATTATAAAAGTAATTAAGTAAAGAGAAAGGTTTACCACCGAAGACACACAGTAACAGTAGTGAGGGTCTTTGCTCCTATCTCTAGAATTCCAGACAAAGAATGCACTATTTAATTTCCAAAATTAAAAATTTCTAGGGCCCTGATCTTGTCAAAAATATTATGACAGGCCATAATTCAGGAACAAGATTATGGATTTCTTCCAAAAAAAAGTAAAGCTATCTGGATCAAAGAATCATCTTAAACACAATGGGGACAAAATATTTGCAAATATTGAATTAAGGCACTGGAAGGCCTATATGTTTGAATTTTTGTGTGTGTCTTTTGTTTCTTTCTTTGAAACAATGAATAATTGGAATAAAACTTCTAAATATTTAAAGTCTTTGACTTTGTTCAAGTAGGCATTTGTTTTCCAGTTATGAAGGGAAATATAAATGACTGAATTATAAATGAAAGGTACCCTAGTTTTGAAATGAAAAGATAAGATATACATTTATAAATGTATAATGCAACAAACACTTGTCCTGCAAAGTGAAGCTAGGGATTTCCTACCAAGCCCACATTTGACAGCAAATCCTATTTTACACATATGTCATTTTGCAGAAAATGGGATTTGTTTTGCCTTCATCTGAAGTATACGCTAAGCTATACATCCTTGCTTGCTGCCATAAAATGGGTCAATGGGGTGCAAGCAGAGTTCCTTGTATGATAATGTGATATATAGCTGCCTATAGTCTTAGCATTACATTATACCAGTCAAATGTATCAATGGTGTACTCTAATTATGTCTGCTATTAGTAAGCTGCCAACTATATCCTTGGTGTCCCTTCATGTAGCATCCTCAAAAAGCTAAAAGAAGTGTTTGACTTCAAGCACTGGAAAATGGTTACAGTAGTAACTAGAGACTGTCTTGCAGGCTCACTTTCCAACTTCTGTTCTTAGTCTTGGCAGGATGAGGTGTTGATGGCAGGTGCTGGATTTGCTATAAATGGACAATTTATAAACAGAGCTGACAACTGGGAAAACAGTGTATGTGTGTGTTGGGGAGGAAGGGGGAGCAGAATACTAGCATTACAGACACTGATATTTGATTTCCTATCAAATGGCCTTCAGCGCGGAATATTGGTAGCTACTGTTCTGAAAGGGAACCATTTGGCTTAGGTCTAAATAAATGCTGCTCAGATTATAGTACTATTAGGGTTAGAGATTTTCAACAGGCCATTAATGTTATTTAAGTTCACATGGCTGGCTTTCCTCCTCATGTTTTTTATTGCTTTATTGAGTTAATAGTCATCTCAAACATGTGAATTCAACAAAACAATTTTTGAAAGATCACAGCACTCAAAGATTGTTTTGAGCTTGAAGTTTCCTGTGTAATTGGATTTGTTGCAAACTTTCTCCATCGGTTGCTAGCTTTCATCAGAGAAGTTGTCTTGCATTCAAAGGCATTTGAAAGTGATGTCAAGTATTAAGTTTCAAGAGTCAAATTCAGAGAAGAGTCAAATTTTGTACAAGAGATACTTTTGAATTCAAGGGGCAGCTATATAGGCAAACAGAAAGCAAAGCTCACCGAGTCAGTAGGACAAACAGTAATACTGTATATTTGCTTTGTTTTGAATCAAAAAGCTTATAAAACAGAATTGTTTTTATCTGGGTATCATTTCTCTCTTTATAATGTCTATTAGTCTTGAAAGATGACAAATAGTGTGATAATATTGATTCCTGATTCCAAATGTTGGTGCAGTATAAAATATGATTTTCACAGAATCATAACATCACCTGTTGAAGCCTATTTTGGACTTCCTGCAGAAGTGAAAAAAAAATTGAGGGAAGGAAACATTTTGACTAGTGTGGTTAAAAAGGAGTTTTTCACATTTCTAAATTGCTAACAAATTTTATTTAAGGCACCAGATATTTTTTCCTCTCCAATGAAATGTTTTATTTTAAAAATTTGATAACATTTTAAAGGAGGATTCTGCATTTTCCTGTTCATTTATCCATTTGTTAAAGAAATAAAATAAAACTGGGACACTGAACAGACATGTCAAACACTAGTTCAAGCAAGAGGTGCATAGAATGGAAGAAATATACATAGCATGATTGTTTCTCATGCCTAAAATGATTTATCGATATCTCAGCTACTGATAAGAATCCTCCTATCAAGCTCTCAATATTTGTAGTTTATATTTCTTAGGCAGGAGGAACATTTGAAGTTAGGATGTTATGGGCATTACCTCAACATCACTGTGGGGGAGATGATTTGTACATTCCCCAAACGATAAATCAGATTTCCCCATCATTCTGGGGATGTTGTCCAGAATACTCCCTTCCACTTCAGCTCATACTTCTCATTTTAACTAGGTAAGACAGCACATTTGCAAACAGTTCACTCAGTTTTAGCCACCTTCCTTTTCTATTTTCTAAGAAAGCCCACGGGGTTTTTGTAGTATGTTTACTTCCTATATCATGTTTTAAATTAAAAGAATCTAGAAAACTTAAAATGAAGGCAGCAGGGGCCAGAACCTAGCAGACATCAAGGAAATATCTATTCTTAGATATTGTTGTACTCCTCATAGTAAGATTCCCTATATCTGATATGGAGTAATAGAGAAGGAAAGCAAAGAGGAAGATAAGGGATAGTAAACAGTCCCTGGGTTCTGCCTTTGATGTTCTAAAGCTGGAAGTCCAACCATCTATTGAATTTTATGACTAAGCATTGGTTCAAATAGTGCAGCAGCCTTATCATATTTCTTCAAAAGGCAGGTCTCCATGAGTTCAACTGGATTTACATGCAAGCAAATGTGATTGGAGTAGTTCTTATTAAATAGTAACAAGAACTTTTCATTCTAATTTATGGTTGATGAGATCCCTCAATCCAAAAGGCCACCTAAAAGAGTAATACTTCATGTTTCCTAGAATTGATCAGAAGAGCAAATAACATATTAAGGACAGAGAG
The DNA here is from genome assembly GCA_003457575.1 of Thermophis baileyi. Classification (NCBI taxonomy): domain Eukaryota; kingdom Metazoa; phylum Chordata; class Lepidosauria; order Squamata; family Dipsadidae; genus Thermophis; species Thermophis baileyi. Next base: position 4,578,912 of record QLTV01000965.1, on the reverse strand, counting down.
AGAGATGTCTAGAAAGGCTGTCATGGTATTAAAACTGGGCAAAACACACTGGGCAAATTGAAATCATTTCCCCCCTGAACTGTATTCTTTACAATATATTTATGTTAGATTGAAAGCATTTATAACATAACAGCTGTGCCTCCCCAGGGTACAGTATGTTATGCTTAATATCCAGCTGAAAAAGTTTTGTGAAAACCACAAACTTTGCTCACTCTTTTTCCCTATATTTTTCTTTTCTACTAAACCATGTGATTATTTTATTTCTCTTCCATTCTTAATCATATTAAGCCTTTGAAGATACTGTAAACCTCAATGACATTTTCTTAATTTCCTTCAGGGATTTACTGTGAAGGGTCATTTTTTTGTCTATGGAGAAAACCTGGTGTGTCTTTTCTACTGATCAAACAAAAAACAGAGTTGTTGTTTTTTTGTTTTATTTTTTACAGAAGGAATTCCTCTGCAACTTGCTTTATTGAAACATCCAGAAGAAGTAACTCCAGTGAATCTACAAGAATTATAACATATATGGGCAGGTCCAGATAACTGAATAGCAATACAAGATCATGGAGCCACTTAACCAACCAAAAATAAACAATAATCCTATGTACTATAGATTCTTGCAATTGTCTTCTATCTTTGCACAAGTGAAACAAAGAGCAATGCAGATGTAGTCTTATCTCTTGCCTTGCTGGGACGGGAATGTTTCAAAAATAAGAATTTGACTAACAAATTGTAGTCTGGGTGTCTTAATATAGCTCTACAGATGTGCTGTAGTTTGATATTCAAACCCTTGATGGTGTTTTCTGAGAAAAATCTGCAGCTAATCAGCCCTGTTATATTATTTATTTCAATATCTAAATTCAGGAATATTCCCATAATTCCTTTTATGAGGAATTACTCATACTCATGAAATATTCAATTCTATATAGGTCTAAGTAGAAAACAATCCCTCAGAATTTAGTGGGATTTACACTTGCAGCCATGGAATAGAACCTTTCAAAACTTCAACTGATTTTCTTTAGATTTACTCCTGAATAAATGGGTAGTGGATACACTTACCCCGGAGTAAGATTCATTCTGCATAATAAGTTTTATTTATGAGTAACCACATATGTTAATGTGACATTACCATTGTCACTGTGACATTGTTAATGTGACATTGTTAATGTGTCCCTTTTATCTGTGGGACTTTATGTATGCAAGAGGATTTTGTGTAGTCCTGCCTAGAACTCTACTGGGAGAGAATCCACTAAGCTGTCACTGATGAAATGACTATGACATTTTTGAGTGGAAGACAGCTAGGTATATATAATTAAAAGGGCTGGTGAAGTGGTCTTTTCACATTAGCATGGATCAAATGGAAAATGGCACATGGAAACGAAGGCACGTCAGCACCCATGAGCTCAGTGTATTAACTCAAGGTTAGATTTCAGCACAAACAAATTCCTGCCAAAAGTGGGAGTCAATGGTTAATATGGCATTGCTTTATCTGACAGATATGAATACACTTCTATGTACTTCAAAGATGAATTTACAACAGTAATCTAAGGACTTGTTCACATACAGTAAAACCTCAACTTTAGAGACTCCCATTCAGCAGATTTCAAATGAAAATACAAGAATCGGAATTTTGATTTTGCTCCCCAAATAAGAGATGATGTCTGCTATGTGGGAAGAAAGTCTGGATAGTGATGGTTTCTGAAGATGGGTTAATATTTTTTTTATTTTCATGAACCGGACCGCATTTTATACTGCTAATGGCATGATATGTGTAGGTATTTTTGTAAACATTTTATTTAGTCTACCATGTTTTCCAAAGATAGCTAAAGGCCCCTGTGAGATTGTGAAGAGCGGAGGTGGCGCAGTGGTTAGAGTGCAGTACTGCAGGCTACTTCAGCTGACTGCTAGCTGCAGTTCGGCAGTTCAAATCTCACCGGCTCAAGGTTGACTCAGCCTTCCATCCTTCCGAGGTGGGTAAAATGAGGACCCAGATTGTTGGGGGCAATATGCTGACTCTGTAAACCGTTTAAAGAGGGCTGTAAAGCACTGTAAAGCGGTATATAAGTCTAAGTGCTATTGCTATTGCTATTGTTAGGGTTCTCCCTGTGAAGCTGGAATGAAAAACTTCAGCTCAGCTTTTGACAGATAGCTATTATATCTACTGCTCTAAGCATCTGCCCAAATTCACCTCCTCCATCAACACAGCCCAAAACTAAGTGGGGAGAGTGATTGATGGATGGTTTTTTTTTCCCTTCCTGGAAGACTATCTACCCATCATGGTATTGCAAAGACAGCATCACTTGCAAGCTGGTTGCTAAGCAAAATAGAGATTAGCTATGGGGAACAGATTATGCTGCTATACTTGTGTGAAGTCTCACAGACTGGAGAAAAGTATATTAGACTTGTTGTCTGGATGTGTCCTTTGGAAGCAGCTGGGGGGGGGATGTGCATGCATAGGAAGGTGAAAATAAAGGCACTTTGATGATAAAAGAAATAAATTAGCAACCACATTTTATAGCTTGCTCCCAGTTAGTTTGTTCCCTCCAAATCTGAAATCACTAGATAGAAAATATAGACTGTTAAGGGTAGGGGAAAGGTGATTGGCCAACTTGTCCCAAACAAATATATACTGTATGTACAGATTTTGATTAATTCTTTAGCTCCAAAGCCATATTTATTGGTCCTCATATAGTTAACCATATAAAGCAACCTACACACTGGGTTCATTTACCTTAGTATTTTAAACTCTGTTTGAAAGTGAATGTTCCAAGATTTTGGCAGAGGCTTTTCCTAGCTCCCTTTGGAAATAATGTCTGAGATAATTAGCTAGATAGATAGAAACTACATGTACATAGTTTATTATCATGGACCTGAAATTGGATGTTTATTGACTGAAAATTCACAGATCAGATAACATGAAGAATGTTTCATACAAGGAACATTTTTTGTCCAAATTCACAAAGATATTTCTCTAAGTACCATAGAGTTGTTCTTCATTAAAGGGATACTATTCAAACTTTTTCTACTTCTGCTAGACAAATTGCACAGTAGAAATCATTATTTAATAATCTGTAGAAATGGCTAGAAAATCATTCTGGCCCCATGTTTTCCTCCCCAGAATTCTAGCTAATATGTTTAATAACTGTTTCAAGAAGAGAGGTAATATTCCTTCTGAGGATTTTGTACCACAGAGGCAAAAGACACTAATTACTGCTTGGAAGTCCCTGAGGGAGCCCAGGGTACTTATTCAAGATAATAGCCTATAGATTAGCCACAGTTAATCAAACAATTTAATTACAGATTACCTTAGGCAAATTATGTATTTCAGTTTCATATAAATATATATTTCCATACAATTGTCCTCTTCCTTTAAATACATATTGCATATATATGCAATATTGCATATATATATGCAATCTTTGCACTTAGTTTGTATTGACTGGTCATGCTGAGAAGTCAAAACCAATATTCTAGTAGGCAATGGCTAACCACTTCTGTAATGCTGCAAAGAAAGGGGCCTGGATGCAGACAGCAGGAGTAAGGACTTGAACTGAAGATATAGCTACCTCCTCCCCACCCAACAAATGATGCACTATTGCGCACATTTTTCATGTGCATCTCCTTTTTTTTTTTTTTTTAATTTT
>QLTV01000965.1:4562557-4575235 GCA_003457575.1 Thermophis baileyi | reverse complement strand
TCCCCCCCCCCTTTTTTTTTTTTTTAAGTTACAAGCCCCACTGTAAAATCATGAAATTTTGATTTCAAGCACACAAGCCATTCTAGTTCACATTCAGATCATGGACATAAAATGTGAACACATTTATGTTAAATTCCTACCAAATTTCTGTATGGTGACTACACATCTTTAGCACACCAGCACTGATGATGTTACTTAGTTTGGATAATGAAACGTCTGCAAGAAAACAAGCAAATTCAGAGAGCACCAAAGACCCCTATCTATCTTTAATCTTCTTGAACCACATTAGTCTTTTCATGTCAGCTATCGGTGAAACAAAAGTCCACTTTGTTGAAGTAAACTATATGGCAAAACACACATCTACGTTGGCCAACTCCCTGTGCTTTCACTTCTTGAAAATAGCATGCAGATAGAACTATAGCAGCCCGTCAAATGCAAAAAGGTCATGTGAATCTGCCCCCAAAGCCTATAATTTCTGATAGATACAATGCTTACAAAGAAAAGCACACATTCCTTCCTATGAAGGATGAGCGTGACATTTCTTCTTTCATTCCCATAACTCTTATCTATACCTGAAAGTGGGAAAAATGCAACTCATAGTAGCACTGCCAAGCATGTTATCTTTGGCACCACCAATTTGGCAACCATTCTTTGAAGATAATCACAGAGTTTTGTAACTCCCTGACCCCTCCCTGGGTCTTCTGTGCAAAAGGGATTTAAATTAAACTTCAATCTTGTTCATTTTTTTTCCACAGAAGAATTTCTGTAGTTCAAAATTCCAGATGTGATAAATGACTGCTATTACTTAGAAAAATAAGGCCTAAAACAAGCTAATAGGAAAGTACCTCAACTTAACCTTGAGGCTTGGTGCAAGATACAGTATAGGATTATTGAATCACATAACAGCCCTGAAACATGGTTGGGAGGGAACAGAAGCTATTGATTAACATTATTACCTTGCCATTTTGCTACCAAAATCATGCATATACATGCTTTACTCCAAAATGGATGAACAATATAGGTTGTTCAGGCCAAAATCAGGACATAGTAGAACTTTATAAAATTATGCAGGGAGAAAAAAATTGTAACAGAAGAATGAGTACTTGTTATATAGACAGAGAAGTGAATAAATATAATTTCAGAGCAAGATGAATTATGCCAGCAGAGGACTTGGGGAATGTGAATTGTCTTGCAGAACAATGTTTCCTTTATAGGAAACATAGTATATAGAATTAGTACAGGGAAAGAGTTTGCTGTTCACTTGACTGATCCTGAGAAAACTAAGGTATCAATATTAAGGCTAGTTCTTAGAGATAAATTTGTTGAAATTCATGTGTTTGGAATCTCCTTCTTCTACATGCATGCACACACACTAGTTCTAGTGAAGCTAAGCAGAATCACATCAGATACCTGTACAATTAGCACAGGGGGCCCCCAAGGCTGTGTGCTCTCTCCACTTCTCTTCTCTCTATATACCAATGACTGCATCTCTAACGACCCATCTGTTAAACTACTGAAGTTCGCAGATGACACAACAGTGATCGGTCTCATTCGAGACAATGATCAATCTGCATACAGACGGGAGGTTGAACAACTAACCTTGTGGTGCAACCGGAACAATCTGGAACTGAACACACTCAAAACCGTAGAAATGGTGGTAGACTTTAGAAGAAACCCTCCCATACTTCCACCTCTTACAATCCTAGACAACACAGTATCAACAGTAGAGACCTTCAAATTTCTAGGTTCTACCATATCGCAAGATCTAAAATGGACACCTAACATCAAAAACGTCATCAAAAAAGCACAACAAAGAATGTTCTTTCTGCGCCAACTCTGGAAGCTCAAACTGTCCAAGGAGCTGATGATACAGTTCTACAGAGGAATTATTGAGTCTGTCATCTGCACCTCTATAACTGTCTGGTTCGGTTCTGCAACCCAACAAGACAGACACAGACTTCAGAGGATAATTAGAACTGCAGAAAAAACAATTGCTACCAACCTGCCTTCCATTGAGGACCTGTATACTGCATGAGTCAAAAAGAGGGCTGTGAAAATATTTACAGACCCCTCACATCCTGGACACAAACTGTTTCAACTCCTACCCTCAAAACGATGCTATAGAGCACTGCACACCAGAACAACTAGACACAAGAACAGTTTTTCCCCGAAGGCCATCATTCTGCTAAACAAATTCACTCAAAACTGTCAAACTATTTACAAAGTCTGCACTACTATTAATCTTCTCATCGTTCCCATCACCCATCTCCTTCCACTAATGACTATATGACTGTAACTTTGTTGCTTGTATCCTTACGATTTATATTGACTGGTTCCTAATATGATTTGATTGCTTATTTGTACCCGGACTAACATTAAGTGTTGTACCTTATGATTCTTGATGAACATATCTTTTCTTTTATGTACACTGAGAGCATATGCACCAAGGCAAATTCCTTGTGTGTCCAATCACACTTGGCCAATAAAGAATTCTATTCTATTCTATTCTATTCTATTCTATTCTATTCTATTCTATTCTATTCTATTCTATTCTATTCTATTCTATTCTATTCTATTCTAGGAAACAGCTAGTTAACTTCCTATTGTAATCTTTCAATGCTCCCAATGCACACATGGGGGAAAAGTCAAAAAGCATGCATTGGATTGAAGGCCCACCCCTTCCTTATATGTGTTGTACACACATAGGGAAAAAAGTCAGGCTTTGGTTGTGCAGTTATGGCCATCATAGAGATGATTTTAATCCCTAGATCCCACATGGATGCTTTTGAGCCCTACAACATTTTAATTCCCAAGTGTATTAGAAATTCCTCAGGGATAATAGTTTGAAATCAGCATACTATTTACAGTAACTAAAGCATATTGAATTCACACTATTCAATTTGATACACAGTCCTTATGATAATAATGGCATAAAACTATTTACCTATAATTAGAACAAACACCAAAATGGCTGATGGGACTTATTCTAAAAGTATATAATGGATTGTACTTTAAAGCTTGTTGATTTATTTATTTGATTTACAGTGCATTGGTACTCAACTGCTTTGAAACTCATTGAATTTGATACTCAATGCATTTTGACACAAAAATTTTGTCCCAGTACTCATCATTTGTTTGGCACTCAATGCACAAGCTAGAACTTGTCAGTGTTGGCTGCCTCATGACTCACTACATTATTCCTTATGGGAAACATTTGTTTGGTGCTCATCATTTTTGGTACTCATCACGCTTGCCAGTACCAATTAATGATGAGTACCGAGGTACCCCTGTATGTGGTTGCTCTTCTTGCCATAATTACTCTGAGTGGCTAACATCACATATAATACAACATAGTACAAAATAAACAGAAATAAAAACAGATTGTTTGTTTGTTTGTTTGTTTGTTTGTTTGTTTGTTTAACAGAATTTATTATAGCTGCCCACTTCAACAGGTATGATGGCAACTGAAAACAAGACCCAAGCAATTAACAATCCCTCATGGGCTCCTACTAACTTCCCTGCCTAGGGATTTATTAAGACTTTCTTCCCCAAAACCTGCAGCCATGGGCCAATCTACTCTTGGGGGCATCATAATCATTGGGGTACTCAATGAGTTATAGCCTGGTTTTTACAATTTAAAATTATTTCATTTTTTAAATAAATCAAAACATTAGGAAATATTTGCAGCAAAGGACCAAATGCAAACAAAAATAATAAAAAAGTTCAGATGATCATCTATAAAAGGTGACCAGCAGGTATAGTCTCATATGAAGTTATATCCAGAGCAGTAACAATTGTGTGGCCATCAGTTTTCATTCCTGTATTTGCACTAAGCAATAGTAATAAAGGTATTACTATTACTATTGAGTTATCTGAGGGACCACTTCTCCCCAATTGCATCAGCCATTAGATCTGGCAGAGAAGGCACACTACGGGTAAGTACCATCTGTGAGGTACTTACATTTGATGAGTCCTAGGAGGTGGCCTTTCTTTGCCATAAAGTCCACCTTATGGAACGTTCTGCCCTCTAAAGTTAGGTTAATTCCATATCTGTTAATGTTCCGGAAGTCCTTCAAGACCTGTTTATATCATCAGGCTTGGATGTCCCAGGGAACCAGGGACATCCTAAGATGGTTCCCCTCAGGGGTGGGTTCCGCTTACCTTCCCTACTGGTTCACATCACGACAGAAGTATGCACCTATGTCACTTCACGGAAATGACCCTCTGCGCATGCACAGAAACTTTTGTGCATGCGCAGAGGGTTTTTTTGCAAGCCACGGTGACTGGAGGACCGGTTCAGGAGCGTGGACCGCCGGTCATTGCTGCCGGTTCAGTGAGTGGCAGCAAATTTCCGCTAACGGTTCTAAAGAACCAGTCCAAACTGGCAGCAACCCACCACTGGTTCCCCTGTTGGGGTTGCTATACTCACTTTCTCTGTGCTTTCTACATTTTCTTTTTTAATAATATTTAAATGTTTAATAATGAGTGCTTCTATTTTTATAATTATTGTGTATATATTGTTTTATTTGATTGCTGTATGCTGCCTAGAGTCACTTTTTGTGAGATAGGCAACCGTACAAATTTGATAAAATACAAATATAAAATAAAGGGCAATGAGGATGCAGCAATTCTTGTGCATATTAGGCAGCTCCTAAGAACTGAAAAGAAAGTTGGTAGCTACCATTCTGCATGTTTTAGAACAGTCTTCCTTTCTCAGCTGTTCCTGGACAAAGTCTAAAAGGCGCAGAGTACCAGTTTAGGGACAGAGATCTGATATACTATGACACAGTGTCATACAGCATCAACACTTTAGAGTGCAGCTCTCAAAGAAAACTAGTTCTTCATTTTCTCCTGCTGACATCCTTCTATCCTTGTCATGTCAAATAAAGGTAGGGAAGTCACACATGCGAATAGCTAGTGAGTGTTTTGTACCATAAAGGACTAGATTTTAGCAGCAAAGAAAAAGAAAACAATGCACACTGTTCAAGAGGAAGGTTTACTTTTCAAGCTAGGGGGACCCCTACTTGGCCAAGAAACATCACAGGGATCACAGTTCTTGGCAGTCATACTATCTTTTTTTAATATATATATAGAGAGTGGGAAGATCAAGTTTCCAGAAGCAATATCTTTGCTATTTATTCTGAGTATTCCATCAAATGGCAATAAGTAGTAAAACTGATGTTCTGAACTATATTTATAAATATTATTGTACTATTAACGGAGAATATTTGTAGCTCAGGGTTGACATGAGGGGTCCTTGGTGGTCTCTGAGCTTGCTTGTTTTCTTGCATACATTTTATTACCCAAACTAGGTAACATCATCAGAGAGCACCAAGGACCCCTCAAATATTATTGTATTTATCTTCCAATTGCTTCTTTGACATCCACTAATAAGAAAAAGCAGGATATACTATTAGCACTAATATCATCAAGTAGATACCTATGTTCTGCCCCAGCAATGAGCCACCAATAATACGCACACACAAACTGCAAAACACTATTCGTTTACTAATAATAAAGGTCTCCTAATAACTTCTTAGGAGTCGTTGAAAACAAAATAAAGGCAGAAGAGTCTTTTTCAAACCCCCGCTGTTAATATACAGTCTTAACAGCTGGCGGGAGTCCAAGAGATAATGAGCAGGTCTTACTGTATCTGGCAATACTCCCAGAGCTAGGAATGCAGGAAACAAGACTTGTACTGGAACAAGAACCGAGCAGACCGGAGTCACAAAGATCAAGAGTACTAATAAACGTTGTTTCCTGCAACGAGGCTAAGCGTGGACCTCGCCACAAACGCCTCATCGTCCTCCTCGCTCTCTGAATCGGGTGCCAGGTGCACGGGCCAATGGTACCTCGCCACAACCGCCTCATCGTCCTCAGGATCCATGATCAATTGCACGGGACGCTGGCGGGCCACAACAACCTACGTGACGTCTATACATACATGCATCCCAAACCTATTGGAAAATCTCACACTGGATGCAACTAATCAGCCAAGCATTTGCTGCCTATATCAGTTAGTTCTCTGGGATTCGTTCAGATGATTAGTTTGATATCTGATTCCATTTCATTTATACCTTCAGTCTTGCAAATCCAGTTCAAAGATTCAGTAGTAATTAAAATATATAAATCATGGTGTGGAGTACCCCTATTGGAAAGGCATAGCAAATACTCAAAGAAAAACTAGCTGTCCATCACATTTACAAAAGCTGACAGATATGTCTTCTAGCAACAAAAATGAATGCACTCATCCTGCAAACAATGGCCTGGTAATTAAAATGGAATTTTCAGCTTCTCCTTTTAAAAATTCAACTCTTCCATCTTAATATGTATCCTGCGGGATGTCCATATGTGAAATTGATGCAAGATTCCCTTCCTGTTCCTTGAAATTAGTTTGTTTTGGTTTTCATATAATTCTTCTCTTTACAATTTCAGCCCTGAGTCATATAGTAGAGATATCCTTGGAGGACTGTGTCACTTTTCACTACTGATTCAATTGCTTTCACAGAGATTTCTTTATAACTAAAATGGTGTCTTCCAGAAAAAAGATATCCCATTGTGGCATAAATTGGCAAATAAATCATGGAATCTGCTGAATTTCATTGCCAACATTCCTTGCCTCAGAAACTGCATTCCAAAGATACATATATTTATAGACTTCATATACAAAATTTCATACATTAAGCAAAGCTGTGTAGAAAGTTCACATATTTTGGAAAGGTTAAATGCAACATGCACACTCTGTTTTGCTGTAGGGAAGGGACCTCTAACTATGTGCCAATACAGCAATAACTAAGAGGAATATATCAGTATGTTCAGTAGAAGCCTTCCTTCCTCCCTCCCTCCCTCCCTCCCTCCTTCCCTTCCCCTATTAATGAATCAGCCCTCCATCCCTAAAAATATCTTGATAGGCTTACCTCGCTGCTGGCTCGCTCCCTCCCGCACTGCATGGGCGCGCCGTGTGGGATTACTGCATGCACAGTAACAAAAAATCCCCCCCCCAAAAAAAACAAAGCCAAAAAAAAAGATGGCGACCACATTCACAGTGCCGGAAGTTGGCTTCTGCGCATGCTCAGAATGAAAAAATAAATTCAAAAAATTCAAAAAAAATTAAAAAAATTTTTTTTAAAAAATGATGGCGGCTCCCACAGACTGGCATGACTGATCTGGTTTGGTGAAGTCATCATGATGTCACCAGCGGGTCACTACCGGTTCAGGCAAACCGGTCTGAACCGGGAGGAACCCACCCCTGTTGATAGCTGGAAAGCTGGTTATGCAAGAAAAAGAAAAATATATATGATTGAGAATGAAATGTCAGAAAAAAGACATTATTGGCTCCCAAAGATGCAAAGAAGTAACACATCATGGTCTCATTTATTAAATATTAGTTTCAGTCTGAATAGAGATTACTGGGTGTGTTTGCACTGTTGTTTATTGTGGCTCTAAGATGTGATTTATAATTTACACCAAATGATTAGCCAAATTGTACAATAAGGTTACTGATCTCTCTAATAGCAATTGATCTTCATTTCCCTCTTCTCCCTTTCCTAATATTTGGAAACCACTATGAGGTCTCAGGATTCCATGCTGGGCCATTTGTCAGTGGCTCATATTTGGACCGAAGGCAAAAGTTAAGTCAGAACCTTTCAGAGGCAGATAATATTTCTGTGGGGGTTTTTTTTTTTATGAATTCATCCTAAGAAGTGGGAACAATGGCCACCATTGTTGGGCTACATTTCTCTGATATACATGTCTGAAAATAATTCTAAAGCCAGAACTTGATCAATAAACTAAAGAATAAGAGAATGCATGCTTGACCATTTGGCCAATGAAAAACAGTGAAGAATTAATGGTTGTGAGAAAATATTGCTGATTCACAATTTGTATTTCTGACCAGCCAAGAAGAAAAATTATCCTGGTATATTTGGAATTGAAGCCTTTCAGGTTGGAGAAATAGTAAACTATGGTGAATTTCAATAAACAGCAGCAAATGTCCCTCCTTCTTACATTTTATCTTAATGGAAGCTATTATTCTGCCAGAATTTTGTTTTCATATTAAATCTTTTTATAGTGATATCTAAATGGTTTGAGCAATCAAATATGGGCACCACCTGTCAGGAAAGCTACATCACAAATGGTAGATTCAGTTATTGTTGTTGTTGTTGTTTTAATTTTTTCATTTTTTTTAACCCACCTTTTTTTTTAAAAAAAAAATACAACTCAAGATAGCAACCTGGTAAGGTGAGTTCTGCTGAGAGACAGTGACTGGCCCAATGTTGCCAAGATGATTTTTCATGCCTAAGATTGGACTAGCATTTAGTCTCCTGGTTTCTATGCCAACACCCTAACCACACAAGATCCTCAGTTTTCCCATCAGTGAAATCCATTTAGCTGAAATTAACATTTATTTTGGAAAGCAACGTCTGATAAAGCAAAAAAAAAAAAGTATAGTATCAGAGAATATAACCCTCAACAAGCAGGGCTAAGTCTTCTTTCAAACTGCCTACAACTGGCATGCATGTGCTTGCATGTGTGCATGTTTTTGTGTGTGTGTATGCCTACACATGCACACATGTGTACATGCACATACGCAGGTTTGTTCTCTTGGATTGGCATCTGTTGCCTCTGCTCTGCTTTGACTTTGCTATCTCTTGTGATGGGGGTGGAAAGTAATCTTCAAACAGTTCTGATCTCATTGCCCTCCTTATCTATATCACTAATTATAATACTTAACATCTAACAGAAGAATCTAGCTATTAGTTCTTAAAAACAGCTCTCGTTGATAAAACACTATTATTTTTCCAACAAGGATATTGAGGCTGAGAAACAATTGCTAAGGTATGTTTCATATGACCATAGGCAGATTCCATCAAGAGTCAATGCCACTCTTTTACCTCCTTCCGGCAGGGCTTAGCTGTTCCGTAAAAGCCCCTATGGTATATTTCCAGTGATAGAAAACTCAGATTGCCCTAAACAAGACAACTTGTAGGAAGGACTGTCAAACACATTAAAATAGGAGTTAAAAACAGGGGTACATGGCTTCGTGGTCAGGATAAATCATGTTTATAGAACCGATACAGGGAAGAGCTTTGCAATTTTGGGAGCAGCCACAATTATCTGACCTCTGGAGCACTCCTGAAAGGGACCATGGGAAGTGCCTCCAGGCATGCCACTCTTGTGAAATCTGCTCCAGGATGCAACAGATCTGTTTATTTCTTAAACACTACATAGACCAGTGATGGCTAACCTTTTCGGCACTGAGTACCCAAACCAGAACGCACGTGCATGCGTGCGTGCATGCCGGAGTGCCGGAAACCCGAAGACCAGCTGGCCAGTGCACATGCGTGTGCTGGCCACCTGGTCTTTGGGTTTCCGGTGCTGGAAACCCGAAGACCAGGTGGCCGGCATGCATGCGTGTGCCGGAAACCCAAAGACCAGAAACCCAAAGACCAGGCATGCGTGCACTGGCCAGCTGGTCTTCGGGTTTCTGGCGCTAAAGACCAGCTAGCAATGGCGCGTGTGCCCATAGAGAGGGCTCTGCGTGCCACCTCTGGCACACGTGCCATAGGTTCGCCATCATGGATATAGATCAGGGATCTGCAACCTGTGGCTCCAGAGCCACATGCGGCTCTTTGGGCCCTCTGCTGTGGTTCCCTGTCACCCTGTCATGGCAGAGGGATGAAAGAGCCATCATCCTGTCACGGCAGTGGCATGGCCGGAGCCTTAATGCGGGAGCGAAGCGCCCCTCTACTTGCCTTTGCACAGCAACAGCATTCTGCCTTCATTGTGGTACATTTGCTGTTGCTGCCAGCAAAGAGGGCTGGGAGAGAATGGCGGGGCGGATCTTGCGAGGTGGGGGCCATCTCCCAAGGAGAATGGTGTAGGCGGATCTTGCAGGGTGGGGGCCATCCCGCAAGCCTGGCCTTCCGCCTCCCTGGTCGGCGGGCCAAGAGAAAGAAGGGGGCGGCGTGGGGAAGCCCCCCCCTCCCCCACCAAGTACCGAGCACAACAGCCCAGGGGGGGGGGGGGGAGATGGCCCAGCAGAAGCGGCCCCATTGCTGAGTTGGACGGCAATGGCTTTCGCAGTGGAATGCTGTTCGCCTCCTTTGAAACGTGCCACTTTCTGTTTCCTGTTCCTTCCCCGGGCAGCAATGGCTGGGGCCGTGGAGGGGGGGAAGCAAAGGCATCATGGCTGCTCCCCCCCCAGCAAGCCAGGCCTGGATGAGCGCAGAGAGTTGCAGGCGAGCGCTGGAGGTTCAGAAGACGCACTCTGACGTCACCCCCACAGGCGTTTCCAGCACGCGCTTCTCTGTCCCAAAGTAGGATTGAGTGGGGAGAAGGGAGCAGGGGGAAGGGGGAAGGGTAGGAGGGAAGGAGAAGCCTGGCTGGCTTTCCTTTGGCATGGGGAAAACCCAATACCCCCTCCATGGCCTGTCCACTGCTCTTGCAGCACCTTGCACAGCACAGTGAAAGCTAGTGTGCTTCACGAGCCCATTCCCTGCCCCACTCGCCCCTGGCAACACTCTACCTACATCTCTCTCTCTCTCTCTCTCTCTCTCTCTGTAGGTTAAAAACTGTATGCAAATCCTTCCTTCCTTCCTTCCTTCCTTCCTTCCTTCCTTCCTTCCTTCCTTCCTTCTCTCTCTCTCTCTCTCTCTCTCCTCCCTCCCTCCCTCCCTCCCAGAAGTAGCCACCTGCCGGAGAGAGAGGGGGGAGAGGGAGAGAGAGAGAGAGATTCAGCTGGATGGATTCGGCCCTCGCCAAAGATGCTCACCCATCAGCCAATCTCTCTCTCTCTGTGTGTGTGTATCTCTCGCTCCCTGTCTCTGTGTCTCTTCTCACTCTCTCGGAAAGCCCTGCATGCTCTCAGGCTCTTCGCTATCCGTTTTTCTTTCTTCCTTTTGGAAATCTGGGCTGGCTGAGGAATGAGCGCAACCCATGGTGGAGGCTTCCCTCCTCCTCCCCCTCCTCCTCTCACGAACCACTGGCCGGCTGTGGCAGGGCTGGGAGGGTGCGCACTAGAGGAGGAAGGGGAGGAGGAGGGAAGCCTCCATTGTGGGTTGCGCTCATTCCTCAGCCAGCCCGGATTTCCAAAAGGAAGAAAGAAAAACGGGTAGCGAAAAGCCCCAAGGAGAGCACGCAGGGCTTTCTGAGAGAGTGAGAAGAGACACAGAGACAGGGAGCAAGCGAGAGCAAGATACACACACACACACACACACACAGAGAGAGAGAGAGAGAGAGAGAGAGACATAGAGAGAGAGAGAGTCATAGTGACACACACAGAGAAGGGGAGAGACAGAGAGAAAAAAAGAAAGAGATGAGAGAGAGAAAGAGAGAGAGAGACACACACAGAGAGAAAGAGAAATGAGAGAGAGGGTGATAGGGAGATAGAGAGAAAAAAAGACAGATGAGAGAAAGAGAAAGATGAGAGGGAGGGAGGGAGAGGGAGATAGAGAAAAAGAGAGATGAGAAAGAAAGAGAGATGAGAGATGGAGATAGAGAGAGAGAGAGGAGAAGGAGGGAGGGAGGGAGAGAGAGAGGGAGATAGACAGAGAGAGGGAGATACCTATTTCCCATAGAAAACAAAACACGGGGAGCCACAAAACCTGGGTAGGTGTGGCTGGGGGGGTCGTGACTGGGTGGGAGTGAGTGACGTCAAGTTGGCCATGCCCACCCAGGTTTTGTGGCTCCTGTTGTTTTGTTTTCTGTGGGAAATGGGCCCAAGTGGCTCTTTGAGTGTTTAAGGTTGCAGACCCCTGATATAGACCATACTGTCTACTATGAGGAAGAAATAGTATCACTGCTCTGGAAATTGTCTCAGAAGTTATCTTTCTTGCTGAGATTTCAACCCATCTGCCCTACGGCATATAGAGTTCTAGATTTTATTGAAGAAACACCTGGCGACAAAACAAGCAAGCCATGATTACTGCCTTCTCCTCTCTTATTTGGCTATGTCCCAGAGATTACTATTAAAAATGAAGCTGCCTGTGAATTTATTTAGGAAAGCAGAAATATTTGGTGTCAACAGATCCTAATTTTGTACAATAAATTACCGGTACTCCATGGGATGATGCAGTGTATAACAGTAAGATTTCACATAGCGTGCTGTTTGTGTGGGATTCCTGATTACTCTAAAGTTATTATCGTGCCCTTTTCTTTGCATAACAAAAGCTAGCTGTTAAATGTTAGATAGTGGGTAGAGATGACAGGAGACAGACTTCCAAAGCAGCTCTTTATTTCAGCTCTTGTATCAGCAACCAGCAAAGAGCAGTCTGACAGCTTGCCCTTTTATAGGGAGCTGTCAGACAGACCAGCCAATAGCGTTTGAGCTTTTTCCCGCTCAAACGCTGGACCTGGTTGGAACCATGTAACACAGTTTAAACAGTTAGAACATAACAAATAGTCCTAGCTGTTAAATGTTAGATAGTGGGTAGAGATGACAGGAGACAGACTTCCAAAGCAGCTCTTTATTTCAGCTCTTGTATCAGCAACCAGCAAAGAGCAGTCTGACAGCTTGCCCTTTTATAGGGAGCTGTCAGACAGACCAGCCAATAGCGTTTGAGCTTTTTCCCGCTCAAACGCTGGACCTGGTTGGAACCATGTAACACAGTTTAAACAGTTAGAACATAACACCCCTCCCCTCCTGGATGGAGCTGTCCAGCATACGTAATCATGCAG
>QLTV01000965.1:4523571-4559115 GCA_003457575.1 Thermophis baileyi | reverse complement strand
AGGTGGACATAGCGGCAGAAGGAGGCAGGAAGATGTCTGCCTGGCTGGTTGAAAGTGCTGAAGAAGCTAGTCACAGTTCTCCTGGCCCAAGCCCTCGTCGCCACTGTTAGATAGTGGGTAGAGATGACAGGAGACAGACTTCCAAAGCAGCTCTTTATTTCAGCTCTTGTATCAGCAACCAGCAAAGAGCAGTCTGACAGCTTGCCCTTTTATAGGGAGCTGTCAGACAGACCAGCCAATAGCGTTTGAGCTTTTTCCCGCTCAAACGCTGGACCTGGTTGGAACCATGGCTAGTCACAGTTCTCCTGGCCCAAGCCCTCGTCGCCACTGTTAGATAGTGGGTAGAGATGACAGGAGACAGACTTCCAAAGCAGCTCTTTATTTCAGCTCTTGTATCAGCAACCAGCAAAGAGCAGTCTGACAGCTTGCCCTTTTATAGGGAGCTGTCAGACAGACCAGCCAATAGCGTTTGAGCTTTTTCCCGCTCAAACGCTGGACCTGGTTGGAACCATGTAACACAGTTTAAACAGTTAGAACATAACACCAAACTTGAAACCATTCTGGGAAATTGCTTGGATACACAAAGAACATACAGGTCTATCTTTCAGCTGGGTGCTCTTTTCTGTGCCTCCCATAAAGGCTTTTTGTTAACTTTCAAGAGGCCTAAGTACAGTGGAAGTACAGTACTACATCCTCCAGGGCTTTTGGCTGTTTAATTTGCCTTGAAACACAATCATTATAATTGCAGATGTACCATATTCAAAGTTCAAACATTTCCAAACAGTGGGATTAATTATAATTTTAAAAAATTCCTGCATAATTCAAATTAATATAGTCTCAACCCCAAAGATAGAAACATTCTCAGCATTTGGCTCCAATTACTGCTCCAAAAGGGCTCTGACACCATAACAGTAACAACAATTCTTTTTCAAAAAAGAAGAATACAAATAAATATGACGGAGCAAATGCCACATGTTTTGTTTTAACTGAGGACAGTACTAAGCCATATGAAAAGAGAATACGGGTCTTAAAATTGCCATCTAGGTTAGTAACAGGTCAGCGTGATCAGCAACTGTAGAGCTTACCTTGTCATAGCCTTTGCCACTGAAGAAAGGGATTATACTTCTGTTTAAATTATTTACATTGAAAGTTTCAACTAAACCTACACATTATCATGCATTTTTATACAAAACAGTCTTCTAATTTGTCTTTTTTTTTTTGGATGCATTTCAGTCTTTTTGGCAATGAAGAAATGGCAATTCTGTAGTTAAAGTATTTTGAAAATATTCTGGGGCAAATAACATGAAGTCTAAAAAAAAAAAAGAATTGAAATGATGTCATGGAGGAAAATGAGCACTTTTTATCCACCACAGAAGGGTGAAATATAGGATTAAAAAGACCCTGTATTTGCTTAGTTTGAAGATATATCACCATATAGATAAGTGACATACAAATCTTAAATTCACTAGACTGCTTATCTGCTTTTTTTTTTTTTAAATGAAAAGTCCAAGATAACCAATCACTTCCAAATGGGACTGCATAGACTAGAGCAGGGGTGTCAAACTCAAGGCCTGCGGGCCTCATCCGGCCCATGGGGTACTTAGATCTGGCCTGCGGGGCCACCCTGGAAACAGTGAGGGACCGGCCCACGGTGCCTCTGCCAGTGAAAACGGAGCTCTGGAGGGTCGCGTGCAGCCCTCCTGAACTCTGTTTTCGCTGGTAGAGGGTTGCAGGAGGCCGTTGCAGCCAGAAACGGAGCTCAGGAGCCCATTTTCTCTGGCAGAGCGCTTGGGCCACCACAGGCGCCCCCGACACGAGTGACGTCGAGCTGGCCACGCCCACCCTGGCCACACCCACCCCGGCCCTCAGATCAAACACAACCCTGATGCAGCCCTCAATGAAATCGAGTTTGACACCCCTGGACTAGAGGATCCAATCTATCCCCTTATATATAGCTTTTGTATTCAGTCATTTAAGAGACGCATGATCTGATTCATATAGACAAACAGGTCAGCAACCGAATTTTAGACCAATCAATGTTTCCAAGCTGTTTATATAGGTAGTTCCATGGAGAAAATTGTAGTAGTCTACAATGAAACTAGGTAATGTTCTCTACTCATCTAGAAATCACTGAAATCAATAGGAGTGACTTTGGAGTAGATAAGTATAAGATTATTATGTAAATACCTGTGTCATAAAATGTTCTTTTTTGAATAGATAGCTTTTATAAATGTTATCTTATTGTACATTTCCTTCAATAGCTTTCTTTCTTTCTTTCTTTCTTTTTTTTTTTCTTTCTTTTTGTTTTTCCTTTCTTTTGTTCTTCCTTTCTCTCATTCTTCCTTCCTTCCTTCCTTCCTTCCTTCCTTCCTTCCTTCCTTCCTTCCTTCCTTCCTTCCTTTCTTTCTTTCTTTCTTTCTTTCTTTCTTTCTTTCTTTCTTTCTTTCTTTCTTTCTTTCTTTCTTTCTTTCTTTCTTTCTTTCTTTCTCCAACTCCCAATGACTCTGAGCAGTTCAGCATTAAAATATATTTAAAAAGTACACTACTGAAAATAAATAAAAAATAGCAAAAGTCAGGAATTTCTGTTTGTTTGTTTGTTTGTTTGTTTGTTTGTTTTGCCATTTATTTCCTTCCTGGGTAAGAGCAGCTAGGCCAAGTGTATAAGCAGGGGTGGGTTCCAACTTACCTCACTGCCGGTTCGCTCCCTCCCGCGCCACGTGGGTGCGCCTCATGGGCGTGCGCGCGCTTTGCACGCGCGCGCATGTGCAGTAAAAAATCCGGAAAAAAACCCACTTTCTTTCTTTCTTTCTTTCTTTCTTTCTTTCTTTCTCCAACTCCCAATGACTCTGAGCAGTTCAGCATTAAAATATATTTAAAAAGTACACTACTGAAAATAAATAAAAAATAGCAAAAGTCAGGAATTTCTGTTTGTTTGTTTGTTTGTTTGTTTGTTTGTTTTGCCATTTATTTCCTTCCTGGGTAAGAGCAGCTAGGCCAAGTGTATAAGCAGGGGTGGGTTCCAACTTACCTCACTGCCGGTTCGCTCCCTCCCGCGCCACGTGGGTGCGCCTCATGGGCGTGCGCGCGCTTTGCACGCGCGCGCATGTGCAGTAAAAAATCCGGAAAAAAACCCAAAGCCGAAAAAAAGTTGGCGACCGCATGCACAGTGCCGGAAGTCGGCTTCTGCGCATGCTCAGAAGGAAAATAAAAACATTCTGTGTGAATGTTTTATTTTAAATATAGTTGGGGTTTTGTTTTTTTTCCCCTTTCTTTTTTAAATTGTTTTTATATGTTTTATTTTTTATGATGTAAGCCGCCCAGAGTCCTTCGGGAGTTGGGCGGCATATAAATTTTATAAAATAAATAAATAAATAAATAAAAAATAAAAAAATTGAAAAAAAAATGAAAAAAAAATTGAAAAAAAATTCAAAAAAAAGATGGTGGCCCCCACGGATCGGCACCGACCAATCCGGTTTGGTGATGTCATCGTGATATCACCAGTGGGCCACTACCAGTTTGGGAGAACTGGTCCGAACCGGGAGGAACCCACCACTGTGTATAAATATAGATGGTAACCTTCAGGTCATGTTGGAATCTTTATGTAGGCATGTCTTATCATGCCCTGTATCAAATCATCACAGGAAACATCAAATAGAAAAAAGTAAACTGTACTAGAAAGATTTTGATCTTTTTTTGGACTTTCTGCAAGAGAAATGAATGTCCAGAGAGATATATAATACACTTGGAAAAACGTATTAAACAATGAAGTATTTCAGGAATAATGTCCATTTTAAAATATAGTGCTGGTAAAAGTGGACAAGAGTTTATTACTGATTCTTCTGAATTTGAAACAAACAGCAGTCAGTGAATGGATAAAATTTAGGAAGTACTTGTTCAGTGTTCAACAAGCAAACACTTTCAATTTTAAATGAGATATTATAGTATGGTAGAATTCCCTCGTGTGAAATCCTTCCAATATTGCAATAAAAGCACTTCCGTAAGTTTGTGTGTGTTCATCACTCACACATTGTGAATCACCTACATAACTTACTTTAGATATTTTACTATCTAAAATAATTTTGCACTAAAATTAGAGGAGATGAACTAATGTGATTAAATAATAGAAAGACCAATTCCAACTGAATATTAGGGAAGAAAAACTGTCAAAAAGAGCATTTGACAATAGAGCTAATTTCTCATAGTGATGATAAACTTCACTGGATTAATTCAACTACCCCTTCAGGAGCTGGGCTTTGTGCCCTAAATAGTTCCTCCCAACTCTTTGGATTTTTTTTTATTTTTTTTTTTGTGAGAGAGCTTCTGCCATGTGCCCTTTCACTTAGGCATTTATTTCCAAGCTTAGCCATAATAAATTACTATATAATAAAACAAATAAAATTTATAACAAAAAATAAATTACTTTCCATTTTTCTCTTAATCAGGTTTTTACCACACAGCTTACAATGTAGCATTCTCTCTTTCTCTCCGACTTTTCAGCTAAAGTTCCATATTATATAAATAAGAAAATATTATTTTGAATACCTATATAAATAAAGCTTCCTTCCTATTCCACAATCTTCAATTAGTGAAGAGGCTATTTTACTTAAAATCTCTTGGTTGGTTTTTTTACAGCTGTTTCCTTTGGCTGATGGGTTTTCCTTCTCTGAATATCTCATTTGGGATGAAAATAGGGGCTGGTGCAGTGGGAGGTAGAATTATGTGTAACTCCTTCTTGTCACCCTGAATGGTTTAAGCAACCATTTTATTCTTTAAATGCTTTTGCTTAGATAATCCTAGTCAGTCAGGAAAGACATAGCTGGTATTATAATGATATATACAAGCAGTCATATGGGCAGTGTTCCTTTCCATCTCTCTAAATGAATGAATGTTATTATGGTATTCCAAAACTCCTCTCTACCATAGAATTAAATTAAACCATTTACATGGAGCCAATAACATTGTTCTTAAAATATACCAATTTGATTTAAGCAGAGTTTTGGCCTAAATAAAATTAAGGTCATACTTAATATGATCCTGTCTGATCCTACTGCTTCTTAGTTAACAGATTTGAAAATATTATTAAGAATGACAAAACCAGATGGCAATATGCAGGTTGTTATAGTCCATAACAACTTTGAACGATTTGTCACTTCTCTCCAATATTTAGCAACAATGTATCAGCAAAACAATTTATCAACAAAATTAATAATACTATTAACATATCTGGGCCATGTGCCTTTAATAATTTCTCCAGAGCTTTAGCAATTGTTGCTGTCAATGACGGCAAAAACATGACTTCTTAAGAAGTAGGATATGGCCACAGGCACTGATGCTCTAGCTTTGAAATTCTGTTGATGAATATTTCATATCCAAATCCAAGAGGGATATTTTTCCATGGTGTGCAGAAGATCTATTTGACAGCTGGGAAAAGCACTCAGAAAGTCTGACCTTGGTGATTCTCTGTGAAAAATTCACAGCTTTCCGTTCATAATATTTAAATAATATTTAATGTTAGTGTTAGAATAATATTTGTGTTAGAGATTTAAAACATGCCACGATGGGTGTTCCAGCATGTTCTCTACTGAGCATGAGATTTCATTGGAAATCTTTCCAGACAACAATTACTTGTCCTCCTCCGTAACTTTTCTTGACATGTTCCTGTTCCATTTCAATCTCTGTGAGGCTAATCTAGTGAATCGTGGGCCTAGTACTTCTTTTCTCAATCATCCCTACCACTACCAGTAACAATCTTGTTGCTTCTGCTTGTTATCAGTGGCCATTGAGTCTATATAGAGATTTTTGAGTTCTATGTGTTATATGGTTAATTTATAGTCAAGTAAAAAATAGTTAGTGACAGCTTCATCTCAGATAAGGACATTCTGGAGAAATATTATGACTTGGTGTACCCTAGAAATGGAGACACCATGTGTTCTGGTCCTCCCTTAAGGCCTGAGAGCTGGTTGGGTGACTGTGGGTCAGTCAGTCTCTCCCTCAGTCCCAACTCTCTTGTTGCTCTGGAAAAAATAGAAAGTGGGAGCATTATGTACTCTATCTTGAATTGTACAAAGTAAAGGTGGGACATAACTCTAATAATAATACAGAAAGAAATCAACCTGCCTGCTGGGGACCCAGAGACGGCTTCTAAATCTAATTCACCTACCTAATTTCTCCAGCATTATCCTACTCTTTCACCACCTTGCCTCTACTCCCCTACTCTGAGCGTCACTCTGATTCCTCTGTATCCTCTCCCATCTTCATGTATTCTTCCTATAAGCATTAACCTCCCCATATCCCTGCCTCCATCCTCATCTTTATAATCTCTTTCTATTCCAAGTAATATCATTATTAACAAAATTAATATTTATTACTCCCCATATTATCTTTTTAATGTTCCCCACCCCTTTCAAGAATGGCTCAATCTTTTTACCAGAGGGCTCTCAACAGAATGTTTAGGAGCCATGGTGGCTCAGTGGTTAGAATGCAGTATTGCAGGCTAATTCACTGCCCACTGCCAGGAGTTTGATTCTAACCAGTTCAAGGTTGACTCAGCCTGCCATCCTTCTGAGGTCGGTAAAATGAGGACCCAGATTGTTGGGGGAAATATGCTGATTCTGTAAACCACTTAGAGAGGGCTGTAAAGCACTATGAAGTGGTATCTAAGTCTAAGTGCTATTGCTATTTAAAGTTTGGTGTGAGCTTTTGTACTATGAAATGTGTATATCCAGATCTAGCATCACGTCACCATTCTCTATTCCAGCGATTCTCAACCTGGGGGTCGAACGACCATTTCACAGGGGTCACCGTGTGCGCTAGCCCGCCATCTTGGTGCCACCGTCAGCAGGGGTGAAATGCTCCCAGTTCGGCCGTGCCTGCGGGTCGCCGGACAGCCGGTAGCAACAGAAGCGGGAGACAGAACGCTTTGCGCATGCGCAGAGGGTAAAAAAACCCAAATGGCGGTGTCCGGGCGGGTGGGCGAAGTCTCCTGCTTCCGTCGCTACCAGCTGTCCGGCGACCCGCAGGCACGCCCAAATCGGGAGCATTTCCCCCCTGGTGCCACGCCCCCTTTGTCACCTCATCACGCGCGGGGAGGGGGGCGCGGCATTAGAAAGGTTGAGAACCACTGCTCTATTCTTGTATTTTCTTTTTTTAACCTTTGAATCAGAGTTGAATTGAACAGCCCTTTAAATAAGGGATGCTTTCAAACACAGAACTGTCCTCTGTTAAGTAAGAGCCACACAGAGTGTTTGCAGCAGAAGTTAACAAAAAGTCAAGATGGTGATATGACAACACAATGAAAACCCCACTCCTTTTTTACACACAAAAAGTCAAAGTAGTGATATGATAGCAAAATCAAAATCCAGCTCCTTTTTACACGCACTGTGACTCTCTTAAAACAGGCACAGGGCTTTGATCATATAATCATGGCTGCCATCTTGCTTTTTTTTTTTATTCCTCGCTTCCCACAAAGGCTTCTGGACTATTTTAGGCCATGTGCCACCACAGCTCTTTGTATTTAGTGATAACAATTTAACTGAAAGCCCTTGAGAGGGGAACTCTTTTAGGATCATTATCTAACTTGAAATGCTACATCTGGCTTCAGCAGCTGAGGATCCTTAGATATTTTTATTTCTTTAAGCCAGCTGGCTAGATTTGCATAGTTTTTAAAAGTCACTACTGGGCCCAAGGGAATTTAGAAAGGAACGAAAGGAAAAACTGAAAAGCAAACAAGATCTATGTTTTGAGATGATTATGGGAAATCTTGGGGTGTCTCTTTGAGAGCATCTCCATCAGAATCAAACTCTTGGCAGTGGGCAGTGAATTTTCCTTACTCTCACACTCCCCTCACAACGAGGAGGAGATATTCTGCCAAGCTGGGTTTCCAGATACTTGTCTGCAAGAGATGAGTCTGAGGAGAGGAGGGAACATTGGATTTCTGAGGCCTATCAGTATGGCTGGGTTCCTTTGGATACGCATGGGATTTGCAGAACATGAGATCATGTGGCCGTGTGGATACTTTTTCAGCAGTAGCAGACAGCTGAAGGAAATCACATCCACCTGTACCAGCCAGTCCCTGTGAGAATAATGAATAATCAGGTCTCTGTTTTCTCTTATCTCCCATTGGCATAAAGCCTGGAAGACACCGAGAACAGCTTGGCTGCCTCAGCCTTCAGTGTTTGGTTGCATCTACAGATAAAGTGATGAAGGGAGCAGGAGGACAGATGTGGAGACTTTGTTTTGTGCTGACCCCACTCTTTTTGTTTCTGTTGTTGGTTCCAGGTCTGGGGTCAGCAGAGTTTCCTAAAATATGAGGGTGCTATGAAGGAAGTCCAGAAGATCATGCTGTTAGGCACAATGAGCTGTCCATCTCATACAGCAAAAAGGCAGCATACTGTCAATTATTTATTGTTGCATTGCTACCACCAAGAAGAAGGAATTGGCTTTCTTATGTCAGTGCAAGAGTAGATTTCTTATCTATATCTATATCTATATCTATATCTATATCTATATCTATATCTATATCTATATCTATATCTATATCTATATCTATATCTATATCTATATCTTCTCTAATCTATATCTATATCATCTATCTATCTATCTATCTATCTATCTCTCTAATCTATATCTATATCTTATCTATATGTATATCATCTATATCTATATCTATATCTATATCTATATCTATATCTATATCTATATCTATATCTATATCTATATCTATATCTATATCTATATCTATATCTATATCTATATCTATATCTATATCTAATATAAAAAAATATAACATATATATATATATATATATATATATGATAGTTTAAGCCTATTGCTTTTTCTTTCTTCTTTCCCACATTTTAAAGGACTCTTTGTTCCATGGCCTTGAAGATGAAAAGGAGATGTTTGACAAACCTGATATCTCTGCCCCCAAAACTGCTGACTGTTGGTTTAACTTGCTCTGATATCTCTGTAGTTCAGTCTTTTGGATGAACAAGGAAACTGACTGAAACCTCCTTTAACACTCTTCAGTCATAAGAGTTCAAGAACTACAGTATGCACTGCCAGATAAACTGATGCTTTCTGGGAATTGCAATAGGCCTAAAAGAGTAATAGTAGTTATATTCCATTTAATCCTTACAAAGCTCTGAATTGTCAAAGAAGCATCCAAATCTCTGTGATGTTCTCCTATCACGATCTAAGAAGATTTGGCTGAGAAAAAACAACTAGGGGGTTTCATATGAATTAAACCCCATTGTAGCCCAGAAACTGAACATTACACTGCATTAGTTCATGGTATACGTGTCAGTACTATCAAAGACAACATCAAGATATATTTCAACTCTATTATGGTTTCTGTAGATCACTTTAAGCAGCTTTCCTCAATCCAATGTTCTTCAAATGCATTGGAGTTTGAGGTGCCAGAAGCGTACCAGATTGAGGAAGGTATTTTTGTTTATATTAGAATAGAATAGACTTCTTTATTGGCCAAGTGTGATTGGACACACAAGGAATTTGTCTTGGTGCATATGCTCTCAGTGTACATAAAAGAAAAGATATGTTCGTCAAGAATCTTAAGGTACAACACTTAATGATAGTCCGGGAACAAATAAGCAATAAAATCATAGTAGGAACCAATCAATATAAATCGTAAGGATACAAACAACAAAGTTACTGTCATGCAGTCATAAGTCATAAGTGGGAGGAGATGGGTGATAGGAACAATCAGATCAATAGTAATAGTAATGCAGATTTAGTGAATAGTTTGACAGTGTTGAGGGAATTATTTGTTTAGCAGAATGATGGCATTCAGGAAAAAACTGTTCTTGTGTCTAGTTGTTCTGGTGTGCAGTGCTCTATAGCGTCATTTGGAGGGTAGGAGTTGAAATAGTTTATGTCCAGGATGCGAGGGTTAGGGTTAGGATTAAAATGTAAAATTTAAAATGTGTAATCCCAAAACCACAAACCCCAGATGGGTCTTGGAATTCTGTTTAGATATCATTCTTATACATCAAGTGTACACACAAGTAGAAGTTTGTGTCTGTCTTGTTGGGTTGCAGAACCAAACCAGACAGTTATTCAAACCAGACAGTATATTCACTTCAGGGCTGTAATAAAATTCCCAAAACACAGTAGATATTACTACTCTTGCATACCTTGGATTATTGACCCAATCGACTTATAGATAACAGAACTATAAAGTTAAATAAACAATACAGCCAGAATCTTTCCATAATGTAATCAATTTTTCAGGTAGATTAACCCCCCACTTTCTAATGTAAGCATACTGTATCTGCCTACTTGATTGCTTCAGTAACTCCATTTCCAATATTAACTCACCCACTGTTATTTAGATCTCTGTATGACCACTTTTGTTTCCAGTAGAAAAAAGGCAGATAAGGGAAATATTTTCTGATGGGGAATTCTATAGTGAAAAATATATTTACAATATAGTTTATTGGAGGTGTCGCTGGGAGTTATAGTATATTCCTCAACAGTCTTCTCTGTTTGCCTTTATTATTTTTTTCCTTTTCTAAAAATATCAGACACACTAGGCTCAGCTTTACTGGATTTATCCTAATACAATTTGATTAGTCACTGGTTTCATGTACAAAGTTTTTTCAGTTCATGTTTAGAAAAGGATTACAATGAGAAGCCAACTTTTCTGGAACGTGTCGTGAGACATTTTCTAATGGCATTACCCCACAATATATTTGCAAAACATTATGTACAGGACAGATAGTCTGGTATAAATCATATACCAAGGATAATATGAATTCTGTCTTCACTGGGGCTAGGTTTGTACAATACCCAACGAGGTTGGCTTCAAGATGCTATGAGAACCCCAACGTGTTATGGAACAAAGGTTATCAGCTGAAGTCAGTTTATTTCTTTGGACATAATATTCACGCTTCAACACAGCAATCGTGTTATTACAGGTTGACCTCACTTAAGAATGGTAATTGGGACTGGCAACTCCCTCTCTAAGCAATAGAGCAGTAAAGCACAATGTCATGTGACTGCATCAACTTACAACAGTTGCAACAATTCCAGTTGCCGTTGTTAAGCAAATCCCACATTGTCTCATGATTGCAATTTGCAAGTTCCTGCTGATTTCCCCATTGATTTTGCTTTTCAGAAGCTAGCAGTGAAGGTCACAAATGGTGATCATGAGACTGCAGGAGGCTGCAATCATCTAATTGTGAGTTGGTTATATATATTCCCCTCCTAATCCAGCACCTTAGCACTATATCCTGCTAGGTCTCTCAATTTTCCACTTCTGTCATGCTGAAAAATTACAAGCTGGTGGCAACATTTGGGAGGCCATGGCTCTGGAGCCACCCCTGGGCGTTGGAAATTGAAGGAAGTGAAGTCCTGATGTAAACATAGTGTTGGGCCACCACAAGCACACTTCCGCTGTTGAAGGCTAGTTCCAAAATTCTGATGGTGCCATTGAGCAGAGCTGTTGTTTTTCATACAGGACAGAAATCACCTTCAGCCAGTCTCCCAAAATGTCTAGACACCCTCTCCCATCCCACGTGTAAAACTGGATCCCAACTGGATCACTCTTGACTTTAAGGAAATGTATGTATGGAATTGTTATCATGAAAAACTGTCACCCCATAGATGTGGCTCTTGTTTTGCTTCAAACAAGTTGGCCTCAGACAATAATTAAGCCCAGGATTGATGTTGTTTTTCCATGCTTCTAAGCAGTTTTTGAATTCCTCCAGAGCAAACTGTTTTAGAGAATAAGTCAAATACAAACTATACTGAGCTGGGTAGAAGAAGTTGAAAGGTCTGCGTTTTCCCACCAAAGCTATTTGCAATCAGCTCTGGCGTGGGCGTGTGTGTGTGTGTGCAAGGGTCGTGGCCTCCTTGTATTTTTACAGCCGCTGCCATGATTTCATAATGCTGGCAGCAACCAGTCCAAGGTATTGGCTAGACTTTATTAAGCTAATGACATGCTAAAATGTGGGTATGAACAGAACAACTTTTCTACAAGCAATAAATGCCAGTGGCAAATTGTTTTGCCCAACAAATGATCCTTCATTTTCTCAACAAATATTCACTGTGGTGAATATTAGATTAACCTCATTTAAAAAAAAATGTACTCCAAATGCTCATTGAACATTGGCATTTTGACAGCATCTCTGTTGTAAAAAAACTAGTATGTTTCTGTAGGAGATCCTATTTATTTTCCTGAGCAGTATTCCTGAACTGCATGCTGCATTGTATCTATTAACAGTCCTGCTACATGAACACACACACACACACACACACACACATCACTGTTTACATATCTCCTTATGTATAGAACCACCAAGGACACCATTTGCCCTTTATGTGAGAACTTGTGTTATTTAATATGGAGTGATGTGTTTTTAATAGAATCTTGGATTTAAATTTGCAAACTCCATTAATAAAAGTTGTCTTTCCAAGACAGATTAAATTTTTTCAAATTATCTAATGGTTTTGGTCTTAATGGAACAATTTGATATATCTTATGACGGTTACCTAGTTCTTCGCTGAGCATTTACACGAGGGACTTTCCCCTCTGGCTGCGAAAAAATATAGCTTTATACATTTGGGGATTTGCTACTGTGTGCTTCCACTTCTCAGGACTTCTCTGTGATTAGCTTTAA
Source organism: Thermophis baileyi (assembly GCA_003457575.1). Lineage (NCBI taxonomy): Eukaryota > Metazoa > Chordata > Lepidosauria > Squamata > Dipsadidae > Thermophis > Thermophis baileyi. The sequence continues at coordinate 4,546,477 of QLTV01000965.1, read as the reverse complement.
GTATAATTTTTGAAGAGTAGTGGAGAACCCTCGCCACATTCGACACAAACATATGCAAAAAATAAATAAAAAAATCTACGGACAACATATACTGGTTATTTTGTATGAAATCATCATTTCTGTATACAATTTTGTGCAGCACTGGAAGGAGAACAGGTTTCAGGTTCAATTCCATGCATTTCCAGATATTACTGGAAAAACTATCATCTGAAACCTCAATTGTCCTTCCTCTATTTCAGGGGTCTCCAACCTTGACAACTTTAAGACTTGTGGACTTCAACTCCCAGAGCTTTGCTGGCTGAGGAATTCTGGGAGTTGAAGTCCACAAGTCTTAAAGTTGCCAAGGTTGGAGACCCCTGCTCTATTTGGTATCCTCCAAATCTGTAGAGCCACGAGTTCTGCAATACAAAGAGCAACATGCTTAAAGTTTATTCTGGCTAGGAATTTCAGTGTTATAAACCAACACCAGGCTGGAAAAGAACACTAAAGAAATTTAGTCATTGAATGGAGATAATTTTCAAAATAATAACTTAAAGCCCAGGTTGATGAATATGGGAAGATATAATTTAATAAATAACCCTGAACATTTTAGGAAAAGAATGGGCAAATGCTATATGGAAGCCCACCACCCAGTTAGTTATTTATCTCCAAATTTAGAGGGCCAATTCTTTGACAACTTTAATATTTACAAATAAAAAAGAAAAACAATATATGGAGATACAAGTAAGAAAGAACCCTGGTTCTAGGGGGGAAAAATACACCAAGCCATTCACTGGCTATAACAACATTAAAAGTGCTCCCATTTTATCGCAAAGCCTTTGAGAACAACCAACTTTTTAACAATTTTCTAAAATCCTGATTGGCTCGAGGTTGACTCAGCCTTCCATCCTTTCGAGGTCAGTAAAATGAGGTCCTAAATTGTTGGGGACAATATGCTGAGACTGTAAACTGCTCAGAGAGTGCTGTAAAATGAAGAAGGGATTTTAAATAAATATTGAATCGAGGCTGCCGGGATGTCATCCCAAGATTTGTTAGAACAAGAAAACACAACAATAGAAAGGGGAAAGAGTGGAGTAGGGGATAGGAGGAGTAGGGAAGAAAAAGAGGAGAAAAGAAGAAAGGGAAGAGGAGAGGAAGAAAAGGAAGGGACATAAGGGTAGGGGAGAGGGTAAGGAGAGGGAAAGGGGGAGGAGTAGGAGACAGGAAAGGGAAGTAGGGAAGGAAGGAGAGGAGGAAGAGGAAGGTAGAAGAAGAAGGAAGGAAGGTAGGAAAAGAAGAAGGGTTGTGGGGAATAAAAGGTATGGGATGGCAAATAAGCAGCCTCGACTTTGTGTAATTAACTTTGTGAAAGGAAAATGTGTATAAATATTAAAAGAAAATATATTATCATGTTAGAAATAAGAAAAATGAGATGGTATATTTGTGAATGTATGTATGAGAAACAAAATTGAAAAAAGTTTCAAAAAGGAAAAAAAAGAGAGTGCTATAAAGCACTGTGGAGCAGTATATAAGTCCAAGTGCTTTGCTATTGCTAAATGTCACAACGGTGGAAGTTGTGTGAATCTTGGGGGGAGGATTTTGTTCCAGAGAAAGTGCACATCCTAGGTCCTGCAAGATGACCCAGTTTAATTAATGGGACCCAGAGCATACTTATTCTGCTTGATTGTACTGGATGGACAAAAAGAATTGTAGTTTACAGTCTCCAGATTATGCTGTTAAACCTTTCCGCAGCAAGAATGCACAACAATGAGCCGTGGTGGCGCAGTGGTTAGAGTGCAGTACTGCAGGCTACTTCTGCTGATCACCAGCTGCCAGCAGTTTGGCAGATCGAATCTCACCAGGCTCAAGGTTGACTCAGCCTTCCATCCTTCCAAGGTCGGTAAAAAGAGCCGAGGTGGCGCAGTGGTTAGAGTGCAGCACTGCAGGCTACTTCAGCTGACTGGTAGCTGCAGTTCGGCGGTTCAAATCTCACCGGCTCAAGGTTGACTCAGCCTTCCATCCTTCCGAGGTGGGTAAAATGAGGACCCAGGTTGTTGGGGGCAATATGCTGACTCTGTGAACCACTTAGAGAGGGCTGTAAAGCACTATGAAGCGGTATATAAGTCTAAGTGCTATTGCTAATTCATTTAAACATCCCACTGTATGGAACAGAGAAAAATCCCAACATAAAAGTTTCATACATTGAAGAATCATACATGAAAGGAAAACCTAAACTTTCCCAGCAGTTCCTGGGTCAGGGAGTTTTGTTACCCCATTGTGATTCTTGCAGTATAATTGTTCTGTTGCTTCCCCATAGGGAGTTGTTTATTTTTATTTTGTTGTTTTTCAATGAATGTATTTTAATCTATTTCTGTCATGTCACATAGTATGAGGTCCAGAGTTGCTTTTGCCGCGGAGACAGTATAACCTGTTATCCTCAAGCAGTGTATCTCAACCTCAGCGATTTTAAGAGAAGTCTGGACTTCAACTCCCAGAATGAGAAATATTGGCTGGGGTTTTCTGGGAGTTGTTGAGGGAGCTTCATTTTGATTTTGTTCTGCCTTTTCTCTTACAGGACAAGCTAAAACATTTTTTTCTGGGCAGGCCCGAAGCCAGGTAAGCAGCAATTTAACTCTTAGGAATTCCTCCAAGTAGGCATTAGTGGAAGCTAGATGTGAACCAGGACTTTTATTCTTTAGAAAAAAAGGCTTTGATTTGTGTTCCCTTTGTTTTACTTTGTTCTCCCCTTGTTATACTTTGCTGTATCTTGTTCAGCCTTGATCTGTGCATATGCATTTGTGTGTTTCTGTGTGTGCGTGCGTGTGCACGCATGGTTAGAAGCAGCCACAGAGTTAAACCATGTAGAAATTAATGTTCGTTCTATTGTTTTGGTTTGGTTTTCCCTCTCTGTTTAGCGTTCATCTATTCCTAAATCTTGATATACACAATAAAGACTTGCATTCTTACTGAATCAGCCCCCTCATTCTGAAAGGATCATAACTTTAGCAGACATTCCCCACCTTGATTAAGCAATGAAGAAGTAGAAAAGAGGGAGGAGATCACTGCGTGATATACTCATGAGTGATTCATTGCCCAACAATAGATTTATCTTGGGGGGAGTGAGTGGTAGGTATTAGTATACCAAACAGTAGATATTGTAAAAGAGCTTAGGGACCTCCTACTTGAGGTAGCAGGGCAGGCGGACAGTCATTACTTACCAGGCAAGCATATGCTTGTGGATGCACCCTGGAGTATCTCCCAAAGCTAAAGACCAAAAATGCCACATATTAGTCTACTCTGATCACATTATTGCATCATTAGCAAGACTTTTTGTCTCTTGAGGAGCACCAAAAAAATGAAAGGGTCTCTCATAGTCACGATAAGGTTAGCAGGTCCTTAATTTGTAATTCCAGTGCTCTAAACAGCACTCAGTAGTTGACTAGAAAGAAAAGCATTTACTGTACATAACAACAACATATTTGCCATGCATCTGGAACAACTGATGTTTCTGGATCGTCTTTGAAGCAACTCCAAATCATTCTCAATTATATAAATGCATACAGATACAAATAGACACTTTTACAAAGAAGAGCCATTGTGCTGTGGGTACTTAAGGGACTGGATTAGGAACTAGAATGGCTTTGCAGATGTAGACCTGGGGAAGTTGAAAAATATCTATCAACTGACAGTGGAATAGCATAGTAGATTATAGCCCATCATCTTCAATGAAGAGGCAGTAGATTGATTCAGATATTTCATATAGCATAGTATAGTATAGTATAGCATAGCATAGCATAGCATAGCATAGCATAGCATAGCATAGCATAGCATAGCATAGCATAGCATAGCATAGCATAGCATAGCATAGCATAATTCAAACTTATTCTATGCATATGTATGCATATACATAGTGTAAGTTTATATTGTCTTAGAATATTAGAGAACGCTTAATGGAAGATAATTGTATCTATCTGCCCCCTACCCCCATCTGCTTTGTTCACCACATCTAGTAACATCTACGCAACTTCACATGACTGGTCTTTCTTGGGAGATTCTTTAAAATGGAGATCTATAAAATCAGTGTATCCAGACAATAGCTGATGGATGAATTTTGCAGACAATTCTAAAACCAGTTTGTTCTAGTGGCTAAGACACCAGGCTAGAAAGCAGGAGACTATGAGTTCTAGTCTCACCTTAGCCATGAAAATCATCTGGGTGACCTTGGGCCTATCACACTCTCTTAGCCCAACTCATTTTGCAGAATTACTGTTGTGGGAAAAATAGGAATAAGGTGTGTTGGATATGTCCGCTACCTTGAGTTAATTGTAAAAATAATAAAAACGGGATACAAATAAGTAAATAAAATAATAAAAATAAAACACTGTTAGGTTTTTGCTGTAGTTATGCCAGCAACTGAAGACAATCCCCATTCTGTTTATGTTCCTCCTCCCCAATATGCTCTCTTGTTCTAAAAAGGTAAAGGAGTCCCTCCCTATGGATTTTACTCCGCTAGTTGTAGCTGACAGGGATCCTTTTGCTGCTGCTCAGGGTCACGCCATGTGTGCACGCGCACTTCACATGTGCGCACGCACCCACAGCAATCAAAAAATAGCAAAAAAATTAGCAAAATCCAAGATGGCGGCACCCACGGAGACACTGACAGAACTGGCTCCGTGACGTCATCACCGATTTACTAACGGTTCTAAAGAACCGGTTAGAACCAGTAGGAACCCCACCTCTGGTAGCTGACTATAGGAGACAGTGTTCATCTCCGTTTCAAGACCATTGAGTCAGCACTGTCTGAAGACATTTCCATGGTCATGCAGTCAGCATGATGTCATGGAGCACTGTTACCTTCCCATTGAAGTGGTACCTATTTATCTACACGCATTTGCATGCTTTCAAACTGCTAGATTGGCAGGATTTGGAGTTAGGACAGGAGTTTACCCCTTCGTATGACGCTTTGTTCTCGAGCCTGGGCTGTCAGCTTTCCAGCTGATGCTAAGCCATTGCACCGTCCCTCTTGTTCTAAAGCAGAGGTGAAAAAAATATGGTCTATGGGGCTGCCTGCTTCCTGCCAGCATCTCTTCTAGAGTTCCCAGAACTCTGCAGAATGGAACCCTTTTTCTAAATCATTTAAGAAAATTTTGGAAATATAATAGTGTTATAAATAGGAAAAAGGGGTTAATTTCTGCTCTCAAGTCTTAGAAATTAAACCCTGTTTGGGATAAGAAAGTACATGATTTGAAGCAATTTTTAAGCTCAAAGACCAAGCACCATGCCTACCTCATGGTCAGCAGCTTCTGCTACACATGAAAGTTTTGATCATTCCCATCCTTCCCTTCTTGCTCATCTTGAAGATGCACTTCAAACTTACCAGCAGACTGTTTCCGCAGAGACATTTGTGATTTCTTTTCTATTGACTGTGGTAGTAACTGGATTTCCAAATCCAGCCCCTATCCACCAAAAGCATTACTTACTGCCAGGGGTTAGGGTTTAAGATTCTTACTTGCAATGCATGTTAAAAATGGAGGGCACATTGATTCTGGAGTTGTAGCTGCTATCTTGACTTTTTATACCTTTTGTGGACATCCTTTGCCTATTGCTGTTCTAGCAAAATAAAGTATAACACTGGACATAGTAAAGAATGCTGTTTGAGTGGTATGACCTAGATTGTGGAACCAGGGGTGGGCTGCTGGGGGTTCACAGGGGTTCAGGAGAACCTCTAGCTAAGATTCTGTGCAGTTCGGAGAACCCCCAAATCCCACTCCTGGCTGGCCCCGCCCCGCCCACCCTGCCCCTCCCCTCCCAGGAGTCCCCACGCGGCCCGTTTTGGATGTAGGTGAGTGCAGGGTGCGCGCAGAGGCTTGGGAGGGTGAAAAACGGGCCTACCGGAAGTTCGGGAAGGCCGGAAACGGGCTCATTTTCGGCCTCCATAGGGCCTCCGGAGCCTGGGGAAGCCGTTTTTGCCCTCCCAGAAGCGCAAGGAAAGCCTCCGGAGCCCGGGGAGGGCAGCCCCCCCCCCACTGTGGTGCAGGAGGCCAACTAGGCCACGCCCACTATGGCCACGTCCACCCAGCAACCGGGCAGAGAACCCCTTGCTAAAAATTTTGAAGCCCATCCTTGTGTGGAACCCTCCCTGCAAAGTCACTGTCTTGTATCCAGAGTGTCATCTTTTGTGCAGCCAATGAAGTCTTCATGGTTTGCCCAAGATTTTAATTTCAGCTTCTTTCTGTGGTTTAGATTATTGGCTCGGGTGATTTCCTATTGCTGTGCTGCTAGGAAATGAATTTATTTGATTTTATAATTCAAATTTGTGTTTTTGAAATATTTTAATGTTTTCCCATAAACTTCAAGGTAGCCTGTTATTGTAATATGCTAATGATAATTAAATAAAATCATCTGGGGACCTTTCTTTGTCCAGGTTGAACAGAACTCAAATGTGGTTGGTTGTATTTTTTTTATTTGCTTGGGTTTTTTTTTTTTTACCATGCAGAGATAATTTTAGTCTTTATCAATGTTTATCAACCATACTAATCTTAGCCCAGTGGTAGTGTGCTTCCCATGAAGAAGGTTGAAGGTTCAATGTTTGGTTACAAGACATCTTGGTTTAAGACCCAGAGAACTGGCCTGCTACAGTCAGAACAAACAATTGAGCAAGAAGGGTGAATAATTTGGGTTTGTAGGAAGCAGCTTTATACATTTCTATTTCCAGCTTTTGTAACTTAAACCTCAATCCTAGCTTCAAGTTTCAGATCTCTGGAATGTTGGCTTGCCATGTGGAACTCACATCGGATTTTTCTTTTTACTTACCTCAAAATGGAATAGCATGATGAGAATGGAAGTTCTATATGTATGTTTATAAGTCACAGGGAGATGTCCATGCACAAATGTAGTTTGGGTCAAGGAGGCCACAGACACATATACAGTGTGCATGTATGTTTGGATTAATCAACTGGTTGAGATGTAGTGGAAGTAGCTGAAACCTACAACCTTTCAGAAGAGAAAGATGAAGCAAATTGAATCTGTCAGGTCAAGCCATAATTGTTTGTCACCACAAACAATGAAAACTCCAGATTGCCCTCTTTCTTGGTAGTTCAACAGTAGAAATCTTTTCATAGGGCTATTCTCTTGCCCACTTTTTTTTTTAATATATGCACAACGTTGTACTATGAAAGAGCACATTTTCATTTAACAATCCCATCCACTTTGGTCCCTTGCTTCCCCCGCATGCTTTCCTTGGACAAACACTTGCATTGTAACTGAAGCCAAAAAAAGCCCACTCTACGTTTGCCTCTGAGGGTCCATGCTTGCTTTTATGGCAGAAGAACACTGGTTGAGTTTACATGATCTTTTCCCATGTCCCTATCATAAATTATGCATTTTCTTTCCTTTCAGGCAAAATGGGAGGAATAAAATCGGCTTTCAATACATTTGATGTGACCTTTTGCTATAATGATAAGAGACCATGAAACCAACTCTTGAAAAATGCAGACAAGCAGTACACTGAACCTTAATCTAGCTATGCAGTTAAGACTATGTCAAAATCTGCCTTGCAACTGTTCTGAAAAATATCTATACCAAATATCATTTTTGTCAGCACTTTTTTCTAGTTTACACAAGTGTTTTAATTGAAAATTATACTACAAAATTCTGAACAGTACAGATTTCAACAAGAATGTGTGTTGTGGCTCCAATTTCTTCTAAATATTTGATGGGTACAAAATATATTTAATTTAAAAATGCTGCCAGGTAAAAAATTCTTATTCATGTCAACTTATCTTTGCATACCATATTCTAGAAATGTGTTCTTTTACTGAACCAGTCTAATCCAGTTTTATTCTTTGCCACTGAGAAATAGCAAACCCAAAATATATTGCACATTTTAAAGCCCCTGTGCAAAATTTTGCCTCCTTTTCCATTTGCTTATGATTTGCTGTAACCTTAAGACTGAAACGTCACCTGGTGAATTACCTGCTTAGATTCTACATGCTCTTGAGGACAGAAGAGAGGAAGGTATACAGCAACAGCTGGGGTGAAATGCTACCGGTTCAGCCCGGTCCAGGCATACCGGTAGCGGTGGCGTCCGGTGGTTCGGAGAACCAGTAGCAGTGGCAGCGTGAGACTCCGCCCACCTGCCCTGATGTCACCATTTTCTTTTTTTTAACCCTCTGCGCATGCGCAAAATGTTCTGCACATGCGCAGAGGGAGAAAAAGCACACGCGCGGGTAAAAAAGCGCGCGCAAGGCGCGCACTTCCAAACCGGTAGGGAAGATTTCACCACTGAGCAACAGTATCTGTGATTGACATGCTGTATGAAGCATCTGACTTGGCCAGGCATATTTTCAATACTGCTTGTCTGCTATTGCATAGTCAAGATAGTGACTGTAGCATTTCAGCTTCCAGCCACTAATCTCATGGCTCTAGGATTTTGAAAATGGCTATACTGAATATGAGAATACCACAGTGTCCATGTGTTCAATGCAGATGCCAGTAGGAAAAAGGCCTTTGCCTGAAGATTTGTACATCAAAAGATTTCAGGCAGTCCAGAAACAAAATAATGCAAAGACCAATATGGAGACTATAGTCCGATATGGGAAACTTTCCCATCAGTGCTTGTGTTACACACGAAGGTCTCACTGTGGCAATACCTCAAGTCACATTAAATTTTTGTTTCTAGAAATGTCTGACCAGGGCTTATCTCACACCTGGATATACTTCCTCCTGCATTGGCCAAGCCTGCTAAGTTAACAACACCCAGTTTGATTTCACCGAGTTCTCATGAAGTTGAGCGTTAACAATATTTATACTTCCAAGGATTTGGTTTGCTCTTTAATCACACTATGCAGCTGAAATGTTTGCCTGTTGCTGCTCTTCCTGGCTGGATAGTTCGTGTATTTCAAATCGGCAGCATCACCTGCCAGAACAGAGGATTCACTATGAGCATGACTGGAAGGGCAAAGGGATCTTGCAGCTGTTGCTTCCACTGACAAGATACCCTGCAAGTTCCTTAGTTCTTTTTCGTTTTATAAATTGACCATTCTTAAGAGAGGAAGGAAGGAAGGAAGAGCTTTCCATCTCCTGCCACCAAAGGTGGTTACTGAATAACATCACTGTTTTTCCTTTGGTTAGTGGCCAGTGTTAGCACCGGGATCCTTAAAGGAGCTTTATTTAGCCAGTTAATAATATGGGGAGCCCAGAAGGCTGCAGAAAACAAATTTAGCCAGATTTCAGGGCTTGTGTGCTGTTCTACAGCTGCTCCAGAAAGTAAAATAAAGGTGTCAATTCTTGAATTGGTTTTACAAACACGAATAACTCTGTGTCTTCGGTGTACAAGGCTGGGCACGTAATTCACTCTGTAGAGTAAAAACAGTGTGGAAATGTTTTGTAATATTACACAGAAATCCTTTTTATCAATATAATAAGATAGCCGTGAAGCCGCAAGAAAGCTTTAATGAGACACAGTCGAGCACTGATAAATGTGTTTTATTTTCTGTGATTTTTTCCATCACACTTCCAGCTTAGTTTGCAAATTTTAAATGTTTCAAGAAAAGGTTGTATGCATTTATTTATACAATATTCCTTAATGTGTGCTTTTCTGCAACAGTTATCCACAAAAGATCTTGTATTGCAAACAATTCTTCCCAAATATCCCCACTTTTGCATGTAGTTTTTCCTAACATCTTTACAGAGGCTGTGCACCAGGGGTGGGTTCTGGATCCTTTTGCTGCATGCGCAGCAAAAATTAGCTTCTGCGCATGCGCAGAAGCAAAATCCAAGATGGCGGCTCCTACGGAGACACCGACGGAACCGGCTCCGTGACGTCATCGCCGAGTTACTAACGGTTCTAAAGAACCGGTTAGAACTGGTAGGAACCCACCTCTGCTGTGCACCTATAGCTTCTGAGGGCTGCAAGGCAATGAACAGAAGTTACAGAGGTTTGAGGCCTTTTCATCAAAATACATACACCAAACCTGGGGAAGAGATAATATTATCTATGCTGTCATCCTCAGGTCCTCTATCTAGCAGGCATAAGCTTAAAATCAAATGTGGTCTGGCTCTTTGAAGGTCTTGGTGTTACATTGTTTATTTTGATCAATTCAGCCCCTTCAATTCTATGGTCATTGTAATAAGCGGATCACATGGCTCATCATAGGCTTCTGTGGTGAAATTTGAAATTGTTTATTTTATTTTATTGCTACTTTACTTTCTTGAAAATAAAGATTTGTTGGGAAAGTATTGCAATTGAAAGAACAGTCTTTCTGATTTTGGAAAAAGTAAATTTTGGGGGGGAACTCAGACTGAGTTGTCATTTATGAGTTATGTTACTCATGAACTCTCCTCCCATCTGCTGATTATATTTATGTTTGGAGTTCCTTATGTTTCTTTCACAGGTTTTAAGATTTGTCTGTACGACATCTGCTTGTTTCCTCCATCTAGATCCACCCACTCCCCTGCAAACAATAGTAACAGCTCTTGTGGGTTTATTTATTTCTTACTATGGATGTCATAATAGGAATTGCTCTTGTTTATGCTCTTAATTACTCTAAAATGATGAGAGTCTGTTTGATTGCAGAAGGAAAGGAAAGGAGAGAGAGAGAAAGGAAAGGAAAGGAAAGGAAAGGAAAGGAAAGGAAAGGAAAGGAGAGAAAGAGGAAAGGAAAAGAAAGGAAAGGAAAGTAAAGGAAAGGAAAGGAAAGGAAAGGAAAGGAAAGGAAAGGAAAGGAAAGGAAAGGAAAGGAAAGGAAATCTTTTTTCATGACTTATCATAGCAGGACATGAGAACAAGTGTCAACAAGAAGGAAAAGTATGTCCAAGGGCAAAGAAGAGTGAATATAACCACCCAGCGTCCTACTGAAATATGCTTATGTGCCCTGCCTCTCAATGGTTCTGATCTGGATAATCTGGAAAAAAATGTGGCAATTGTGATTGAAATATTTAATGCTGCCCTTTTTGACAAACATAATATTCTTTATCAATTGAAGTGCAATCCTCCCCCTGCTTTTTTACACTGCTATCACCAGGTTTGGTTGTCTGTGCATGTGCATCCCCAGCCATTTCATTTCACTGTCAGTCTCAGTGAAAGTTTTGTGCATACAACCTGTGCACTACCACTAGAAGCCCTCCAAAAATATTGTTCAACTGTAATTCCTAATGCAGAAGGAGGAAATATGAAAGGCTGGGGCATAATCATAGTAATTGTTATGACCATGCAAAATGGTCAGACAAGGTGCTTGGCATAGTTGCTCTCCTTGATGAGTTATAACAGCTACTTTGAAGAGCTTACTGTATGTTTTCTACATCTCTAAACGCATGTAGAGCTACTTATTTTTCCTGGTGAGCGTGCCCCACAGCATCATCATCAATATGGGAGAGGCTCTAAAGAGCTATATGTGATGCTGCTTTGAAAATGAGTTGCTTCACTCACATGGACATGTTTTGTAAAGCACTCTTTTTTAATCCTTTACGCAGCTCAGCTTCATAGGATCAAGAAAGGCTTTAGGCTTGACAGCCGTTTTTGAATTTGACAGCATCAAAAAATGTTCTGGTTGTAAAGCAATATTAAAGCCTAAGATGCCCAAAAGGATCATTGGAGTTTATCTGCTATAGGTGGAAGAGTTAATGTATGGAAGTTTCTTCGTAAAGTATATAGAATAGAATAGAATAGAATAGAATAGAATAGAATAGAATAGAATAGAATAGAATAGAATAGAATAGCAGAGTTGGAAGGGACCTTGGAGGTCTTCTAGTCCAACCCCCTGCTTAGGCAGGAAACCCTACACGACTTCAGACAAATGGTTATCCAACATCTTAAAAACTTCCAATGTTGGAGCATTCACAACATCTACTTACCTCGCTGCCGGATCGCTTCCTCCCACGCCTCGCGGGCGCGCCTCGTGGCCGCGCATGCGCTTTGCAAGCGCGCGCATGCGCAGTGCAAGAAAATAAAAAAAAGCCCCCCAAAAAGCCAAAAACAATATGCCGGCGCATGCGCAGTGCCGGGGATTCGGCTTCTGCGCATGTGCAGAAGAAAAAAAATCAGCAAAAAATTCCAAATGCAGCCTAGAACTGTGTTGGCTTTTTTGGCAGCTGCTGCACACTGCTGGCTCATATTTAAATGGTTGTCCACTAGGACTCCAAGATCCCTCTCACAGTTACTACTGTTGAGCAAAGTACCACATATACTGTACCTGTGCATTTTGTTTTTCTTGCCTAAATGTAGAACCTTACTTTTTTCACCATTGAATTTCATTTTGTTAGATAGCGCCCAATGTTCAAGTCTGTCAAGATCCTTCTGTATCTTGAATCTATCTTCTGGAGTGTTGGCTATTCCTGCCAGTTTGGTGTCCTCTGCAAATTTGATGAGTTTCCCATCTATCCCCTATATATTACTACTTGAGGCTTACAGCAGTAATTGGTCTTGTCCAGGAGAGTCCATAGGAAGGACTGTGATGTGGCACATATTAAAATCTGTCAGAGCTTTGATCACACTATTGTGACTGCCATCTTGTCTTCTTTAAACCAGACCCTGCAGTTCCCCATGGACAAGATTATCTGATCAATCTGACAAGGGAGACTCAACCCGCTACAGGTTCACCGGTTTCAATTCTCATCCCATTTTTAGTTTGAATACCAGACACACCTTCAGCCAGATTGAGGCATCAAGCATATCACATTTACTTTTTTGGAAACATGACATGGAGGGAGAGAGAAAAAAAAGAAGTGAAATGAAAATACCGTTTACAGATCACTATTACTGATAACTCTAAGATATCCTTCTACAAATTGCAATCCCGGAATGAGGGAAAGAGAAAAAGAAACTTGGTAAAACAGCCAGCACTGAACCTCTGAAGAAGAAGGTTTCCCATGCCTTGGGTGCCTGTTGTGTTTTCTGAAACATGTTTTCCTCCTTTGATTACAGAGCCTCTTCAATCTCCTTAAGTGGAATTAACTTTGTGGTCTGGAATTCTTACAGACCCCTGTTGCTCTGATCTCTCTGGCTCATGTTTTACTTCTCCTAAATTTCGGAGCACTCAGGAATGTATTAATGAGGCCCAATTACAGAAAAAGTGAAGCTTTCTAAATCAGTGTCATAAGTAAAGCTGGAATGCTTCTTTTCTTCCTTAAAGCAAAACAGAAAAAGCCCTCCTACATTAATTAAGATTTAAATTAAACATGTGAGTGTGGCATTCTCCCAGGATTTGAAAATTGCAAAATATACATAAATGTATAATCAACATCTTTATCCCAATAGGCAATTTTCAGTTTCATAGCCAAACAGCAGCACAATGTATTGTGATGGCACCGATTCAGTTGAAATTTACTCTCAGGAAAGTATGCATAGAAAATAAGTTATCTGGGAAATTTAAAAATATTTTACACATAAGCTCCAACATATAATGGACATAACCAAGTTTAAATTATTTGATTGTCCATCTAAGACAGCGGTTCTCAACCTGTGGGTCGTGACCCCTTTCACAGGGGTTGCCTAAGCGCGCGCTAGCCTGCCATCTTGGTGCCACGCCCCATTTGTCAATTCATCACGCACAGGGAGGGGGTCGCGGCAGCGGGGCGGGGGGCGCGGCATTAGGAAGGTTGAGAACCACTGATCTAAGAAATGGTCCTCCTCCTCCTCCTCCTCCTCCTCTTGTATTTAGGTTCTTTTGAGTCTTACAGAGCTGAAGCCTCAAAGTGTGGCATTTGGGAGTATTTAATATGCCCAGAAATATGTCTCATGATAACACTAGGTTCTCAGCTTCACTTCACTTTTAAACATTTTAGTTGACAATTTAAAAGTTGCTAAATGGGTAGCTGGCATTTTGCAACTAGCTTCTGGTGTCAATTTTATTTCCCAGGATGTGTCTGGGACTCCTGTGAACCCAGAGATAGTCTTAGAAAATAAAAATGCTAAATAAGTACACATTTTCTGCAAGCCATCTGTTTTTTTGTCCATTCTGATGGTACTATAAATCTTTTTATGGCCAGTCCAATAAGAACTAATACAATGGGGACCAGTGGTAAAATCCAAATTTTTTTACTACTGGTTCTGTGGGCGTGGCTTGGTGAGCGTGGTGTGGCTTGGTGGGCGTGGCAGGGGAAGGATACTGCAAAATCTCCATTCCCACTCCACTCCAGGGGAAGGATACTGCAAAATCCCCATTCCCTCCCCACTCCTGGGGGAAGCATATTGCAAAATCTCCATTCCCACCCCACTCTGGGGCCAGCCAGAGGTTTGCAGGTTCTCCGAACTACTCAAAATTTCCGCTACCGGTTCTCCAGAACCTGTCAGAACCTGCTGGATTTCACCCCTGATGGGGACTCTCTCTTTTTTTAGATCTTGGGACAGTTTACTTTCTCTATTCTTATTCCTCGCACTTCCGGGAACGATGGAATATAAACCACCATACTTCAAGAAATATTTAATATCTTGATTCATCCTGCTGTATTAACTAAGCTTCCTTAGTTCCTTAGAGCCGTAGTGGTGCGGTGATTAGAATGCTATATTTCAGGCTAATTCTGCTGACTGCCGACTGCCAGCAGTTTGAATCTCACCAGCTCAAGATTGACTTAGCCTTTCATCCTTTTGAGGTCAGTAAAATGAGGACCCAGATTGTTGGGGGCAATATGCTGACTCTGTAATCCGCTTAGAGAGGGCTGTAAAGCACCGTGAAGCGGTATATAAATCTAAGTGCTACTCCTATTGCTATTCTTCCAAAAGACTATTTTCTAGTGTAGAATTAGCCTTCCGACAGCCTGCATAGCTCCAAAAGGAACATAAACTTTTAGCCAGCCCACTGGGACTTATCAAGCTATTGGCATTAGCGGAGGGAAGATTCATCCACCAAGGGACAATATGTTTACTCTTTGGAGCTCATTATTCTGTAGATGAGTCATCAGGTTAAATTACATATAGTTTCTATATTCAGCACATGACCAAATGTCTAGTATGTTTTATGCTAGATTGAACTTGACATAAACAAAACATGCTTCAGATAAGAAATTCAAAACTATTCAATTTTTTTTCTATATATGGTAGACAATCAGCTACTTTTATGAAATACTAATTAAGGTGCAGATAGTTTTTCTCTAATTTGCTGCTTTCTGTTAATATGTTGGATTTTATCTCCCACAATTCCTCACCAGCCTAGTGTCAATAACTAAGAATAGTTGGAATCAAAGTCCAACACATCTAGCAGGTACGGTAGTTATTGGAAAAGCTTGTGATCGATGCATGTATGGCATTTTATTTATTTAGATAGATAGAATTACATCCTCCAGAAACTGAAGACTAAAGTTTAAGACATAAATAAAATAATAATACAAAGACTATAATTAGTAAGACCCGGGTTCAGGGCCAACTCAACCATAAAGCTCAAGAGTTGATTTTGGATTATTTACTTTCATCCCAACCTATCGCACATTGTTCTGAGAATAAAGTGACAGGGAACACATTCAAAATCTTATTGTCATAAAATAAAGCCAGAATACAGTAAATTAAACATACAGGCAAATAAGAAAGACTGAGTGAAACTGAAGAAGTAATTATTCATTTCCATATCTGAAGAAAGAAGTTTACCCAGATTAGGTTCTATAATCACAAGCTCAAAGTGACTTCTAACTAGACACATTTATATTTACAATGTATGTTCTTGTATATGTAAATGTAATGTACATTTATAATTACATATATCTCCATTATACATGTATTTATTTTGGTGTTTATATATATGGGGAAGGGGGATGAATGTGGGGAGAGAGAGAAGGAGGGAGAGAGAAGGAGGGAGAGAAGCTGTATGTGAAACTGTTTACTGCTTAATTTTCTTTACATGATGAGACAGGAGAAGACAAAAGATTGTCTAAATCAGCAGTTTTTTCTTTGGATCACAAAAAGCATAATAATTTATCTGTCCTTCATTTGACTGTGTGGGAGGGCTTGCTGTTAAAATGAAAACAATGTATGTATCTTTATCTATCTTCATCTACTAGTCTCAACAAGTAATCAAAATTTTATAGCCAAATGTATTAGTGAGTCAACAGAGCGTGATTTCTTTAAGATTTCTTATTTTATTTTATCAAACAGAAAATCCTCTAGTCTAGATGTGTTGTTGAAATATTGCTGCCCTCCCCAGTAAAGATGGACTTTGGCCATGATATATGGCAATTTTGTTATATTCAGAATGAGGCAGAAGCGCAAGAAGGGTAGTAAATAAATTTTAATATAATTAAATCAATTGCTGATGGCCTCAAATGAAACTAAGCATTTTGAAATACGAGTATTCTATTTTCTAGAGATTTATGTTCCGATTTTCTTAGGAGCTAAATGAAAGGCTGCTAAATGAAATGAAAAGAAGTATTAATATAATTGAATTCTATGTGAAATATTCAAAACTCATTGATTTTCATTGAAATGATAGAGAGCTTTGGGAATTGTAGCAGACAAGGGAAGCAATGTGACAGTCACATACCTGTATATCAAGTTCAGGGCTGTGATTCATGGCATATGTGACCAGGATGGGTGTAGCATATCAGCAAAAGATAAGAGTAGGTTGATGAAGAAATAGGATATACCAGGCCTAGACATTGAGAAAGTTTCTGATTACGCATACTGTACATTCATATGTTTATGGGCTATGAGGCAAGCCCCTCTCATTCCTGTTTAGTTATTTATTTGGTACTTGTATTTATATCTTTCTTTTTTTAAAAAAAAAAAACTTCAAACAGATTACACGAGGCTTCCAAAAAGCTTCAATCCTGGCAGGGCACTTCTCAAAGCATATAGTCAAAGCATCAATTATATTATCAGGAGTTTCTAAATTATTCTTTCTCATTTTGTCCTGCTTACAGGTTGAGAATTGGGGCTGAGAGATCATGATGTATCCAAGATGACATATGTCACAATATTCTGTATTGACTATTTGCTAGGTTCAACAGGCTGAAGATTGGGCAAGACTGTCTTGCAACAATTTATAAAGATGCAAACATTTAAAATGCATCCAATTAGACCATTAGTCTATCTAGACCAGTACTGTCTATGTGTAACTCTCCAGATTTTTAGGCAGTCATCTTTTGTACTGCTCTTGCTTGAATTCCATGAATTTCATGAATTCCAACTTCTAGCATGTCGGGCCCAGCCCAAAAACAACATAGAATAATCTAGCCAAAGTTCAGTTCTTTATTTGCTTACATCCAATACACTGAACCTAGCCACACTAAGGGAGGCTCATCCAATCTCATTGTACACATGTTGTGCATTGACAATAAAGGTTTGAATTTGAATTTAAAACTTTACTACTCTCATCTCAGTGGATATACCCTGGGAGATTCTAAGGACTGGCCACACACTTGGAATGTGCCTCCTCCTTCCTGGGAAACTGTAGCTTCACTGTAGTGCATTACACCACCTTTCCCTCCATAGACACCATTCCTCACACATATGGAACATAAGAAGTTCAATAGTTTCTAGCAAAGTTCTATATCTTCTGAGAAAAATGGATATTACCATTCCTGTATAAATCTCAAGCTATACAGAGCAGAACTGAAGCAAGAAAATAATATTTTACCATAGTGTTTATGGAAGCTGTTATATATATGAACTCATAGAAACAGAAGCAGGATTCTCCTGGTGGCATTTATGATCTTCATATGATTACTGAAAGATCAGAAGATGATTTATATACATGTGCATATCAGGGGTGGGTTCTCGCTTACCTCGCTGCCGGTTCGCTTCCTCATGCGCCGCACGGGCGCAGAAGCAAAAAACAAGATGGTGGCGCCTATGGCGCCACCGAGAGAGCCGGTTCGGGGTTGTGTCCAGCCGGCCATCGTTGCCGGTTTGGTGAGCGGGGGGAAATTCCTGCCACTGGTTCTAAAGAACCGGTCCAAACTGGCAGGAACCCACCTCTGGTGCATGTGCTTTTAGTGATGAGAAGAAATCTCTTTCAAGTTGAGCTGGACTCTTTGTGACATCAAAAAGAAATCCATGTAGTTTGCCTGGCAGCAGTTCAGAAGTATTTGGTCTTGGTCTTTGTCCAGAATGTTGGTTGTTGTTGTTTTTGAAATGTCCATATCTAACCTACACCTTGGGGTTCTCTGGAGTTCCTCATTCAAATCCTAATCTATACTGGCCTTGCTGAATTTCTAAGCCCAGACCAGATCAACTGCCTCCTGCTGAAATGAAGCAATGCTAAATTTCAGACATTTGAAGCATCTTTCTATAATGTAATTTGTATTATTTCAATATATGGCACAGCAGCATTATTGCATTTGTCTCCACTCAGCTCATTCTGGTGCATACAACTCTGAACTTTTTCCTCAAAGCCTGCCCTGATGACACAGCCAACTGGTTGGAGAAATGGGGGGGGGGTTGGATTACCATGCAGAGACAACGTAAAACATGTCCATACATCTGTGTTTGAATGGATTGAATGAATGCCTTTTGCTATTATATGTAAAGCAGTGGGTATTTTAATAGGGGTAAAGCCTCATTCATAAATTCATTTAGAAGAACAACTTCATTTAAACCATTTTGGAATTTGGAGCCTAACTCAGTTTTGAGAAACAGATTTGAACATATCTCCAAAGCTGCAGATCTATGGGGCTAGAGCTAATTGTGTTGCATATTTGCTTCTGGATTTAGATCTAATATCTCCAACATCTGCTTATGAAAAATCAAGGTGTTTGCCAGATTGTTCTTATGAAAGTTTGTTGCTAAAGGTCAAACTAGCTGTTATAAGAAAATTATGAAATGGATTGCTAAGCAACTAAGAAGATTTTAGCCTGATCACGCTAAATACCTACAGACACAATTAAAGAACCATGGGAAAAGCAATTATACTAATGACATTTTCCCACCTAATTGGTGCTGATAATAAAGAGTCACATCCTTGGCTAGCTGTTATTGAATGAGAAAGAAAGGCATGATTGTAGTCGTAAAACTTGTCTTTTTCTATCTTCAGAAGTGACAAAAAATTATGTAAAATTCTAGAAGTTTATACATTAAGTCAGAAAATCTACCGGCAGTTAAAATCTAAGTAATTTTATGAATATAATAATATTTAAATCTATGGTATCATTTTAACACTCACTAGGAAACTCTGGATAACACAGCAGAGGTTAACTTCCATTAATAAAAGCATTTTATCGCTTTGTTCATTCATTTATTATATTTACAAATTACTTTGATAAATAAGATTTTGGACCAGTTCACCTGCTTCAAGAATGCTTAAGGTTCCATTTCATTGCAGCTTAATCAAGCTTCGAGAACTGGGGTTTTTAAATTGTTTGACCCAATTACCCCCTTTGCCAGTCTTTAATAATGCCATTAACCTCAAAAAAAAAAATCCATATTTTACATAAGGGTCTCAGCACCAGCAGTCCCAAACTGGATCCTTGACTCCCAAGTTGTTCCATTATCCCTAGGATATGCCCAAATTACCCCCTTGAGGGTACTCACCCCCACTATAACAACCACTGGTCGAAAACTACCCCATACGTGTTGCCAGAAAGAATTCTTCTTCAAGATGTACAAAGCTCTACTGCAGAGGTCTTCAAACTTGGCAACTTTAAGACTTGTGGACTTCAACTCCCAGAATTCTCCAGCCAGCTGGCTGGAGAATTCTGGGAGTTGAAGTCCACAAGTCTTAAAGTTGCCAGTTTGAAGACCCCTGTTCTACTGCTTAACCAGTGTAGTGTCCTCTAAATAATGGACCAACTGAGCCTTGGAAGTCAGTTTTCAATCATTAGTTTTAGGATTGAACTTCATTTGCAGTTCAGATTTTAGTCCGTAGACTGAGAAGGAACCTTTTTTTTTTTTTTTTGAGACTATCATTTCATGCCAACCTTATCCAGATGCCAGGTCTTATTTCACCTTATTAAACAAACAACTGCATTGAAATATTGGCAGCTCTCATACGCAGGTTTGCACTAGCAAATTATGTAATCTGGCTTAACAATAAAAGCGTAATATCTGATATGAAACTAATAAAAAGAAATAGCCAGGGGCTGGCTTGCTAGGAGCACTGCAGTGTAAATGTTGAATAAAGAAAACAAAAGAACTGAAGAAATGTGGCCAAATAATTCGTCTTTGCCCCTCACTTGAAAAAAAGACAAATCCAAATATTATAGGCAGTAATTCACTGATGTAAATCGGTTGTAGATTTGCCTTACCAATGTTTCTTTTAGTTGTTTCACTTGCACGAAAAGTCCATAATTCTTGATGCCTTAATAAATTTCGAATTCCAGAGCTGTAGCCAAGAAGAAGACGTGCATCCATGACAAACCGCACTAATTCTAAAATCTTGTCAGCATGGCAACAATGGACAAGCTCAAACCATACCTGGTGCTGGGCCTCGATTTATTAAGTCTAAGGCATTAAAGGATTTTGATGTTAAATCAAATTTTGCCTGAAAGGGATCAAAGGATCAGCATGAAAAGAAGAATACTTTTGTGGCTTTGTTTTCACAGTCTATCTTAGCTGAATTTTCCAAGTGGTTCTCAAGAGTATAATTTGCAAAATGGTCTTCAAGGGCATCCGAATAGACTAATAATATACCAAATAATAACAGATATCTGAATAAAATGAGAACAGTAACTTATGGATTTAACCTTGGTGCTCAGAAAGGGGTTTATTTAGAAGTATTCTGGATAGATGCATTCATCAGTGTTTAGCCCAAATTGCTACCCCAGAAATACCAATCAAATTTAAATGCATGAAATGAAAGATTGTGTAAGGCATCCATTCGGAAATTCATAAAGAACTAACTCTGTAAATATTTTGTATCTTAGCAATAGCAATAGCACTTAGACTTATATACAGCTTTACAGTGCTTTACAGCCCTCTCTAAGTGGTTCACAGAGTCAGCATATTGCCCCCAACAATCTGGGTCCTCATTTTACCCACATCGGAAGGATGGAAGGCTGAGTCAACCTTGAGCCGGTGAGATTTGAACCGCCGAACTGCAGCTAGCAGTCAGCTGAAGTAGCCTGCAGTACTGCATTCTAACCACTGTGCCACCTCGGCTTTGTAAGTCTGTAATAATAGACAATTGCCCCAATCATAATTTTCCAGTTATTGGACAATCAACACACACAGAAATACCTCGGCCACTCACCGCTGACTGATTGGTCAGAATCAGGGTACATTTTCCCATCCTTTCTATTTCACAGAGAGAGGCAAATTTCTTCCCCCTTTCAGGAAAGAAAAGATAAACAAACTCTCATAAGCCCACCATGATTATACCCTGAAATCCCAGTTTTGTATGGGACTTATTTATCCAGCCATGTCATTTCCAGAACCAGGTGTTTCCTCCAGTGGCTCTCCTGGCAGGTAATGTTGCCATCTGCTCCCATTAATGCAGAGACTTGTCAGTGGAAACTTTTCATCTGCACCGAGCATTATGACTGTATCAGAAGCTAGGAGATCAAGTACAATGGTAAGTGCCCAGTGATCACGAGGCACCAGTGGTGGTAGGAACGGGAAGCTTTGCAAAGAGAGTGCTACTCACATCTGATAATGTTCTAGTCCCAAAGGTCCTTTTCAAAAGACAACATTTTTTGGGGGTGGGTGGGTTTCCCTTGAAAAAGTTTCGCTTCTCATCCAAGAAGCTTCTTTAGTTCTATCCAGTTGTCTTTTGAAAAGCACCCTTGGGACAACCATGACCTGGATGATTAAGCATCTCCATAGACAATAATGTTCTAGGTTGAGTGAAGCCGGGTTCCAGTCCCTGCTTCGCCATGAAACTTGCTTTGGCCAGCAATGCTCTCTTCACCTATTATATCTTTTGGGCTGCAAGGTTAAAGCAGGATAAGTAGAAATATTAAAAGCCTAGACTTTCTTAGAGGAAGAGGAGAAAGAAAATACCAGGAAGAACTGTATACAGTAAGAGGTACCTTTACAAACAGCCAGAAAATAGCTAGCAAACAAAGGCAAGTTCCAGAAAAGTTTATACAAGCCAAAAAAGATTAAACAGAAAGGCTAAGAAGTGCTTATTAAGCCATTTGTGGAGAGGAACCTCCTCTGTAAACTGTTAAGCAAGCTTGTCTGGTCTTATCCCATGCAAACCTCAGGGACATGTCAATAGATTGTAGCTGCATGAAAGCCTCAGTTCACCTTTGCAAACAACTCTGGAATAATACAATAGCACCATTTTAATCAGTGCTGAGATTAAATCTGAGTATTTCAAGTTCGACTTTTCCTTTCATTGAATGTAAACAATAAATCTCCCTGGGAAGCCCTTTCCTGCTTGACTTAGCAGCCAACGGTAATGTTTCATTTAGTCCAGCTGTTGTAACCCACGCACTCTAATTAAGAGGTGAACTTCATTTAAAAAAATTAAGCAACCCTACTATTTTACTTTTAGAACAGTTTTTTAATGCCTGTATAGAAATCTTGGAAGAAAGGAAAGAAGGAAAATCTAAAATTTGTAGCCCATAAAGCAAAGTACTCATAAAACACTTGGGAGAAAGCCACAGAAGAATAACAGAGTACCTATCTCCCATCAGATTAAATATTTCTTGGAAGTTGCTTATAGATTTAGTTTCATTAATGAAACTCCATACATCTTAGAAACTAGCAGAGTCATAAAATGGAGTGTAAACTTTTAAATGTGAGAATGCTCTTCACTGATCAATATAGATAACTCTGGTGAAAAATTAGGCATTCAAGTCATGATCAAACTTCACAGGGTTTGGTGAAATGTCCGACCTAAGCGTAGTACATAAAATCATCTGCTACAATGTCCTTCCTATCAATGAATACTTCAGCTTCAACCAAAACAATACTTCATTATATTTGTATCTACAATAGATACAAACTTATGGTAAACTGCTCCAAACTTGATTGCAGAAAATACGACTTCAGTAACAGAGTTGTCAATGCCTGGAATGCACTACCTGACTCTGTGGTTTCTTCCCCAAACCCCCAAAACTT
>QLTV01000965.1:4508272-4523557 GCA_003457575.1 Thermophis baileyi | reverse complement strand
GGACAGAAGAAGGCATCATCCCCACTCCGCATAAGCTCTTAGTTTTTAGTCTATTTAATTTTTGCAATGTTAATTATTCCTATATGTATAATTGTTTTTATAATTCTATTTTTATTGCATTGTAAGCCACTCAGAGTTATGCTGGATAGTAGGATAAAATAAAATAATAAAATAAAATAAAATAAAATAAAATAAAATAAAATAAAATAAAATAAAATAAAATAAAATAAAATAGAATTCGGCTGTAGACAAGCAGGTTTGCTCCTCTCAGGTGTTAAAACTGTGCCAGTTTGTAGCAGGCCGCTCACCAAGGAAAAGAAACTAGCGTACCACATTGGATCCTGTATGATATGCTTGTTTCTCTAACCTCACTCCCTTGCCTTTATTCACTATCTGGTCTCAGGGAAAATTGTTGCTATGGACTTGAAAACAGTTACATTTATTTTGTCTGGCTTTAGAAGAAGAGGAAAGACACTTTCCTGTCAAGCTTGACCCCTGTCTTGTACACAGTACACAAATGGTTTGCTATTGCCTTTTTTTAAGAGTTACAAAACTTTACAGTGTAGCCTACAGCCCTGATATTTTGTGGAATCCAAATACTGACCGAGTCCAAGTGTGCTTATCTTCTGAGTCCAGACAACAACATGCATTCACAACCATACAAAAAAGTATTGTTATCCTTATCCATTATAGGGTAATGGGTAAATTTTATCTCCAATAATACAAAACCAGTTTGAATTATTGATACATTTAAAAGGTAGCCTCTTCTTTGGGATTGTATGAATCACTAAACTATAGCTAAGCAATTAATGATTAAACAATTCTATCCCAAAAAGAAAACCAATTTGACTGAAAGAAGGCATTATAGTTTTCTACCTAATAAGTTGTATTTTTCATCCAGAAGAAATTTTCAGCTATACTTCTCACTCTATGTCATTAAAAATAACATTCAGAGAAAGCATTTCTACATGATTTGTTAATTGTATAATCTTGTATGATTGTACAAAAATAATACTGCTGTCAAATATATTACTTAGAGAGATTGCCACCGGTTACAATAATACTCGGAAAACATAACACTCAAGATCCCTTTTACCTTTATCTATGGACTATCTCTTTACATATTTTGTCCTTATCATAATACAGCTTTGTCAAGTGATTACAAGCCCTAGAGCACTTACCCACTTAAGGAACTAAGAAGCCTTAAAATAATAATTTTTTTAAAAAAAGTTAGACTTCAAAAGGGGATCGTACCATATTGCTTTTCAGTAGCTAAGATTTGTAAAATGCAGTTTGCTTAAGTTAGATGAGTGGAGTCCTGTTTTCAATTGTATAAATACTTTGGTGGTGGTGGGAGAGCCAAAAATAGTTGTATTGCCAAAATACAACTTGTGACACCATAAATCCAGATCTAATTTGGTTTACAGGAAAGGGGTCAGGAAAAGGGACATCATATGAACACTATTTAATCTGGCAAATACAAAATTGTATATCAAAGAAGCTTAGTAGTTATTATCTGTCATCCTGAAAAATACAGTTCACATTCTAATCAACATGCAGAAAAGCACATTAAAATATTTGGAACAATTATAATCCTCAAGCAACTCAGTCCTGAAAGAAGCTGCTGGCAGTGCACAAAGCTAAAAAGTTGAAAACTTCTCCCTTTTCTCTGCCACCCGTTTCCTGGAACCTAAATTAAACCTTATCAAAGTTTTCGCAAAAGCATTCCTTGTACTATTGTACTGCAAATCCTGTCTGATCCGACCTTCAAATATTTATGTAAACTGAAATATGTCTGGAAAGAATTCAAAACAAAACAAAATATGCCAGACAATCCCATCCTAGGGTGCCTCTCCCTGCTCATTTATATTCATGGGGAAACCTCTCCAACTGGTTCCCAACTGTTATGGGGGTGGTTTATTAGTCATAACAGCTGAGTCCATTTCTTTGGATGCATGGATGGCATCTTACATCCTGCCAAGCAATTTTGCCTGACTCTTTTAGCAACAGTGAAAAGGTTTAGCAGTGAAAGGAGTTGGACATACACCCAAACCTCTTTTTTATGTTTCATCTGCATTAGGAGGGCTACCTAAGTATCACCGAAACAAGTTAAAAGAGGACACCAATTTGCATAAAATATATGTCAATATGCATAATTGCTCACTACTTGAATACAAGTGCAACACCCTTGGTCTGGGAGGAAAGAGAAATTGGGTGCAGGTGATGCTAAGAACTAAGAAAGATTCTTGTCTAGATGGGGCTTGGGGGTTAGGCCTTCTCTGTTGAAGCACCTGCCTCCCCTGCCAACCTCCTGGCTTTCCATTTTGAAAACCTGCTTCTTCCCCTAGGCACCGGGCCAAGTTGTTAGCTGAACACAATATAGATGTACTCAGTGGTGAAATCCAATTTTTTTCTATTACCGGTTCTGTGGGCGTGGCTTGGTGGGCGTGGCTTGGTGGGCGTGGCAGGGGAAGGATACTGTAAAATCTCCATTCCCACCCCACTCCAGGGGAAGGATATTGCAAAATCTCCATTCCCACCCCACTCTGGGGCCAGCCAGAGGTGGCATTTGCCGATTCTCCAAACTACTCAAAATTTCCGCTACCGGTTCTCCAAACTACTCAAAATTTCTGCTACCAGTTCTCCAGAACCTGTTAGAACCTGCTGGATTTCACCCCTGGATGTACTTGTGTTATGAGTGTCTTAGATTGCCTCGGCTATTGCATGTGATTATTTTTAACTCAATATTTGCATTTCAAAGTATATATGCATATAGAGAGGTAGAGAGATAGGGTTGTTGTTAGCCACCCATGGTTATGTATTTAAAATGGATAGCCATATACATTCTATAAATAAATAAATAAATAAATATTACCAGTAGAGAGGCAACTTCAATGTCTTTGCTTTTTGTACATACAGGTAGCCCTCAATTTAAAACCATTCATTTAGTGACCATTCAAAGTTATAACAGCACTGAAAAAAGTGACCCATGACCACTTTTCACACACTGTTGCAGCATCCCAATGGTCAGGTGATCAAAATTCAAGCACTTGCCAACTGGCATGTATTTATGACAGTTGCATTGTCCCATGTGATCACCATTTGTAACCTTCCCAGCTGGCTTCCAACAAGCAAAATCAATGAGGGAAGCATGATTCCCTTAACAACTATGGTTAAAAAAAAAAAGGTCATAAGAGGTCAAAAAGGTCATAAAATGGAGCGCAACTCGGCTTAACAACTGGAAATTGTGATCATAAGTTATACATAAATACTACTTGTATTTTTACTCCATCAGTCACAGCACTGCAAAATAGGACCACACCCTCATCTTTGCTTAGAGCAAAGTAAGAGCAGCATAAATGCAGTGTAGAGATCAGGAATGGGGTTAACAAATGTCAGGCTTGAATTGATTTCTTCTATTTCAAGAAATCGGCAGAGAGTATTTAACTCAATCTGGCTCAAGGATGCAAAGCCAGACTTAAAAGCATCCTAACCACAGCTTGCTTTCAGCCGAATTTGCATTATTAAAATCTCAATATCATTTTGCCCCATTTTTGAAGAAGGCATCAATTTTAAATGGAGTCTAGTAGTACTTTTTCCAACTTCTGCAGTAAATTTTCATGAACCAGATTTTTTTCCTTTTTTTTTTTTTTTTTGCTAGTATGGGTTAACATGGCTCTTCTCCTACCATGCAATTTCAGTAAATTCTTCTCCTCCTCCCCTAAGTTTTCATCTCTGTAGGTTGTCTTATAAAGATAAAAGAGAAAGAAGTTTTGATTTTGATCCCTTTCTATGCCAGGGCAAAGAGAGGTTCTTGAATCATGTAAGCTTGTGGCAAGAAAAACTGGTATTAGATGTTCTTATATCAGCTTGTCTTCAATTAAAAATATTTCTACCTTAGAAATATGAATGTTACAGATGCAAATTATGCCTCCTGAAAGTACTAACTGTGCATATACCCTACGTTTTCACCTTTACCATTGTACGAATTCCAATAGAAGACAATCTCTGTAATTCAGGACTGACCTGTGGAGTTCTTGGTGCTCTCTAAGCTTGGTTGTTTGCTTGCAGATGTTTCATTACCTGAGTAGATAACATCATCCTCATAGCAGGTAATGAAACATCTGCACGCAAACAACCAGGCTCAGAAAGCATCAAAAACTCCACAATTGCACCAGTGTCATTGTTGGCATAATAACACATGACAGCCCATACGTTTGTTTATATTGCTCTTCTGGATTTGAAAGTCTCCTGAGGTATTTCAAAGCATGAGTCTTTTCAAGCTGAATTGTTTTGACCACTTGGGTGCAACACATATCTTTTACAGTGCATTGACCAAAATCCTGGAAGAAAATTGTGATATTAGTGTTAATTTACAAAGATGATCATCACAGAGAATCATAGACACCTTTTCAGTTAGTCCAGAGTTACTGAAAACTATATATCCTGGTTTATTTCACTAGCCTAGAAAAAAATACCCATTCTAAACATCTGAATGGATTTTTCCCTCTCTGGAGGTAATTTCCAATTAGGAAATGTATATGTACTGTCCTTTGTGGAAGATACTATGAATGTTTATTTTCTAGATTGCACAGCTTTTACTAGCACTAATGATGGGTAATGAAATGTCTATAAGAAAAGTACCAAGCTCAGAAAGCACCAAGAACCTTACTGTTTTCCTAGACTCAGCCTGTGTAGGAAAGAAGACATGAACGTCACTTCCTCATATTATTCTTTGTTCAATATATTTATGCCGTTTTACAACTGGGGTAGAGAAACTCCAGTTCATGGGTTTTATTTGGTATGCCAGCTGGGACAGCCACCCTGCAGGGTCTTGTTTAAGAGCCGAGGTGGCGCAGTGGTTAGAGTGCAGTACTGCAGGCTACTTCTGCTGACTGCCGACTACCTGCAATTTTCAAATCTCACCAGGCTCAAGGTTGACTCAGCCTTCCATCCTTCCGGGTAAAATGAGGACCCAGATTGTTGGGGCAATATGCTGACTCTGTGAACCGCTTAGAGAGGGCTGTAAAGCACTGTAAAGCGGTATATAAGTCTAAGTGCTATTGCTATTGCTATTGTTTCATTTTGAGACCACTTCACTTTGTTTGGAGACTGTTGGCCAGCTTTATTGCATGGAGAATTTAATAAGATGAAAAGACAGGATATTTGGGGAGGAGGTTTCCTTCCCTTAAACCCCCCCCCTAATATCATAATTGATAATGTATCCTCTCAATTTATGATCTTTGTCCAACAGCAGCTTTAGAAATAATTTCACCAGTAAAGGATTTTTATTTATCTAATATAGCCATCCATCTCACAAGCAAGTGACTCTTTTTCCATCCAGCTCCATCTTGTTGGCCCTGACAGTGCAGAGGAATAAATCCAGTTCACTCTGATTAACTTTGTACCAAGCAAACATCTGTTTATTGCTTAGGCCAGTGATGGCGAACCTTTTTTGGTTCGTGTGCCAAAAGGGAGTGCGCGCGCGCGTTAGCGTGTGCGCATGTGCCCACACCCATTCCCTCCCCCCACGCATGCGCACAACCCCTGTGCTGCCCTCTGCGCATGCGCACAACCCCCCGCTGCCCCCGTGCATGTGCACAGGCCTTATTGAAGCCTGGGACAGCAAAAAACAGCCAAATGGGCAAACCGGAAGTTTGGAAAAACGGACTTCCAGTTTGCCCATTGGGCTGTTTTTTGCCCTCCGGAGGCTTCAGGGAAACGGCCTCCAGAGGGCGAAAACGGCCTTCCCCAAGGCTGAAAATCAGCTGGCCAGCGCGCGCATGCGCACTGGAGCTGACATAGGGCAACGCCTCGCGTGCCCTCCGATATGGCTCCACGTGCCACCTGTGGCATGCGTGCCATAGGTTCACCATTACTGGCTTAGGCTTATCAGGTGCCTAAACAAAAATTTGCTGATTGAAAGATGAATGGCTTTCTCTCCAGACGTACAATATGCTACAAAAAAGAGGACATAAGAAGTCAAATCAGGAAATCACATCTGCCAAAATTCCACTGAAGGTACACTTTGTGATTAGGACTGCAAACCTATGCCCATTTATAGGGAAATAAATTCCACCCTGAGCTACATGGGGCTGATCTCTGCGTAGATTTATACAGGATTGTGATTTTTTGCTCACAATTTCATATATACTTGCTTGGGGAAAAGTCCTATTAAATTTAAGAGGCATTATGGGAAGGTACTTTTAATATTTGTCATCAGTTCACTTCACCACGTGCTCGTAGTTCGCTAATTACTCGGTTTTGCTAATTTTAGGGTTATTGTCCTCCACTGCACCAAAAGAGAATTTTTCCTCTGCTTGCATCAATAACTTCATAGGAATATTGACATCTTTCTTTCTGCATTGGGAGGTCTTCTCACTCTTGTCACAAAATTGATTATATGTCATCAAATCATTGCTGACTCTTAAAATCCACATAGATTTTCCCCATGACAATGTGTCCCCAATCTAGACATTTAGCTTTTCCAATGGTTTATCTCACTAAACCGTTTCTGTACTTACTGCCATTGTAATTCAGTCCCTCCATCTTGCAGCTGATCATCTCACAAAATAGTTGCCTATTAAATACCCAACAGGATTGGAAGTGTGAGGGCTTTCAATTTCCTAGATTGCTAACAAGAACACATTCTGAGTGGTTTATAAAAGAAGTTGAGCACCCTACTTGGAATTAAGTCATGGAAATATCATACCTTGCATTATGCAATGTCGAGCAAATATAAAAGGAAAGATTCTATTCGAAATCATTAACCAAAGAGATGAAAAAAGCTAAAACATGCAAACTGATAAGAATTCATGCAATCTTAAGCACCTGACAAAGCCAGAATATAAATAATGTGTATGTTATTATTGTTTTTAAAAAGGATGTACTAGTCCATAAGGGGGAAAAAAACCTACTAGTTCACTGTTAGCCATTGGTATGAATCAGTCTATCCACAAACCGAAGAAAGACAATCCCACCCAACTATTAAAAGGTTGTATCACAGGAAAGGAAAAGTTTGTGCAGCTAACACAACATATCTCCAGCCAAAATTGTTTTTCTTTAATTCTCTTGTCAGCAAAAGCCATTTTAGAAGAGAACAATTGATTTGTTTACTTGCTGTCCAGCTCTCACCCCCTCTCCTCATCCCATTCCTTTCTACTGGTTTCATCACACTAATATTCCTTAGCCTGTTTCCCAATCTCCAAGCATGAAGAAATTCTGCAGAGAACACAATAAATGAAAACAAATCCATGCATATGAATGATGGCCACACATGTCACCTTGCTAGAACATGAAGCAGCTGTTGACTTTTTAATGAGGAAAGGAAAACAGAGCTCACTCCTGCACATATTCCTACGCAGCTGATTTTCCTCCTTTGGGATAAGGAAGAATCCGACTTAATACTCTTCCCCTCACTATCCTCCCATATCCTTCCTGAAGCAGGAAGAACAGGTGAATAGGATGTGGGATACTACGTTTCTGCCTACAATTATCTATTTTATTCCAGAGCTCGTATGGGGTCAGAACAGTAGCTATGGAACTTCTTATGAAAGGAAATGAAAGAGAAGGGTTTACTTTAATCTTTCAGCTACAGCCAAGATGGTGACACTCTAGCACAGGGGTCCCCAAACTTGGCAACTTTAAGACTTGTGGACTTCAACTCCCAGAATTCTCCAGCCAGCTGGCTGGAGAATTATGGGAGTTGAAGTCCACAAGTCTTAAAGTTGCCAAGTTTGAAGACCTCTGATCTAGCAGTTCCTGAAATAAGCTTCTAGCTTACAACAGGCCTTAACGCGATGCCTCCAAAATGCCAGCCAAGGGTTAAAAAAAACAGCAACCCCAGGGCAGCCCCAATTACATTCCGGGAACCTGTAAATTTAGCAAGGCAGAAAAGCAGATGAGGATGGACTCTAGGTTGTGGCAGATTTTTTGTATTTTCACCTGATCTTCTGGTTATCAACATCCCTTATTAAAAGTTGTCCTTTTACTACATTTAATCCCAAACTGCTCAGACTAACAAAATTGTATTGTCATAGTTCCTTCTATTAGATAGATAATTTAGGCAGGCTCAGGATGACCCAGGGAGCTTCATAGCTAAATAAATATTTGAGCTTTTTTTCACACTCTAATTATTATATTATGTTACACGAAGTCCTAGATATGCTTTTGAAAATGCCCCTGTGCTTGAATTCTACAGCCGGCAGAGTGACATTCACTGCCTCCTTCCCAACCAAGTTTTTGTTTTCCTACATTTCAGGTGTGGCTAAAATATGCTTTCGGTGAAGTTAATCAGCCGTGCCTTCCTCCAGCTGCTACTTCCTTTCCTCCAGGAAAGGCACAATTTCACTTTTCCAAGTCAATTAAATCACAAAAGCGATGTAAATACAGTACTAAAAAGAAGATTGCTTTGCCTTACCCTGATCCTAAGCAGATCTGGGCAAGAAAGAAGTATCCTTTTGTTGAAGAAAAGTGTTTTATAAATAAATGGATGGATGGATGGAGGGAGGGAGGGAGGGAGAGAGAGAGAGAGAGAGAGAGAGATGATACGATAGATAGATAGATAGATAGATAGATAGATAGATAGATAGATAGATAGATAGATAGATAGATAGATAGATAGATAGAGATAGATAGATAGATAGATAGATAGATAGATAGATAGATAGATAGATAGATAGATAGATAGATAGATAGATAGATAGATAGATAGATAGATAGATAGATAGAACATCTACAATCAAATACCCAAGTGGTCATCATTTAATGATAACATGTTTTTTTTAAAATAAGAAAAGGTATAGAAAGCAGCAAGAAAGTGATTTTGCTCACTGGAGATGGTCTGTGGGCTTCTCATCTGCCACCTGCTACCTTCAAGGCAGGTACTTAGGGAAGGAAATCAAGCCCCAAGGTCACCACAGTGCAGTAACCTTGCATTGCATAACACAACACTGCACAGACAAAATCTGAAATATATTGCTAGCCTTTCCCATTTTGGTGGTCTCCAGATATGTTGAGGTACGAGAATATGAGCAATAGGACTGGAAATAAGGTTCTGCAGCAAAGGCCAGGAGATGTTCTGGTTGTTCTTTGTGGCTTTTATTTTTAAAAGGTGGTGAAGTGGAGAAGGCATGATGAAGGGCAGCGGTGAAATCTACTTACTTTCCCTACCAATTCGGAAGCGCGCACTCCACGCGCACGTGCTTTTTCACCCTCTGCGCATGCGCAGAATGCTTTGCACATGCGCAGAGGGTTAAAAACAGGAAAACGGCGATGTCCAGGTGGGTGGGTGGAGCCTCACGCTGCCACCGCTACCGGTTCTCCGAACCACCGGCGGCCACCGCTACCGGTACGCCTAGACCGGGCCGAACCGGTATCATTTCACCCCTGATGAAGGGGAAGGATAAATTATTATTTTGCCAAAATGACAATATCAGCAGCAACAGTAGAACATTGTAGGTCTGTACAATGAATATAATGCTACTGATCGCTTATATACAGTAACTTGGACTGAAAACAATATTTTGGGAACAGTATGTATCTATCACCAGATTCTACTTAGATATGAAGTTGGACGATTGGTTCCTGAACCATGAAAAAGACTTGCTGTTCCTGCCTTGAATGCTTTTAAGCAAGAAAAAGGGGAATCCCAGTAGGTTTTGCTGAGCTCAAATATGGCTAAAGTGGCAACAGACCAAGAACTGTCACAAGCCATTCATTCCTCCCTGCCCTATTCAAAGATGTGTATGAACAGTAAGCCATTATGTAGGAGAACTTCAGATAGTGACAGTTATAGGAGATCAGGGCAAGGAGTATATCCTGTTGTGCAATTTTGGGAGAGAATAGTAAGGACATCAGAAATGCTGAGTGTGATCTCACAAAATGATTGCTGCAGTGGGCAATTGCAAAACACCCATTTATCTACTAGAGAGCAAATGCATTAGATTGTTCCTTATAAACCCTTAGAGCAGTGATGGTGAACCTTTTTTCCTCGGGTGCCGAAAGCGCGTGCCCACACCCATAATTCAATGCCCCCCACGCACCCGGCACCCCTGCGCATGTGCATGCGACCCCTCCATGCTGCCCTGTCCCCATGCATGCATGCATGACCCTCCCTCCCACGCTGCCCCATTTCCCGACTTCCGGTGGGCCCAGTAGGTCCATTTTTCGCCCTCCCCAGGCTCCAGAGGCTTCCCTGGAGCCTGGGGAGGGTGAAAACAGCCTCCCCACCCCCCCGGAGGCCCTCCGGAGGCCAAAAATGCCCTCCTAGAGCCTACATGTGAGCTGAAAATCAGCTGGCCAGCGTGCACATGCATGCTGGAGCTGAGTTAGGGCAACGGCTCGCGTGCCAACAGATATGGCTCCACGTGCCACCTGTGGCACGCATGCCATAGGTTCGCCATCACGGCCTTAGAGTATCCCAGTGTATCTCCTCCACCCCAGCTTAATTTATCTTTTCTACCTTTTTCTGATTAGGCGGGCCACTTCCAAGTTTCAAACTTTTTTTACTTCCTAAGAATACTGTTGGAGCCCAGAGATGTACTATTGGCCTTGCAACATCGTAGCTTCCCATGAAATTCTCTTAAAAATATCCATGTCATTAATGCTGTTTGTCAACTTGGGTATAGATTGAATCTGTCATGGATCAGAGCAATGTATTGTTTTAAACTCATGATGGGACAGTCATCTCTAATTCACTCTGTCCCTAATTAAAATGTTCAGTTGTCCCATGCCTGATATGTAATTTGGATACAAATATGACAAAAGAAGAAGGTGAATAAACACACTTGAGTGCTTGTTCACCAAAATGGCCAAATAACATCAGAGGGAATGAGAATATTGGAATCAGGAGCCAGAAGACATCAGAGCTATCTATGGCAGTAAAGTCTAAACCTAAACAATGAGAAGGTTTTCTCATTGTTATCCCCAGGGGACAGCCAATGGCCAATATAGGTAAGAAAACTCAGTGAAACCCCAAAGTGCTCTTTTCCTAGAACAAGGATGGGACATACTTTGTCCCTAATTAATAATAATAATAGTGAGCCGAGGTGGCGCAGTGGTTAGAGTGCAGCACTGCAGGCTACTTCAGCTGACTGCTAGCTGCAGTTCGGCAGTTCAAATCTCACCGGCTCAAGGTTGACTCAGCCTTCCATCCTTCTGAGGTGGGTAAAATGAGGACCCAGATTGTTGGGGGCAATATGCTAACTCTGTAAACCGCCTAGAGAGGGCTGTAAAGCACTATGAAGCGGTATATAAGTCTAAGTGCTATTGCTATTGCTAATAATAAACTTGATTTGATTTGATTTGTACCTAATTTATGTTCCAACCATGTGGGGCCATAACAAAAGAGTGGCCCATGGGATAAATAAAAGGAAAATGGTGTCAGGGTTCTGAATAGCATCTGGAATTAAATCAGAGTCCGAGGCAAAGCATTCCTCAAAGTTCCAATTTATTAACAGAGCCATGTCAGCACGGCTGGGAGAAAACCCGAATCTGAAGTCCCCGGGGTTTCTCCACCCAGTTGAAAGTTCAAGCCTTTGTCCCCACACCCCCAAGTTCATCACATGAACCAATCTTCATCTGGCAACTTGGTAGAAACTCCCACCTCCTTCCGTGCAGGTGCAGGACAAAGGATGACCTTGACAATCTAGAAGGAATTTGTTGTGGCTACATGCAGACATCCCTCATGCAACGGCCCCTCCCAAATTCCCATAGCAAAGAATACATTTTAAGATAGCATAAAGTGTGGCAGGCCAAAGATCCAAAGAAAATGGCTTCGGCCTGACAAATGAAAGAAAACTAAATATTGCTGCCCATGAAATGGCCCTAAACTATTTTGAAAACATCTGTCAGAATGATGAAAAAGAGGTTTCAGGGCTGTACAGGGGTTCCATATTCCAAAAGTCACAAGCTGTCTATCCCAATCCCTCAAATTCTCTCCCTTCGTGCTGTAGTTTCTCGCTGAATATTGGATCATTGCAAGCTTAAGAGACATGTCATAGAAAGGGGTCCCCGACCTTGGCAACTTCAAGACTTGTGGACTTCAACTCCCAGAATTCCTCAGCCAGCAAAGCTGGCTGAGGAATTCTGGGAGTTGAAGTCCACAAGTCTTAAAGTTGCCAAGGTTGGAGACCCCTGCCATAGAATACTTTCTTCTTTCAACTCAGAGTAAGGTATCCTTTCTTCCTCTTCACTAATTAAATTGGAATATTTTTATATTCCAGAACTGGATTTCAGTACTGCTCCCTTGTCATAGAAATCTAAACAGAATACATTCTGCTTCTGACTTACCAATTAATGTATCAACATTCAGCGCTGAAAGGCTGAAGAATGCATGGTATGCCGAGAAACACACTTTTACTGTATGTAGCCCCGAGATTAGGGGTTCAAAAAAATAAAAATAAAGATGGTGGCCACAACTCCATGGCCAAAGTCCTGCCTCTTTATGGTGTAAATTACAAAGGGGTGGGGCTTAGAATGCCATGATCTTGACATTTTTGACCACCCACTGTGGACACCTTAGGCCAGAGTTCTCCAACCTTTCCAACCAAATGGAGCTGCGCGTGCAGAACTATTCCCCCCCCCATTTGCGAGTGGCAGGCATGCACGTTGCTCATGCAAGAGGGGATGTGCGCATGTGCACGCGTTCACCTGCCACTTCCGTGGCCCAGTTCCGAACAGCTCACAGTCCAGTAGTGGGCCACGGCCCAGAGGTTGGAGACCCCTGCCTTAGGCTACATGTCGTTTATGAATACTTTGATTCTCAGAGTGTGAATAATTGGCTGGTGAAGCAAGAGAAAGAAACCAGGAAGTTTATAATATGGTAGAACTGCTAGGTGATATTTGCAGATCTTCACCACTTTGCTTTATAGATATGCAGCATGACTACCCAGCTTAAAGTCAAATCTGGAAAAATGCCAAGCTGCAAATCTGATGTTAACAGGGAAACAGTCTCTTAAACTAGAGCCGTGGTGGCACAGTGGTTAGGATGCAGTACTGCAGGCAGTTTGGCAGTTCAAATCTCAATAGGCTCAAGGTTGACTCAGCCTTCCATCCTTCTAAGGTCGGTAAAATGAGGACTCAGATTGTTGGAGGCAATATGTTGAATCTGTAAACTGCTTAGAGAGGGCAGTAAAGCACTATGAAGTGGTATATAAGTCTAAGTGCTATTGCTATTGCTGTTAAACACAGCGATTCAATCCCAGCAACAAGAGTTACAGCAACAGACATTCCACCCCCAGATTTGATTCTGCAGATATCTTCGACTTACACCATCAGTTTAGCGACCACTTGAAGTTACATCAGTGCTTCAAAAAGCAACCAGTCCTTGCACTTTTTTTAAAATATTTATTTTTATAACACAATTTTCCTTTACACAGCTCTATCACATAATTAACACGTCTGTGACATTATACATACAATGGAAATCAATAATCAGTACATTAAATACCTTCTATTTACAAACTATCTAACTCTATGTAGATTTATAGTTCCTATTTCTATTGTCTATCCATACATACCAATCATCCCATACCGCATAGTATTCTGAATTATCTTTATCCTTTAATTCTAGTGTGAGTTTATCCATCTCTGCACATTCGAATATTTTTTGAATCACTAGACCCTCTGGTGGGCTATAGTCTCTTTTCCAATATTGCGCAAAGGCAATCCTTGCAGCTGTTATTATGTGTAACATCAAGTATTTTGATTTTCTGTTGTATTTCGCCCTAATTATCCCCAAGTCCTTGCACTTTCAAATGTTGTGGTGTCCTTGTGGTCATGCAATCATGATCTGGATGCTTGGCAACTGGCTTGAATTCATGATGGTTGAAGCATCCTGAGGTTACATGATTGCCATATTTGAGCAAAGTCAATGGAGAAGCCAGCAGGGAAGGTAGCAGATTGTGATTGCATGATGTCTCACTTAATGGCTGCAGTGATTCACTTATCAACTGCACCAAAAGGTCATAAAAATGATGCTTCACTTAATGAACACACTGCTTAACCACACATTTTCTGATCTCAACTGTGGTTGTAAATAAAAAACTACCTGTTGTTTGTTCTCCCACATCTACTACAGTCTGTACACACAGAGAGCTCTTGAGACTTCCAATCCTGAACTCACAGCAAAGAGAGATGTGGTTGGGTAGGATTAGCAATAGCAATAGCACATAGACTTATATTCAGCCCCACAGTGCTTTACAGCACTCTCTGGGGGGTTTACAGTGTCAGCATATTGTCCCCAACAATCTGGGTCCTCAATCTGGGTCCTCATGAGTCAACCTTGAGCCCCATTAGGATTGAACTCCATGCTGTGGCAGTTTGCCTGCAATACTGCATTCTAACCAGGTTCCTTATAAGCAAGGAAGGTGGCAAGTAACCTTGAACTTACAGTTGTCAAGTATCATGGGAGAAAAATCGAACCATATGGTACAAGGTAGAATTACAAATAGAACTCTCTCAGTTCTCTCAATGACACCTTCTGTTAGAAAAACAGCTGTAAAGTCACTAAGGTGACACCTCTCATGGCCAGCTTCCCCCCCATTCATCAAAAGAGTATCAATAATATCCAAAGCCAACACTTGCATTTTTATCTGTTGAAGCTACAGGAACCTTGGGGGCAAGTGATCATGCAATATTGGAATCCAACATTATGCAAACACAAGTAGTAGAACAAAGTCAAACTAGAGTCTTGGACTTTAAGAGAGCTAATTTCAATAAACTTAGAGAGAGCTTGGGAAGGATTCCATGGATGAGAATCCTGAAGGGGAAAACAACTCAAGAAGCTTGGGAAATTTTGAAAAGTGAGATTATAAAAGCCCAGTCTAGCACAATACCAATGAAGACGAAAAATAACAGCTCTCAAAAGAAACCAGCATGGCTGCAAAAAGAACTCTCTGACAAATTGAAAGACAAAAAGGACAAGTATAAAAAGTGGAAAGAGGGGCAAATAACTAAGGCAGAATATCAGCAAATAGCCCGAGCCTGTAAAGATGAAGTGAGGAAAGCTAAGGCTCACAATGAACAAAGGCTTGTGACAAAAGTAAAAAATAACCAAAAAAAGCTTCTTCCAACATGTTAAAAACAAGAAAAAAGTCAAGGAAACAATTGGTCCATTGCTGGGAGAAAGTGGCAAGAAGGTGACAAGCAACAGGGAGAAAGCAGAACTACTTAACTCGTTTTTTGCATCTGTCTTTACACAAAGGGAAAAAACAGTTCAACCTATCAAAAACAGCACCACAAGAAACAGATTAGGAACACAAGTTAAAATAGGGAAGAAAATGG
>QLTV01000965.1:4479395-4507280 GCA_003457575.1 Thermophis baileyi | reverse complement strand
ACCTTGGTAAGGCCACACTTGGAATACTGCATTCAGTTTTGGTCGCCACGATGTAAAAAAGATGTGGAGACTCTAGAAAGAATGCAGAGAAGAGCAACAAAGATGATTAGGGGACTGGAGACTAAAACATATGAAGAACGGTTGCAGGAACTGGGTATGTCTAGTTTAATGAAAAGAAGGACTAGGGGAGACATGATAGCAGTGTTCCAATATCTCAGGGGCTGCCACAAACAAGAGGGAGTGAAGCTATTCTCCAAAGCACCTGAGGGTAGGACAAGGAGCAATGGGTGGAAACTAATCAAGGAGAGAAGCAACTTAGAACTAAGGAGAAATTTCCTGACAGTTAGAACAATTAATCAGTGGAACAACTTGCCTCCAGAAGTTGTGAATGCTCCAACACTGGAAGTTTTTAAGAAGATGTTGGATAACCATTTAGGTCCCTTCCAACTCTGTTATTCTATTCTATTCTATCTCTGAGCTATTAAGTATTTAGTCTTTAGTATTTTGACATTGATGACCTCCCTGGTGCATGCCCCAGTCTGCACATTCATGCTTAGTCTAAACTATTCTCTGAATATTTGCCTTTCTCTTCTTTCATAGTTGATTGTACTTCTTTTCCTTGTTTTCTTTTAAACAAAGTTTCTGGGTGGGTGAAAAAGGCTTTGTTATATACAGGTTGTAGTGTTTCTCTCTTCCTTCCTGCGGAAACCTCAAAGACAAAGTGAGGAGAACTACTTGATGCACAGTCAGCTGATAAATTTATCTTTACACAACATTCAGTTCATTGCTTTGAAATAACAGTGGTTCATTCACCTTTCCAGGCTAGGTAAAAGAGCATACAAGATAAAAATATAAAATCATTTTTATTGTAAGAGGCCATCACTAGCAGGCATACTGTAGGAGCAAAGATGACGCTCAAATAAATCAAAGTGTAATTATTAAATACATATAACAATTGCCCTGCCAACACGCATATCAAGAGAAGGATTGTTGGTTCTGAGAGCTGAAACCATTCTGCATAGATTCCATCATCTGCCATCTAGATATAAAAGAAATGCCTTCCTGGGCTAATGGGTTCATTGTCAAAGAGAAGTCATACTTTGCATTAGATGAGTAAATCTGGGCTGCAAAAAAACAAAACAAAAAAAACCCCAGACATCTCTTTGCTGCCATTTGTGGGTCATCTGGATTTTTGCACCCTAGATGTGGTCAGTGGAAGCTCTCTGGGAGTTCCATAAAGTGACCCCTTAGGGTCGCCTTTTGGTGAACCAAACTGTTTGTCTTCATATATGAACATCAGGACGAACTTAAGACTCTACAGGAGCTGTTTCACTTTGCACAATTCATTAACCATGGTCTGGAAGCAAATATGATATTGAGCAAAATACAGTGAAAGGCTGCAACCTGGCTATTGAAAGCAGATCCTTAGTTGGTCTTCCATCCTTTTGGGTTATGATCTAATCAAGGTTATCAAGCTGAGAGAGAATAGCCAACTCAAAATCCTGCTTTTATAATGTGAGATCAGTTGGTTGTAAAATTATTGCTAAGATTATAATCCTGGATGAAGCTGCTGCTGATCTGCCATGTATCGCAAAGATATGTCTAACAAAAGGAATAGGAGTTAATGTTCTCAGTTAAACCTTTGGATTACTTTGTGATGCAGCAGGCTAGGGCTGGGGAAAAGGGAGCTGGTATGGCTGTAATCTATAGGAATTCCAGCTCACTGACCAAAAACTGCAGCGAACAATTTGCCAATTTTTAATGATTACTTCTGTGTCTTTGGGGATAAGCTGCACAATATCTTTTCTTGTTAAACTGGTATAGAAGGGAGGAGAGAGAGAGAGAGAGAGAGAGAGAGAGAGAGAGAGAGAGAGAGAGAGAGGGGGGGGGGGAGGAGGAGGGGGGGGGGAGGAGGGGGGGGGGGAGGGGGGGGGGAGGGAGGGGGGGGGGGGGGGGGGGGGGGAGGGGGGGGGGAGGAGGAGGAGGAGGAGGAGGAGGAAAGGAAAAAGGACACAGAAAGATAGCATCTATAATTGGAGAAAGGAATTGCCAAGATAGTACTCAGTGTACAGTATATATAGTATATTCCATATAGTGCTCAGTATACAGGCAGTCCTCCTCTTACGATCACAATTGAGCCCAAAATTTCTGTTGCTAAGCAAGACAGTTGTTAAATGAGTTTTGTCTCATTTTATGACTTTTCTTGCTGCAGTTGTTAAGTGAATCACTGCTAATTTGTTAAATTAGTAACATGGTTGTTAAGCGAGTCTGGCTACTTCATTGTCTTTGCTTGTCAGAATGTCACAAAAGGTGATCACATGATCCTGGGACACTGCAACCGTCATAAATATGAGTCAGTTGCCAAGTGTCTGAATTTTTATAATGTGACCATGGGCCTGCTGCAATGGTCATAAGTGTGAAAAATTGTCATGTCATTTTTTTTCAGTGCCGTTGTGATTTTAAATGGTCACTAAACAAACTGTTGTAAGTTGACAACAGTTTGTATCAATGGTGAGAAATTAACCATAAGACACAAAGTGCCAGAATCTCTACTATTTGTTGTGTAAGAATCAAAAAAGCTTATTAAAACATTATAGATAAATAATAGTTTCTCATTTACCCTGTGTTGTATTCCAACTAATACACAATTTTTATAGGTATTTGAAATGTTTGTGTGTTTTTTATTTTAATTATTTAGTCACTTCTTTTTTCTATCTAATATTTGCCTTGCTGCTTAAAAT
The DNA here is from genome assembly GCA_003457575.1 of Thermophis baileyi. Lineage (NCBI taxonomy): Eukaryota > Metazoa > Chordata > Lepidosauria > Squamata > Dipsadidae > Thermophis > Thermophis baileyi. The sequence goes on along the minus strand of QLTV01000965.1, from coordinate 4,504,539 downwards.
ATGGTATGTATGGAAGCCATTCTTGCTTAAATTTGGTTAGACATCTGTTGTGACTACAGTATATGCTGTTAATTTTGCCATATTAGCCTGTTCTCCAAGTTAAAGTTCCTGGTCTGATATCTTCAGTACTGTATGTATGTTCCAATCAGAGGTGGGTTCCTCCCGTTTCGCACCGGTTCTATAGAACCAGTTCTGTCGGTGCCGGTCTGTGGATGCCGCCATCTTTTGGGGGGGGTTGGGTTTTTTTGGATTTTTTTTAATTTTTTTTTCTTCTACGCATGCGCAAAAGCCGAGTCCCCAGCACTGCGCATGCACCGCCATCTTGTTTTGGGATGGTGGTGGATTTTTTTGCAAATTTTCATCACTGCGCATGCGCATGCACGCATGCACACAAAGCGTGCCGTGCGGCGCAGCCACGCAGCACGCAATGCACGCGCAGCCACACGGCGCGGGAGGAAGCAAACCGGCGGCGAGGTAAGTTAGAACCCACCCCTGGTTCCAATGTCATTATTAATATTATTAGGAATGCCATGTTAGACTTCTTGTCCTGGGGATCTTCATTCCATAGTCCAGAAGAGGGTTTGTTTATCTACATCTGTTGGGTCTGTATAGAATAGGCCAATGATGCCTTTACACAATTTTTATCGCATTTCCTTCTTCAATATGTTGGATGAGGGGAGCAGAAATAGTCAAAAACAGACTATGGAGTATTTTTATTTCTGTTTGCGGTCAAAATCACCTGGTTTGAACTCCAGTGTAACACGGGTAACTCTGTGGAGGTAACCTTCACAAGTTCTTGTGGTTTCACCCTGTAGATCTTGAGGTTATAGGCAAGGTACCTAGAAAGATGAGGGCCACAACTTAGCTCTTCTGTCCATATCATCTAACTCTAAGGCAGCTTTACTTATTCTGATTGCTTCAACTCAATCATGGACTTCACAGAGGAGAATAAGCTAAACTTTAATTTAATTTAATTGAAACTGGACAGCCAGCCACAGTCTGAAGGGAACTTGGCAAAACAGACTGGTTCAAAATCAGCAAAGGAAAGAGACAAACAATACAGCAGGAGTCCCCAAACCCTGGCTCATGGACCGGTACTGGTCCATAGCCTAGGAAAACCGGGCCACACAGCTGGAGCTGAATGGTGGGTGAGCAAGTGAAGCTTCATCTGTATTTGCAGTCATTCCCCAGTGCTAATATCACCACTTCAGCTCCACCACAGATCATCAGGCATTAGACTCTCATAGGAGTGCGAACCCTACAGTAAACTGTGCATGCAAGGGAACTAGGTTGTGTGCTCCTCATCCTCCATCCTACCCTCTGGTCTGTGGAAAAAGTGTCCTCCATGAAATTCGTCCCTGTTGCCATAAAGATTGAGGACCACTGATATACATGACTCTTTCCATGTTTATTCAACCTATATGCTGAATATATATTGAAGGAAGATAGATTGGAAGAAGATGAGCATGGTTTTAAAATTGGAGAAAGAAATATGAATAACTTGCTATGTTCATGCCATGTTAAATGGCTTAGAACCTGATTATCGGAAGGGCCTCCTCTCCATTGTCAACCTGGCTGGATTCTTAAATCATCAGAAGAGTCCTTGTGAACATGTCCCACTGCTAAAAGCTCAGCTGTATGGTTCCCAGGCTATAAAATATTCCCCCTAGGATGGTGCATATAACCCTTAATTTCCCACTAATTAGAAAAATAGCAAAATCGTATCTTGTTCAACAAGCTGTTTTAACTGATTTTAAATTTGATGTTATTGTTATGTTTTATGTTTTAATTATTTCAAACTGCCCTGATTGTTTGTATCAGTAGAAAGTTGGAATGCAAATTTAATTAATAAACAATATATTATCAGCCCATATGGATATTGTGTGACCGAACTACCTGTTGCTGTTATCTTTTCAGCTGTGCACTGTTTTCTCTGAGAGATGTAGATATTGTTGGGTTCTCTCCAGCTTCCCATTGCTCTAAAGAAATGTCCAGTTCCTGAGTTCTTATTGAATATATTTTTATTAGGAAATGTAAGGCAAAGAAATCAGCTTTGCTTCTTTATACATAAGTCTCTATTTTAAACAGAATAGAAATCCAAGATCCTGAATGAAGCATTTATTTCAGTTCTCCCATTGCACTGTTTTTCAAACTTGGCAACTTTAAGATGTGTAGACTCCAACTCCCATAATTCCCCATATAGCATTTCCTACATTGCTGAAAATAATAAAATTTGGAGTGGCAATCTAAACATCCTAAGATGCCTGCAAGAAGCTTGAATGGTTATAAAAGCCTTAAATCTTTCAGAATTAATCCATTTTCTAAATTTGTGCAATACATTAAATCATACATTAGTTAAACAAATTGAATTCTCTCAACATGATAAACCACAAAATAACTAATTAGGATTACAAGTAACCAAACATAGTGGAAGGTTGTTAACTGACCAGATTAAGGATATTATGTGAATGCTGTTTTTGTGCTTGGCTAGTTCAATCTTCCTATGCCTCACTAAAATTAAAATAGTGGTTATACTGCAGAAAGAAAAAAGCTCCCTATTAATTTAACAGATCTTTTAAAACATTTTAATGAAACTGGACCACCCGTGAACCTGGAAAAAGCCAAGGGTTTACAACTAACTAAGGCTTTTAAAATTAAACCTCAAGTGACCTTGCCTTTGTTTATCATTATAAAATACTTTCCTTGTAGTTTATCATCTTTAACTGCTTTCTGAAGTGCTCGTTACAAGACAGGAATGGGTATTTTTGCTTTCTGTAGAAAAAATAAGAAAGAAAAAATGAAGATCCATTTTATTGACAGTAAACCCACACTGGATGCTGCTCCGACATGCATACTCTAGAACCGGGGTTCTAGCCTAGTGATCTTAAATATGTTACTGAAGCTTTTTCTTCATGATTCTATCTCATTATGGCTTTGTAATTTTTAAAGCTAAGAGATCACATGGGAGGGAAAACTCCCTAAATTCTGACACTCTATCATAAATATCCTGATTTGAACAATGTAAAAATAAATTAATGCCTTAATTCACCCATCCCTTCGGGGACTGTACATTGGGGTAAAGCAGCTTGGAAAAAAATCCCAAGAAAAGATCGATATGAATCAGCTCTTAGTGTGGTAGAGAAGAACAACCATTATGTCATAAATATCTGGCAAAGGATGTTGTCAAGCAAGCAGAGTTTAAGAGAGGAAAGATCCTTTTTCCACAAATGGTTTTTGAGCAAGCAGAGATTAAGAAAAGAGAGATCGTTTTTCCGCAAATGGTTTTCTTAAAATATATTTTCAAGAGCCATTTCTTATTGTGGCATGTGCCCTGCACTCTGGAACTGTGAGAAGTTAAGGAACTGTGAAACAGGGTCAGCAGCTGCTGTCCTTTAACCAGCTTTGCATTGGACTGAAGCCAACACCGAAAGGATAGGACAACTTTTTCTCTTTCTCCCTCTCACCCCATCATGCCAAGGAAAGGACGGCTAGCATGAGCCAGCTTGTTTGCAAAGAACTGTAATTAGGCCAAGGGCTGCTTTGTAGTTTTAGGGCCGTAATTGCCAATCTCTGATCTATAGTTCTTTTGCACAGAGCAGACTGCCACGCAGGTAGCTTTCAATTGTAATGTAGTATCATATGTTGAAAACCAATGCTCTAAAGACTGGAGCTGGGGTGGGACAGACTCCCTGTGGTAGATATGTTTGTGAAGGTACGGTAGCCATCTGTCTAGAACGTTTTAATTTGGATTCCTGCAGGGAGTTTGGACTCCTTGGTCAAAATGGCATTTTCTAATTCAAGGATTCTAGGAAAAGCAGACACTGAGAGCTCTTTGAGGTGCCTTCATTGAGCCAGTTGAGAATGTTCATAGGATTACAGGTTGTGTTCATACAATCTGCTTGTTTTGAACAGTTTGCTATTCTAGTGAAGTTTGGTAAGTTGTGTAAATCCAGATCATTTTTATGTTCAATGCCTTGGGTCAGAGGTGGGTTCCTACCGGTTCTAACCGGTTCTTTAGAACCGTTAGTAAATCGGTGATGACGTCACGGAGCCGGTTCTGTCGGTGTCTCCGTGGGCACCGCCATCTTGGATTTTGCTTCTGGGCATGCGCAGAAGCTAATTTTTGCTTCTGTGCATGCGCAGAAGCTTTTTTTTAATTGCTGCGGGCGCGCACGCACGGCGCAACCCTGAACGAACCGGCAGGAAAAGGATCCAGAACCCACCCCTGCCTTGGGTTAACTTTGAACATGGATAATTCAATAATTGGGCTCAAGATGTTGTATGAACAGAGTTGCAACGTTGAAAGAGAGCATTTAGGTCCCTGAGTCTAGCAAGCACTATTTAAATCTTCAAATTCATGTTGAAGCATCCATAATAGATGAGGAGGAAGTGAAAGATTTATAATCTACATGTCCATTTGAAGCAGCTTCTGTTTAAAAATTTCTAGTGAATGAAAGCCTTTCGCTATTAAAATGATCTTATTTTCAGTTAAAAAAATTCCTGATGTTCAATCATAATACACTTTTTTGCTTCTTAATTCTATTATTACGTGTCCTGCATTCTGATATGATATAGAACAGGCCTGCAAAACACATGGCCTGCTTACAATCCATTGCACAAACCTGTGCCTGCTGGCATTTTTAAAAAGGTAATAAATTCATTGCTTCTGAGAGCCTCCAAAACTCACTGCCACTGCTCCACTGAGCACTGAACAGCTGATCAGCCCACTAGGTATTTCTTTGCAAACCATGATTATTTTTAATTGATTAGTGTCATCTTTTCCCCTGTAAAAGTTGTATAGCCCTGATATACAGGTAGTCCTTGACTTACAACTACAATTGAGCCCAAAATTTCAGTTCTTAAGTGAGACATTTGTTAAGTGAATTTTTGCCCCATTCTACGATCTTTGTTGCCACAGTTGTTAAATGAATCATTGCAGCTGTTAAATTAGTAACAGAGTTGTTAAGTGAATCTGGCCTCCGCATTGACTTTGCTTTTCAGAAGGTCACAAAAATTGATACAATGGCCCCAGGACACTGCAACCATCATAAATATGTTAACTTTGGCTCAGGGGTGGGTTCTGGTTTTCTTCGCTGCCGGTTCGCTCAGTGTTGCGCCGCGCGGGCACGCGCACGCTTCACGCATGTGCAGTGCTTAAAAAAAAGCTTCTGTGCATGCGCAAAAGCAAAAAACAAGATGGCAGTGCGTATGGCGCCACTGAAAGAACCAGTTCGGGGGCGTGGCAGGCCTGGGTCGCTGCCGGTTCTAGCGACCCAGGCCGCCAAGTTACTACCGGTTCTATAAAACCGGTCCAAACCGGGAGGAACCCACCTCTGCTTTGGCTTTGTGACTATCAGTCATTCAGGTCATGGTTGTACCCAAGGTGCTTTTTCAAAAAGCAACTGGACTTTGTTTTTCTTTGCTTCTCATCCAAAAAGTTTCTTCAGTTCAGTTTGGCTTTGCGTGATGCATGAAAGGAAGTGCTACCGTAGATGTGTCCTGGGACTTCCATGTGTTCATGCTGAGATGTGTGAGTTCCACTTTTCCTGAAGTAACAACTAACATACTGCACTATATGGAACACTCCTGAGATGAAGCTGAATGAATTTGTGCTCAGTGATCCAGTGTATCACAGTATAACTTGTTCAGTTTCACAATAAACCAGACTGTTTCTGGGTCAAAATAATAAATTATAGATACTGTGGCATACAAAAATAGCATATCATATTTCAGAGTGCACTTAACTAAGGGTGGAATGCCCTTGAAAAAAATGCTAGCAGGTCATCAAGGCCCAAGAAAAGCACAGCTTAGTTTTTACTTCCACCTGTAGATTCCTGGCTGATGAACACAGTATTGGTTATAATAAACAAACTCCAAACTCAATAAAATCTGTTTACATTAACTCAAGATTCATTTATACAGATTACATCTTCCATTGTTTGTATGGTACAAAGTAGATATTGCCTACTACCTGTGTTACCCCGAAAATAAGCCCCTGTCTTATTTTATTTTTTTTGGCACCAAAAAAAGGCACCAGGTCTTATTTTTTGGGGGGGGGGGAACGGCGTTGCCCTTGGCCTCTTTTTCGCTATCAAAGGCCTTCAGGAACTTCTTCATCCAGCAAGGGCAGCAAGGCTTTCCTGAACGCCTCTGCAGCCGATAACAGAGCTCCGGATCAATCCGGAGCTCTGTTATTGGCTAGAGAGGCCTTCAGGAAAGCCTTGCCAGCTGCAGAAGAAATGGGCCAAGGTGTGCGAGGCCTGGCTGCAACTGTCCGAAGGTAAATAGTAGGGCAACTTCACCCCCCCATCCCCACCCTAGCTTAATTTTTACCCGTGCACCCTGGAGTGGGCAGGGCCTTAATTAGGGTTTATTTTGGGGGTAGGGCTTATATTGGGTGCACATGTAAAAATCAAGCTAGGACTTACTTTCTGAGTAGGTCATATTTTCGGGGAAACACAGTATCATATTTGTTTATTTTGCTTTTGCTGAGAGGAAGATATAACAGGTTGGTTTTATGAATAGGACGTGTATTGCCATCTTTAGAAGACTTAACACAGGTAGATCCAAGTCTAGCTATTTATACAATCAATAGCCTACATGCACAGTAGCTTAGTAGTTGCAAAAAAGGGTGACACAAATCCCTTAAATTTAAAGGGATTACGGCATATAGCAGCACATACTCTATATTAATACTATTAATGTAAAATGCTTGATTTATTATCTTTTATTAGGAAGGATCATGACTTTCATGCACTGAAATTGCTTTGAAATATCCAAAATGTCAAGAGAGCAGCAAGCAGAGAAAAATTATCCTAGACTGTTGTTTCTTTCAATGACTTTATGTGTTTATTTCATTTCAAAACTAAAATCGTGTTTTGTTCCTACTTATGTTTGTTTGGGTGGAGCTGTTGAATCTCCAAACAGTTCTCTGTTGCTATGAGGTATGTGAAAGGCAGATGAATCACAGCTGCATTTTACAGGACACCATAAGATAATGTACATCCATGCAGCAGCAGCAACACATGTGCATTTTCAACAGACATATTTCAACATTATTCTTTTTTTGTTCTACAGATGGTGTATGCAGGGGTGGGTTCTAACTTACCTCGCTGCCGGTTCGCTTCCTCCCGTGCCGCGTGGCCGTGCTGCATGGCCGCGCGTGCGCTTTGCGCGCGCACGCATGCACAGTGCCGAAAAATCCCCCCCCAAAAGCCAAAAACAAGATGGTGACGCATGCGCAGTGCCAGAAACTCGGCTTCTGCGCATGCACAGAAGAAAAATAAATAAAAAAAAATCCAAAAAAATTTTTTTTTCCAAAAAAAAAAAATCCCAAAAAAAGATAGCAGTGTCCACGGACCGGCACCGAACGAACCGGCTCCGTGATGTCACCAGGGGTTGCTACCGGTTCAGGTGAACCGGTCCGAACCGGGAGGAACCCACCTTGGGTGTATGTCTTCCTTCCTGAAAATACAACCCATTTCCATGTCTTCTTCTAATACCCATGAACAATGAATCTCCAAGCCTTCACACAAATTTGATGAGTCAGGCTTGAACAACAAGAAGCAATTTTCTAATTCCCTGAATATATCAACTATCAATTATCTTGAGAACAATGATTCAAGTCTTCCTTCAGAAGTCAGAAAGAAACGTCAAAACTCTGCAGCGTCCTATTTTTATTCAGTTGTGTGTCTCAGTGACTTTGTACTTCCCTCTTCTCTGTGTGGGTGTAATGAGGTGAGAATTGGAGGCTTATATTAGAGATGGACTGAGCAGGATGCCTAGAATCACACAACAGCTTCCATTGTTAATCATGGGCATTAGGGCTCAGTTTTCCTAAATCAGTGAATGCCCTGGTCACAGATCAGATTTAGGTCAGAGCCCCTATCAACAAGTACATTATTACATTTAGCTAAATAGCTACAAGATTACCTTGGCACAGATAGATTACACCTAATAGCTTTAATGTGTAGGAACTATGCAACAATATTTAAATTTCAGCAGCTATCCTTTCCAGATAGCACTGACTAACTTTCTAAGATATTAAAAGGTTGGAGATTTTGCTTGTTTGGTGTTTTTGTTTTCTTTGCGGGGGCTGGGCTTGAGCCAGGGTGACTCCTGGGCAAGATTTTCAGAAGTGGTTGTCATTGCCTCCTTCTGAGAGAGTGAGAGAGATTTTGTGCCTAAGGTGGAACTATAACTCCGTCTCCTGGTTTCTAGCGTGGTAGGCAATGTAAAATGATAACTTAAACCATGTCAGCCAAACAGTATGTTTTCTCTCAAAATTACCAGAAACTTTTGTAGTTGTGAGCCAACCAGAGTTGCTTAAGATGGGCGATCATATGAATTTTATAAATAAACAAATGCCTATTTTGCAATATCAAATTACCACTTTTAAAATTGGAGGAGAAAAGCAAGTTATACATTTTAAAATGAATAAGAGGTAGATGTGCAGTTGGAATGTATTGGAACTGTCATGAATGAACAGATATAACTAACAATAACATATTCCTAAAGTGATGTTTTTGCAAGATACATTTACAAAGTTCCAGGATATCATAATGATTAAAGTGTAGGGCTAACAATGGACAGATCCAGATTCAAGCCTATCTCATCTACAGAAACTTACTGGGTGCCCTTTGATCTACTCATAGGTCCTCAGTCAACCTTGGGAGTTCTTGAGGTGATAAAATGAAGTGAGATATTCATATAAGCTGCCTTGAAACCTTGCAGAAGAAATAATGGGATATAAATCTAACAAAAAATTGCATAAATAAGGAGCTGCCTTATTAGTTGAGGCTAAAAACAATATAAAAAACCATTAAAAGAAAACATAATAAAAAACATTTAAAAACAGTTAAAAACTCATACACACCGTTTCATGGCTAGATCTCGCCAAATTACAGAGGCGAGATCAACGGCCTCAAGCCTGCTGGAACAGCCAGGTCTTCACCGCTTTCCGGAAGGCCAACAGGGTGGGGGTAGTCCGGATCTCAGGAGGTAACTGGTTCCAGAGGGCCGGGGCAGCCACCGAGAAGGCCCTGCCCCGCGGGCCCCCCAGCCGGCACTGTTTAGCTGACGGGACCTGGAGGAGCCCAACCCTGTGGAATCTTACCGGTCGCTGGGAGCTATGTGGTAGAAGGCGGTCTCGAAGATAACCTGGCCCTGAGCCATATAGGGCTTTAAAGGTAATAACCAACACCTTGAATTGTGCCCGGAGACCAATAGGCAGCCAGTGCAGCTCACGGAGTATTGGTGTAATATGGGTGTACCTAGGTGCACCCATGACAGCTCGCGCAGCCGCATCCTGGACCAACTGTAGTCTCCGAACATTCTTCAAGGGTAGCCCCATGTAGAGTGCGTATTAATTATTATTAGTCCATGTAACTCAGAACTGCCTACATTGTTTAATAAAAGTTCTCCAATTTATCTCAGAAATCTCTTTGCTAAGCCATCATGGAAATGAAGACTTTTGAATCTGTGATCTTTTGAATGAAAATCACTTTTAGCCTTCTGCTGGAAAATGCCAATTCACCAGCTTTGTTGAATAAAATCACTCCAAAATTTGTCTAGAAAGATGCGCTGACTGGTAAATTTGGTGGCTTGCCACACAAGATGGTTTTTCAAGAACTTAACTCCAGTTATTAGTTTCTAAATGAGAACTGTTGGTACTCAACTTGGCTTAAATGATGTAATCTGAAAACCATGTTCCTTTGCCCTTGTTATGTAGAACATCCTCTTTTGTGCCCCACTAACCAAAGTGAAACAGGGGTTATAAGAAAGAGATTCTTTTTGATCTTTCTTGAAAGAGTCTTTCTCCAAATAAGGTTCATCTAGTTCAGTGATGGTTAACCTTTTCGGCACCGAGTGCCGAAACTGGAGCACGCACCCGCACCGGAGCGCCAGAACCTGGAAGAGAGCAGCTGGCCGGCCAGCTGCTCTTCTGGGTTCCATCACGTGTATGCGCACTGAACAGCTGGTCTGGCGTGCATGCGCAGCGGCCAGCTGGTCTGGCGTGCATGCGCACTGGCCAGCTGCTCTCTTCTGGGTTCCGGCATGCGCATGCACGCCGGAACCGGAAGAGCAGCTGGCAATGGTGCGCGTGCTCACAGAGAGGGCTCTGCGTGCCACTTCTGGCACGCATGCCATAGGTTTGCCATCACGGATCTAGTTTCTTCCTTATTATTCTTTTGGCAACAAGCAAAACCCTTTTTTTAATATTTTGCTTAGATCTTTTAGTTTCAGTTTTAATTTTGCTGACTATTTGTGTTGTTTTTATAATTGTATGCAGTAGTCGTTTAGTTAGTTTCATTGGTATTTTAATATATTTATTCTGTGCTGTGAAATGTCCCAGGTATACTGTAAATAGATATACTTTCTCCACAGAGAGATCCTGAACTCTCAGTGATTATTAAAGGCATAAACTTTGCAAACTTTTTCTTAGAAAGTTGACATCTGTAGTTCTATGAGATTTCCTTTTTTAAAATTGATTTTAATATTTACTCCATCTTTCATTAATTTCCTGGGGTTTATTTTATATTATATTATATAAATAGATTTATATAATCTATTTTATTACAATAGATCAGGAGTGTCAAACTCAATTTCATTGAGGGCTGCATCAGGGTTGTGTTTGACCTTGGGGGGCTGGGGTGGGTCTGGCCAGGGTGGGCGTGACCAGCTCGACGTCAGTCATGTTGGAGGCGTCTATGGTGGCCCAAGAGCTCTGCCAGCAAAAACAGGCTCCTGAGCTCCATTTTCGCTGGCAGAGGAACCATGGGATGGTCCTTTGCTGTTTCCAGGGCAGCCCCGCAAGCCAGATCTAAGCATCCCATGGGCCGGATCCGGCCTCCGGGCCTTACATTTGACACCCCTGCAATAGATTATATGTAATAAAATGATAATTAAAAATGAACCTTCAGATTATTTGCATATAATTTAGCACATTCTTTCCTTTTTAAGTGCAATGGAGAAAGAATGTTTAAAAATGGCGGACTCCTCTTCCAAGTTTGGGCCATTCCCTTTCTGAAACATGCAATGTACCTTTCCTCATGTCTTGAGTTTCATCCTAACTGATAGTCTTACATTAATACAGATATGCCTGACTATGTCCATGTGTGCCCGGGAAAGCATTTTTTGAAGCAGAGGAAATCCTTTGTTTTCCAGATCGTTTTAGGACTCAGTCTCTTGGCTCGAAAAAGCAATGCGGAAACCTCAGATGTCATGGGGTCAACTCAAATTGGGAACTGTATTCCTTTGTGAGACATGGAGCTGCCTTGAATATTTGAAATGACATTCGCATGATTACTCACATGATCATTTTTAGGAGGTGGGGAGATGGGTTACAGGAAGAGGGCTAGAATTTCCTGATTCAGGAACAAGTCATGTGACCCTCTAACGGAGTGTAGTACCCTGAACCACCCTCTCACTACAAAGCATTGAAAAGTAGGTCAGTGAGATGATGTAACAGGGATGAGTTAATGAAGAAACTAAACAGAATCTGAGCACTTGTTGAAGCTGTCATTCAGCGGTCAGCAGATGTCTTTCATTAGCTCATGTGTAAATGCTGTCAGATATCAGGCCATTGGCCTAGAGAAGTAAAAGTTATCCCTGGATTTTCTACAATGGAAGAGATAAGTAGTTGGATCCCTGGGGAGTGATAATAATACGTGCATTTAATTTAACTAAATTTAAATCAAATCAAATATTTTTGCCCCCTGATCTTACTCATATCTTTGTTTTGGTCTTTACTATATTTTTGGAATGTGGTCCCCAGCATATCATTCAATTGCCAAATGCATACTCTTAGTTTGAAAAAAGATTATATTGGTGCAGGTCAGGGGTGGGTTCTAACTTACCTCACCGCCGGTTCGCTTCCTCCTGTGCTGCGTGGCCGCGCCTCGTGGGCGTGCGCGCGCTTCACGTGCGCTGCATGCGCAGTGCCGAAAATTCCAAAAAATTCCAAAAAAAGGCCGGAAACAAGATGGCGGCACATGCGCAGTGCCGGCAACTCGGCTTCTGTGCATGCACAGAAGGAAAAAATAAATAAAAAAATAAAAAAATCCCACCCCCCAAAAAAATAATTCCAAAAAAAAGATGGTGGTGTCCACGGACCGGCACCGACCGAACCAGCTTCGTGACATCACCAGCGGGTTGCTACCAGTTCGGGCAAACCGGTCCGAACCGGGAGGAACCCACCTCTGGTGCAGGTCCTTCCATGAGGTAGAATTATTTCTACTGAATATTGATGGAAAGAACAGTGAAACTGAGATATAGTGGAATAGAATATCCACACCGCTGACTTTGCATACTCCAAACTACCTTTCTCCCTTCAGATACAGTAGAAGATATTCCACCAGCAATATGAAAGTGAATTTCCACATCCAGTTCAATCAGAACACCAATGGACATCATCATCTCCTTTTACCCAAGCAGGAAAAAATCTTCAGCCTGTGTTGAACAAACAACTCATTCCTGAATTCTGCTAACTATGAAGATGCTGTGCTAACTATTTTAGCCCAAGTGACAGGCACAGTGGAAGGACCTGGGATAAAGCAGGAAATGCTTGATTTGGCTCACAACTCTCCAGCATATTGGTGACCTGATACTCAAGCTATTTATGAACAGCGTCTAGCATCCTTGGGCACTAACACCATGTCCAAAAATAGTCTAGTCAATAGGTTGGTAGAGTAAAGAATAAGTACAATGTGAAATGGGAGGAAGATTGTGGGAATTGTATAGGACAGCGGTTCTCAACCTGTGGGTCGCGACCCCTTTGGGGGTCGAACGACCATTTCACAGGGGTCGCCGCGCGCGTTAGCCCGCCATGTTGGTGCCACCGTCACTGCAGGGGTAAAAAGGTCCCGGTTCGGCCGTGCCTGTGGGTCGCCGTCAGCTGGTAGCCCGGACGCCGCCATTTGGGTTCTTCTACCCTCTGCGCATGCGCAGAATGCTTTGCGCATGCGCAGAGGGTAGAAGAACCCAAATGGCGGCGTCCGGGCGAAGTCTCCCACTTCCGATGCTTCTGGCCCTCTATCAAACGTGGCGGTGGCGGGGGGGTCGCGGGGGGGTCGTGCCATTAGAAAGGTTGAGAACCACTGGTATAGGAGATCAAGCAGAATAGGGCTCAGCCAGGGTCTAGGATAACTCGCCCTGGCTAACTTACCCTCGCCAATTCTCCCCAGCCAACTCACCGAAGGACAACTGGCCACAGGACAACTCACCATAGGACAATTCAACATGGGACAACTCAAGAGAGGAACAAGTGGATTGCAGCAGGTCTTGTCTTGCTTTAGGTTTGAACCTTTTCAGGTTAGAAGTCCTCAAAGCTGGGATGAACTGCAATTCTACATGTCCCTCTCTTGAGTTATCCCTCATTGAATTGTCCCGCAGCAAATTGTCCTGTAATGAAGTGAGTTGGCTGCTTCAAGTTATTCCACGGCGAATTTTCCCATTCCGCTCAGTCATTGGGCAGTGCAATAACAATAGCACTTAGACTTATATACCGCTTCACAGTGCTTTACAGCCCTCTCTAAGCAGTTTACAGAGCCAACAATCTGGGTCCTCATTTTTCCGACCTCGGAAGGATGGAAGGTTGAGTCAACCTTGAGCAGGTCAGAATCGCACTCCTGGCAGTCGGCAGAATTAGCCTGCAATACTGCATTCTAACCACTGCACCACCACGGCTCCAGTGCAATTTATGTCCTCATAGTTTTCTGCTGATTTATGAAGTGAAGAAATGCACAATTATTGTGACTCTGAAGAGGGAACCTTAACAGTGAGTGTAGCTACAATTTCTATTAACCTATATTTTCCTATTCTATTAACATATCCTATTTCCTACCCATGGCATCCACAAGACAAGATGCAAACACTTATGAAGTTCTACTGGCTTTCTTTTCAAGGTCTCTGAGAAGGCAGCTGCCACCCACCATGGCTTCTTGCTTACTGCAGCATTCCAAATACTTACACCTCACTTAATAGAGTAACAAAGTCAGCTTGGCTGCCACACAAACTAGAATGTGCTGTTACAGCTGTGAAGTAGCTAACTTGGGCAGCCATATATCATGAGGGCTTTGTTTAAGGCGTTCCTAGAATAGCTTTTCTGCCATGAGGCCCTTAACTGACACGCTTCTAAAGGGGCAAGACAGATAAACTATTTTGGCTAGAATTCCAACTAACGTAGTAATGTTTTGTTTGGTTTTAAAGAGGAGAAGGACTATAAATATAATTTAATTCTAAGGGTTAGGATGCAAAGTTATTTCCATAATCATTCACCTAAGCAGCTGAATATTTAGCTGGGTCCACTTGAGTCATTTTGGAAATGACAGATAGTCAAACGAGCTGTGTGTCAGTTTGCAACTGGACCAAAACAGGATAATTTGTAGCTATTAAGAAGGACTAGGCAAAAGGACAAAAGTTTGGAAACAGTTGTGTCCACTGTTGCAAACTTGCTCTCCTCTGAGACCATACCTAAAAGAAAACGACAGAGAAAGGTACTTTAGGGAGTGGGTGGGTGGAAGCTTTTAACCAATAAACTTCTTTTAAAGCTAGCAAGCTGCTGTTTGTAGCAGACCTTCTTGATGTCCTGTTTTCTTGCCAAGGTTCCCTGCGGCAGGTTTGTTTGGTAGTGGATAGACTGGTTCAAATGAGAGTGAAAGAATGCATGAGTCTCTGGCATGGCTTCCTGAATGCAGGAGTCTGTCCCATTTAGAGGGAAGCATAAGAAGATACAGGTAGTATCTTCAACCTACGACCACAATTGAGCCCAGAATTTATGTTGCTAAGTGAGAAATTTGTTAAGTGAGTTTTGCCCCATTTTATGACTTTCCTTGCCACATTTGTTAAGTGAATCACTGTAGATGTTAAATTAATAACACGGTTGTGAAGTGAATCTGGTTTTCCCATTGACTTTGCTTGTCAGAAGGTTGCAAAAGGGGATCACATGACCCCGGGACGTTGGGACACTATAACCGTCATAAATGTGAGTCAGTTGTCAAGCATCTGAATGTAAATCATGTGACCATGGGGATGCTGCAATGATCGTAAGTGTGAAAAATGGTCATAAGTCACTTTTGTCAGTACCGTTGTAACTTTGAACAGTCACTAAGCAAACTGTTGTAAGTTGAGAACTACCTGTATTTGCTGAAGCAGATAGTAAGTCCAACCTGCCCAAGACTCAGCTTTCAATAGTATGTCTTTCAAAAGTCTACAAACGGGGCATGATATCTCACAGGAACAAGTCATTCACCCAAATTGCTACCAACCTGCCTTCCATTGAGGACCTGTATACTGCACGAGTCAAAAAGAGGGCTGTGAAAATATTTACAGGCCCCTCACATCCTGGACATAAACTGTTTCAACTCCTACCCTCAAAACGGCGCTATAGAGCACTGCACACCAGAACAACTAGACACAAGAACAGCTTTTTCCCAAACGCCATCACTCTGCTAAACAAATAATTTTTATTTGTCAACTATTTACTAAGTCTGCACTACTATTAATCTTCTCATTGTTCACATCACCCATCTCCTCCCACAAATGACTGTAACTTTGTTGCTTGTATCCTTACAATTTATATTGACTGGTTCCTACTATGATTTGATTGCTTATTTGTACCCGGACTATCATTAAGTGTTGTACCTTATGATTCTTGACGAACTTATCTTTTCTTTTATGTACACTGAGAGCATATGCACCAAGACAAATTCCTTGTGTGTCCAATCACACTTGGCCAATAAAAAATTCTATTCTATTCTATTCTATTCTATTCTATTCTATTCTATTCTATTCTATTCTATTCTATTCTATTCTATTCTATTCTATTCTATTCTATTCTATTCTATTCTATTCAAATATGAATCTGTTTATGCTGCGTATTAAAATTTCAGATAGGAGTGAGACACAGCATTCACTGATGGCAGTTTTGGTCTATTGCCAGAGTCTCTCCTTTCATTCTTTTCCTCATCTGGGTAACTAAAGATTGCCAGGCCTTCTTCCAGACACATTAATGGCAATAGTTGTGATGTTCTTCATTAATCCCAGCCCACTCTTTTTCAGGTAGAGCCTAACCAAACTAAGCAATGGCTGAAGTTAGACCATTTATCTCTTGAGACCGACAGCTTAACTAACTTTGCTTTCGGTTATTTTATTTTTGGTGGCTGAATTATACCAAGTGACCTGGTGTAAACAATAAAGTGGAGCACAGGGCTGAGAGGGAAGGGAGAAGAGTACAATAAAAAAGTAAACAAGGAAAGTTACACTGACCTTTTGTTGGGCTGGAATGAATGTTTATAAGTAACTGCTGTTTCCTAAAACCAACTTTCTCTGAAAATTGAGAGGCAATGGATAACTGTCTTCTGCACAACTTAAAAAAATGATGTGATACTCTTCCCCCCTATTTATTTATGGCTTTATCAGGTTACATGAATCCCTATATCTCTCACTTTACAAATTGTATCCTATGTAATATACATTTTTGAAATTGCTAGAAATTTTGAAGTCTTCCATTTCCACATGTTGAAACTTATTATCCAGGAAGGACCAGAACTAATACAGCACTGAATTCAGAGGTAGTATTCAGCAGGTTCTGACCAGTTCTGGAGAACCGGTAGTGGAAATTTTGAGTAGTTCGGAGAACCGGTAAATACCACCTCTGACTGACCCTGCCCTCACCTATTCTCTGCCTCCCGAGTCCCAGCTGATCGGGAGGAAATGGGGATTTTGCAGTAACCTTCCCCTGGAGTGGGGAGGGAATGGAGACTTTACAGTATCCTTCCACTGCTACACCCACCAAGCCACGCCCACTAAGCCACACCATGCCCACTAAGCCACACCACACCCACCAAGCCACGCCCACAGAACCGGTAGTAAAAAAAAAATTGAATCCCACCACTTCAGATTGAGGATATCTTCAACTAGTGCAGCGGTTCTCAACCTGTGGGTCGTGACCCCTTTGGAGGTCGAACGACCCTTTCACAGGGGTCGCCTAAGCGTGCGCTATCCGCCATCTTGGTGACTGGCAATGCGTACGCGTGGGGCGGGGGCGGCAGCGGGGTGGGGGTCGCGGCATTAGGAAGGTTGAGAACCACTGAACTAGTGGATCATAAGAGCCATGGTGGCACAGTGGTTAGAAGGCAGTACTGCAGGCTACTTCTGCTGACTGCCAGCTGCCAGCAATTCCACAGTTCAATTCTCACCGGTTCAAGATTGACTCAGCCTTACATCCTTCCGAGGTTGGTAAAATGAGGACCCGGATTGCTGGGGACAATATGCTGATTCTGTAAACCGCTTAGAGAGGGCTGTAAAGCACTGTGAAGCGGTATATAAGTCTAAGTGCTATTGCTATTGCTATTGCTATTGCTATTGCTATTGCTATTGCTATTGCTATTGCTATTGCTATTGCTATTGCTATTGCTATTGCTATCCTCCGGTGAATCTTTAACTTGAGAGCTTTCCATGGCTACCTGACCTACATAGTTTTTACAAAGAGACAGAAAAAAAAATCAAGTTTCTCTTGTCTAAACACCTCTAAATCAAAATCATTTGCAGTCAGCATGAAGAACCCAGCTAGCTGGTCTTGAAAAAGATAAACAGGATTGTGTGTGGTTAGTACTCAGACTGGAGATAATAATAAAATTCCAATGTTGTAAAACAGACTTAGAAGTTTTAACAAATACCCATGAAGTAGGCAGTGGCACACCAGATGCATACTGTTGCCAAGAAAGCTACACTGACGGATACACATTGTCATTAAGAGTCAAGCTTGATATAAGTTTTCATATAATGTAGAATCAAGTTATGTTGTTTTTTTAGAAATGTCAAACTGAAATCAAAGCCAGGAATTGACAGATTTTGCTCAAAATACAGCTAACCCTAAAAGCTATCCAAAATTATTTGCTGCAAAAGAACTGTTGCAAGTTTACTTTGCAAGCTACACCCCACCCTCTCTGCTGTTGTTCAGTTTTTTATGTAACTTTTGCCATTTGCTTCTACCCTTCAAGGTCAGCTTTGCAGTTAGAGACTAACTAGCCTGGAGGAAAATAGATAACTGCGTGGGTAATACCAGAAAGGAGAGTTGAGCAAACAACATATAACAATGGTCCCTTTGTTTGCTTGGCAATGGTTCAAGAATAGGTAACAGTTCTAGTGTTTGAAATCTGTTGAATAACTTCTGCAAACAATTATTAATCCATTGTTGTTTCTGTGAGTCTCACTAGACGTGTTTGTCTTTTAATATTGAAGAGGATCAGGTGCTTCATTTTTAACAAGAAATCATATATATAGCTCTGTTGTTATATTAAACAGTATATGAGGATTAACATTTGGATGGTTGTAATAGAATAAGTCAGGATTGAATCAAGGTTGCTTTTTTAGTTGATTAGGATGGGAGTTGCATTTGCAATATTCCCTGCCAGATACCTTCAGAAAGGATGGACATGTTTCATCTCATTAGCTCCCAGGACTCTTGAGGGCTTGCATTTACATCCTAGTTTCTTCCTCTAAGATTTCCTTTGAAGATCAAATATCTGTTGCAATGCCCAAGAAGCTGACTTAGGTGATAGTACCTTTACACTTTAAAGCTGGGTTTCCGAACCCCCAGGCTGCGGACTGGCCCGGTCCATGGCCCACCAGGAATCAGGCCGCGCAAGCTAGCGAAGCCCCATTCGTGCACATGCAGGATCCAGACAGCACACGAAACCACGTCCCCAGTCCATGGAAAAACTGCCCTCCACGCCCCTAGTCCCTGGTGCCCCAAAGGTTGTGCTTTAAAAGATGGAGGACAAACCATTGTATCCTATGTCCTAACAGTTGTGCAGTATTTTTAATATCAAAGATGGAGGGGATGAAATAACAACCATTATTCTAACTCAACCCTTCATTAATTTCCTTACAGTATTAAAAGCCGTGGTGGTACAGTGGTTAGAATGCAGTACTGCAGGCTACTTCAGCTGCCTGCTGGCTGCCAGCAGTTTGGCAGTTCGAATCTCACCAGGCTCAAGATTGACTCAGCCTTCCATCCTTCTGAGGTTGGTAAAATGAGGACCCAGATTGTTGGGGGCAATATGCTGACTCTGTAAACTGCTTAGAGAGGGCTGGAAAGCACTGTGAAGCGGTATAGTCTAAGTCAGTGGTTCCCAAACTTTTTCAGTCCACCGCCCCCTTGGTGCAACAAACTCATCCTCAGTGCCCCCCACCCCCACCCCTTCAGGTGGGTGTGGCTTGGTGGTCAGGTGACCGGGTGGGCGTGGCCAACTTGTAAAATGTGGTGAAACTCACTTAACAACGCTCTTGCTTAGCAACCAAAATTTTGGGCTCAATTGTGGTCATGTCTTTCTTTCTTTCTTTCTTTCTTTCTTTCTTTCTTTCTTTCTTTCTTTCTTTCTTTGTCTGTTTTTCTTCCTTCCTACCATCTTTCTTTCTTTGTTTGTCTGTCTTTCTTCCTTCCTACCATCTTTCTTTCTTTCTTTCTTTCTTTCTTTCTTTCTTTCTTTCTTTCTTTCTGTCTGTCTGTCTGTCTGTCTGTCTGTCTGTCTGTCTGTCTTCCTTCCTACCATCTTTCTTTCTTTCTGTCTTTCTTCCTTCCTTTCTACCATCTTTCTTTCTTTCTTTCTTTCTTTCTTTCTTTCCTTCTTTCCTTCTTTCTGTCTTTCTTCCTTCCTTCCTTCCTTCCTTCCTAACATCTTTCTTTCACAGCGGGAGAGCCAGCACTAGGCTTACCTTACTGGCGAAGCTCGGAGACCGCCCGACACGCCCATCCGCCGCCTCTCCACTTTCTGCCTGCCCCGCCAAGGCCCCCGTCAGCCCGGAGCCTGGTGAACCCTGACGCTGGTGGAGCGCCATAGGTGCGTGCCCCAACGCACCCCAAAGGTCCCGGAGCCAAAGCCGGGAAGGCGAGAGGGGCGGCGGCGGCAACCGCGCTCTGGCAGCGTCGCGTCCCGTGTCATGTGCCATCCAGGAGCGCGGTCTCCAGGCTGGCGGGGGGCCTTACTCGCCCAGAGACCGCGCTTGCCTTCCCGGCTTCGGCTCCGGGACCTTTGCGCACCTATGGCCAGGCAGAAAGTGGAGAGCCGGCAGATGGGCGTGCCGGGCAGTCTCCAAGCCTCGCAAGGAAGGTAAGCCTAGCACCAGCCGGGCCCACACGCTCCCGCCCACCCTCGCTCTGGCTGTCTCCTGGAAAGTTCGTGGGAAGTGATGGCGGGCGGAGCTGGGCAGGGCGGAGCCACTGGTGCAGCAGCACCTGGCGAGGAAGGCTAGGCGGGGAGGCGCAGCCGATTGTCTCATCCGGTGGGGCGGATGGGCTGGAAGAAGCGCGGTTGAGCAGGGCCGGGGCAGCGCAGCCTATTGTGCCTTCTCTTGCCCTGCTCTCCATCCCGGGCATCCCCCCTGCCAATCCTCCGTAAAACCGCCCGCCCCGTTTCTGCAAAGGCAGAGCCCTGCAGGGCGATCTGAAGAGGGATGCTGTAGAAAAGGCTGCCTTCCACCCGTGCCTCCCGTGCCAGCTCTGCGGGACTTGGGGCTCTGAAGCAGCCCACTGACTTCCAACCTGGCGCCGTGGTCCGAGTTCCCAGAGTGGCGCTGGCGGTCGTCTGGGCTGATCCGCAAAGAGAGCAGGCAGGTTGAGAAGCCAGTGGGCTGCTTTGGACCCACAAAGCGCCGCGGAGCCGGCATGGGTGGAAGGCAGGAAAAGCGTGGCGGGAAAAGCGGCAAGCGGGCGATTGGGTGGACATGGGAGGCGGGGGCGCAGGGACAGGACCGGTTTGGTGAACCACCTGCCGTCCCTCTTGCCCCTCTTAGCACCCCCCTGCCGCCCCCCTTGCCTCTTAGCGCCCCCCTAAGTCATCCCACTGCCCCCCAGGGGGCAGTACCATCCACTTTGGGAATCACTGGTCTACGTGTTAAGTCTAAGTGCTATTGCTAGTACGTGCCTATTGTGTCAGTCCTTATATGTCCATATTGGAGGCAGCGGTTAAAAATGGGCATTTCTAATCACACAAGAAACTTACTTTCTTTCAGAAACAATGAATAATTTGGGGAGTGGGTGCTGGTAGGAACAATTATTTGTTTTACACATGATCTTTCCTCCAGGAGTTCAGATAATGTACATAGCAGCCCGTCCTCCAATCTCCCCTCCACACCAATAATCCTGAAGAACAAGATGGGCTGAAGGACTTTGAGTCATTAGTGAAATTCTATGGCTGAGGGCACACTTGACCTTGATTCTGTATGGTTCTAGTCTATGACTTCAACTATCAAATCACTTTGAACCTCTTTCTCCTCCCCTCCCTATACTAGGTGTGCACAGATTTCACACATCTAAAAAAGGTTGAGAGGTCTTTCTTTAATTTGTAGTTGACTGAGATGAAAACTTCCTTTGATGATCCTAATAAAGCTGAGGTATATAACCCCTGGCTATGGCATTGGGTTGTGTAAAACCTCCACAAACTTTCGAGTGCAGTCTAATGTCCTTCCAAATTAATGTACTAGTAACTACATGGAGACTAATATTATGAGCAATATTTCATTTATTTTCAGGACCTGAAAATATAAATAAGACTGTACAGACATATATGTGGTTATTAAATTTCTTAAGGAAGTAGTAGAAAGTATGACTGAAGGACATACCATAAATATTTTGCATCAGATTTAAATTTTGAAGTTAGTACACATTAAACAAAATGTGCACAATTATATAGGCCATGAATAACGTAGATGAATGGCTTTAGGCAACAGTCCTGTGATCAGACACCATGAACCCACACAAGGAAGAAAGTGTATGTGCCTTTCGTTCCAGTCAGCTGCCTACTCATGTGTGTTTTCATCTCCAGCAAGTAATTATGAGTTTCGATTGAAAAAGAACCAAAGACTGAGAAGGAGCAAGGAACACTCTTTTTTTTTTTAACTTCCCTGATGGAAAAGATAGACCTTGTTTTTCCTTTAAAAAAAAAATCTAACTAAAACTGACAACAGTTCTGCCCTTTTAGCCCAGGTGGCTGGAAGAATAGTAAATAGTTTTCTTCTGCTTTCTCTTTCTATTGGTCCACTGGTAAACACACCAGGCAAGAAGGTGTGAGGTCCAGTATGAGGGGGAAATTAGAATAGGGTTAGGGAGAGAATCAGGGAGAGAACCAACCTAGAACTAAGGAGAAATTTCCTGACAATTATAATAATTAATCAGTGGAACGACTTGCCTCCAGAAGTTGTGGGTGCTCCAACACTGGAGATTTTTAAGAAGACATTGGCCAAGCATTTGTCTGAAATGTTATAGGGTTTCCTGCTTGAACAAGGGGTTGGACTAGAAGATCTCCAAGTTGCCTTCCAAGTCTGTTATTCTATTATTCTATTTAATGCAAATGATTCTCATTGGCAGTTTACAAAGATCAATTATATACGCACTACCTCATAAGCACACAATAAAATATCTCTGCTAGATCTGGCCAAGGCTCACACTGTTATTTATTTTGCACAACTGCTTCTTAAGCAGAAGACATAAACATGCATCTTATTTTCACATTGTCCCCTGCAACTAATGCTTAGAAACATAGGGGAAGGCAAGAGGGGACAGATGATGAGGCACAATCACACAGTGCTGCAACTGATATATTTGCAACAGATCAGAGGTGGGTTCCACTTACCTTTCCTACCGGTTCGCATCGCGACGGAAGTGCGCGTTTTGCATGTGCGCGTGAGTGAAGCGAGGGCGCATGCCCCTGTCACGTCGCACAAAAGACCCGGAAATTACCCTCTGGGCATGCGCAGAAGCCTTTGTGCATGCGCAGAGGGTTTTTTTGCAAGCCACGGAGGACCGGTTCAGGAGTGTGGACCACCGGGTCATTGCTGCCGGTTCTGTGAGCGGTGGTAAATTTCTGCTACTAATACTAAAGAACCAGTCCGAACCGGCAGCAACCCACCACTGCAACAGATGTGGGGATTCAGTTATGCAATGGTGCATAGTGTAATCATCATACACATTGTATTATTAGGGTATCATTATGGTTTCCTATGTATGTCAGTGTTTGGAAGCATGTTGCTGTCAATCCGCTAATACTGAAATTTCAAGACCAACAACTCCCGACAGTCTTTTACCTAGATGTAATGAGAAAGCGGGGGGCAGGAGGCATCCAATTCCTTTTTAAAGCCATCCATGCTGCTACATCTTGTGATAATGAATCCTATATGTTAACTCTGTACAATGTTTCCACTTGACATTTAGCTTTCTACATGCAAGGAAGATTTATTTAATTTTATATGGCAGAATATTCAGACATCAAATTCTTAACCTGCATTTTTAATACAGAAGTTTGCTAATATGTCTTAACTGTGGTTCAAAGAGTAGAGATCAACATCCTTTCTTAAAACTTCTGGAAATATGTCAACAATGACTTAGCAGGCTGTCACTCAACCTTTATAACACAATCCTCGCTGTGTTTTTTGTTCATGAAAATTTGCTACAGATTTTTTTATACAGTATATACTGATCTCAGTCCTCCTTAAATGTTCATATCGGAAGTATATGATTCATGGAGGATGAACAAAATAAAATGGCACTTCCTAAAGAAAGTGAAGTTGAGATTGTGGTTGAATAGACTTCTTATAAGTAAATTAACAATTTTGACTGCTGATGTTCACCAAACTTCCCCAAAAGATCAGCTCTAATTCTTTTAGCTTTGGGAAAGCAAATTACTTTTAAACAACCACTGAACTAGAGTTAGCAAAAATATTTTCCAAAGGAAATATGAATTGTATTTCATTTCTTGTTAAGTTCAGTTAATGAGCATAGAGTCCTATGAGAGTAGGCCAGGAAAGATTGATTATCCAGAAGGGGAAAAAAACCCATTCATAACATCCGGAATAAGAGATGGTCTTACTGTACTAGCCAGCTCCTGAGGATTTCCTCCTTGATTCATGAATTAGATCATCAACCTTTCCTAGGTAGATATTAAAACATTTTGAGAGTTTGCAGTACAGTATATGCAATAACCAAACCAGATGATAGCTCAAATCCCACTGACCTCAGCCAAATCTATTTCTGAGTAGTCTTGTAGATAATTCTGCAGTATTTTGCTACTTAAGGCAGTTGTACACGGACAATTAATACTGTGGAAGTTTTACTGTCAAGAAGACAAAATCCGAACTTTTATCTACTACTTGCTTTCAAAAGAAATGAGAATCAAATTCTCCTGGATGGAATGTAATGTTCTCGACCTTTAGATCCAAAGGTTGCTTTTCAAAAGGCAACTGGACTTTTTTAGTTTTTTTCCTTGAAAACGTTTCGCTTCTCATCCAAGAAGTTTCTTCATTTCTCAGCTTCTTGGATGAGAAGAAAAAAACTAAGAAAAGTCCAGTTGCCTTTTGAAAAACACATTTTGGGACAACCATGACCTGGATGATAGAGAATATCCATAGACATTTGCCCTTATTTAGTTACAAGGTGGCTGAATTCCTGTCTTTCATCACGCACAATCCAATCTCCAGCAATCTGTGTCTTCCTGGTGTTCCATCATACTACAAATAAATCCCAAGGAAAATCATCATAAAACTTTTTCAGATGTATCATTATTGCCACTGCTAAATAGGAGCCCTGCCCTTGAAAAATTATTGGAGAATGTTCCTGTTCAGAAAAATCATCCACCAAAGATTTATCTGCCCATAAATTTGGTAGAGAATTTTGAAAGCTCTCTTTGAAATGGCTTTTTCAAAGGTTTGCTATGAGAAGGCAATGAGTTTTCTCTATGTCATTACAAATATTTTGTTGGAGCTAGAGAGATGCAGGAAGGGGGTGGGAGGGAGGGAGTTGATTGTTGAGTTCTACTTGGAAGGAGGAACGCCCAAGAGCATTTTAGCGGAATAGTTTAAAGCTTAAAGTATTGTAGATGCTCAAATCTGTCTACTAACCAGTCCTTCAGTAATGTATTTCTCCATCAAACAAGGCAATGTCAGAGGGATGAGATTTTTTTCTCAGTCCTAGACTAGCCAAGGTCACATTCTTCCACAGAGTGATTTGCCTTTTGCTTCATGCCATTCCTTGGGATAGACAAATAATGAGTTAATGTTTACAAACAGTGTGCTTGCAATAGAATGTAAGTGATCGATCTCTCTCTCTCTCTCTCTCTCTCTCTCTCTCTCTCTCTCTCTCTCTCTCTCT